>JASTWQ010000158.1:0-466656 GCA_035220615.1 Leptothorax acervorum | reverse complement strand
CATTTAAAATGCAAAGAATATTAATGTTTATTTATGTAAAAGTCACATATAAATTTATATATTTTTTAAACAAATTTTATTATTACTACAAGTAATGACTTGGCAACGGTGAGAAATGAAAAACCGAAGTTGGTAGAACTACAATTGATTGACAGAATAGACTCTCAATTACATTTTGGGTTACATATTAGGTACATTTTATGTCAGAATCTTCCCGCGATCTCGAACAGCGTGTGTCAAGTTTTCTCCATCACACAGCTCTGATGACAGAAATATTATATCTTGACTTATATTTTTTAGTATTGCAAATAAACTATGTGGTAAAATGGCTCGACTTTTAGTACGTACTTTCAATATAGTATATACTTCACATATTATACATAAATTCATTTGCTTCTTATATTTTAAATATATGTTTTTATTGAAAATAGATATGGAGAATCGGGTTTCTCATAAGGGTCCCTTATGAGAAACTCGATAAAATGTCGAATTTTGATATTATTAAGGCAAAAATGGGCTGGTGAAAAAATCTGAAAAAAATTACATGCAACCGTTATTGTAAAGAAACTTCTATTATAAATTTCATGCCATTCTTATCATTTTGCGTTATCCTTACAGCCTCCTCATTGTTTCACAGCTGAATTTCATTTGGCAGGAATTTACGAGGAATTTTCCTCTCGACGTTGGCGAGTCGATAACAATACGTCGAATCGTGAAAAACGTCGCGATGAAGGCAGTAAACTTGATAAATATAATATTCCCTTGATATCGTATTCCCAACATTTGCTATTACGAAAAGTTTTCAGAGTCCGCAATTCGCGGCCGTGTGTGTTTTTGCAGCGAGGGAATGTATAATAATATTTATTCAAGCGAACATCACCGATATTAATTAACTATACAAAACAGATGTTTTATATTCGATTATTCGACGTTCTCATATAGCGCCGTTCCTCAGGTGTTGTAATTAAATGTCGCGCCTGCGAATCTGTCATATCGTTTTTGTATACTCAAATAATCGAATTCCTCTTTCGTTCACGGCGCAGTTTTATTTTCAAGGCCGAGCATTGATACGGACGACGGGTTATCTCAACTAGGCGCAAAATACGTGCTCGTTCTCATACGCACTCCTCTCACCGACACAAGGGTAACGTTTAATTATAGCTTGTAGAACGCGCTATCTTCGCTAAGTCAGCAGAGATGACAAAGTCCGACCACGGTTCCTTCTTTCTTTTTCCTTCTCACTTTTGGCGTTTATAAAAAATGCCGTGCAAAGAAAATCGTCGATCAAATTCGAAGGACAGCGACGATCAGACGAAAGGAAATTGGACCGCGGATACGTGGTGCCGTTATTTCGATTTGTCAGCATTAAATCGGTCCTCAGTCTGTTCTCGAACTGGCGCGACTAGCCGAGAATCCTCCTGGACGGCTTCGGAAACAGGTTTCGTTGAGCCTGTAGTAGGGGAATCGCTAATGCAATGCCTTATATTTGCACGACGCTCCCAAAGCGCCGCCTTGGCGTTGTAGAAAGCTCCATGACCCCGTAGCTATAGAAGACTAGAAGAAGGAGGGATGCGCAGTGACGTACCAAGAATACGAGAAATAATTTCCTTTTATTCGTCATCAGTCAACAAGACGGTGTATCACCATTCACCTGGTATATATCAAAATTCATTTTTATTGAGTAAAAAGATTAGCAAGGAACAAAAACCATAACAGAAGAATTTGTTGGAGAATTTTGTAAAGACTAGTCGGGGATGTGCGACGATTGAAAATCAGATGGAATCGTCCGATGCGTGATACGGAGTAATTTAAAACGGGAAATAAATCGTGGCATTGCCCGGCATCAAGGCTTTACGCCTATAAAAGCACGGCAAGGCTAGAGGTTTTCAATAATCACATTCAATAGTCACGTCCGCGAAGCGTCGAACAACTGCGCTGAAAATTCGAATTAAATATGTAGAGGTTGAGTCCCCTATTATGAGATAGGTTTCTAATATGAGATAACAGGGTTTTTTTTAAACTATTAGGTCCTATCTGGGCCTATTAGTTTAAAGAAACCCTGTTATCTCATATTAAGAACCTATCTCATAATAGGGGACTTTCCTCTACATATATCAATTGCACGAGTAAAAAAAAAAAATTCGCCAGTTTCCATGTTCTTACATTGTTATCTGTTTGGCATAAATAAATAAATATCGCAAAGGTTGAAGGGAAGATAATAAATCCGAGATAACGTGGATATCGTTGGAAGGAAGAGCGATGCAGGGATAAAATATGCGAGTGATATATCAGTGAGCGAGATAATGAAAAAGTTGTATTGAACGATAATATTGGCGTTTACAGTGACAAGATCGATCGCGTTTATCGGTGTTATGATAATCATGAGGGAACGTTCGGCGCTGTTTGAACAAAGTGAATTATCCTTCACGGAAGGATTTGTGCCGTGAGGTGACGGCTGGATCGACAAGGTGACTCACGCACGTGAATCAATCGATTCCATAGACGTCGCCGCCTTTGCGGTAATCGGCGTTCGCGAAAATTGTGGAATTTTCATAGAGTACGACGCAGGCTACGCTGCCGCGAACCCTATAGCGTTTTGCGGCGTGTCCCAAATGTTTCAGGCCGTCGACCACTTGCTTAGGGATCCCATACTCGTAAGACAGCTTCGGCGGAAAGAGCTGATGATGTATCCTTGCCGAGTCCACCGCCTCCTTGACTGTCTGCCCCATCCAAAGTATCTTCGCGGTCACCTGAAAGCGTACACAGGCTTTATTCGTGAGAATTATCCAATGATTTATTAATCTCGTTTAAATAGAAACTTAAGGGGATCCTGCAGTCGTATGATTTGCCGACATTATCGTTTTTCAATGGATCTTTTAATTGGCTTTATAGAATTGCAAAAATCTTTTACAGAATTAAAGTACGCACAAAAATCTATGTTACACAACCGCGATTTTATATCAAAAACACCAAAAAATTAAAAATATTATTTATTTGGGCACATACTGCAGCTGTCACCTGACGACAATATTTGCTTAAAACAAAATTCTGCACTTTATACATACATAATGTTTGTCATGTAACTTTGGGAAAACATGTAGGAATAATATCGTGCAAGTAGAAGCAAGATATTCAATGCGTACAAAAAAAGATCCATTGAAAATTATTTTAGTAATGCAAATACGGATGCAGAATGACAAGAAGAGCAGTGTTGCGTGCAACAGTATTTGCCGGATCTTGTCAGAGATGGCGCTGCTGCAATCTGACAAGGACAGATATATCGTAGAGGTATCCGTTAGACAAGGACAGGTATAGCACGGTAAACACAGAAAACATAGTAAACGATCGAAATTATCGATTATTTTTAGTTCCGTGCTAGATCGTGGCGCTGTCACGTTGGAGTTCGCCTGTCACTGCAGGATCCCCTTAAATGCGGGCTATTAGATATTTAAGGTATTACTGACTTGCGACACTGCTGTCGTAATTTTTGTACCACCGGCGGCACCCATGACCATCTTGACGTCACCGTGCCGATCGACCAGAACGGAAGGCACCATCGAGGACAATGGTTGCTTCTTAGGTGCGATATAATTGTTGGGGCTTGGCGGCACACCAAAGTAATTGAACCGCAACGGAATGCTGAAGTCGTCCATGCCGTTATTTAACAAAATGCCGGTTCTTCTGCTAACTACTCCGCTTCCAAAACTGCAAAATCAGACGTCAGACGGAAAGAATATTTTAACGATTTGCAATTTGCAAATGATGCAACTTTAGGTGGAAAAGTCCGCTTACTAATAGTTTATGGTGCTGGTAGCCGATACCGCATCGCCATTCGGTGCCAGCACTGACACGTGCGCGGTACCGTGGTCTTCGACATTAGCATAGATAGGAGAACCATAGTGCCGTGGATCCTGCGACGTTTTCGTATCATCTATTTTCTCTCGTATCGCGCGCGCGAAGCTCTTCGACGTCAAGTTTCTGGTTGTCTTCAAAAGGATTAAAATACTGCACAATTACTGGGATTGAAACAAACCCAGCAAGATTGAAAAAAGAAGAAGAATTTGATATATTTACCTCGGTCATATCGGTGAAAGCTCCGTCGCCCAGATTTGTCCTTAACGCAAACGCATATTTGAACGTTTCTATCATTCTATGATATGTGAGGATTGTCGCGTTAAAATCAGCTATGCTGGCCGGCGTGAAGCCGTAATCGTCAAAAACGTTGAGAATAAACGAGAGAATAGCTCCACCACCGGGTAGTCCTGTGGTCAAGAGTTTTATCCCGCCCGAAAGATTCGTCTGTATCGGTTGATCCCACGAAACTCTGGGCAAAGATAACAAGGATATATATAAATGAATAAATAACTGAGGATTCTTGATAATAAAATTAATAAGTAAAAAGTTGGCTTTGAGAGTACAACGCGGTTAATAATGCGTAAGGTAATGTTATAAAAATTTTTAATTATTAATAAGATAATAATTATAAATCGGATGTCTTGGCTCTGCTTTGACGCTTTAAGCTATCATCAATGAAATTAAAATAATTTTGTTTTCCGGCATAGAGATGTATGAATCAAGGATTTTTATATCGAATCGAATCGAATTTTATTTTCTCTTTTGAATTCGAATTAAATTGAAAAAATTTTATTCTCTCTCGAATCAAAGCGAATCGAATCGTTGAAATATAATTTTTAATTAACAATATAATTATTATTAGATTGAATTTTAACACGTAGATAATAAGAGAATATTTTAATGTGGAAAAATAATATTAATTATATAATATAAATTCTTTTTAAAGCACACACACAAAAAACATTTAATATAAAACTAATAAAATATATTTATTTAATGTTGCAGTAACTGAAACAATTAAAAATCACAGATAAATTATTAAAATACTCTAATAGGTATAGAATCCAATAACATTATCTAATTACATACATAGAAATTAAAATAAAATAATATAGTTTATTTTATTACTAATACTCATAGCTCACTACTTTTTTACGCATTAAACTTTTACTTACAATTTGATAAGGTCACAGGGCACGTCAAAGATTAGAAGTAAGCTTTTTGACTGCTACTTACGATTAGCCACTCGGTGAGCGGTTGTAATACTGAATGCACTCACTGAATTCACCTATTAACATGACCGTACTTTTGTTTCTTAACGGAAAATATGATTTTATAAAATTGACAATATGTAGGTATGATTCGTATTCAAAACATCTAGATTCGAAATTTTCGAATAGTTTCGAATCATAGAAATTCGAATTCGAATAATTCGTACATCTCTACTCCGGCATGAATAGGTGATGAGTACTTTCAGGTTGGGTGGTCTAAAAATAGTGTAATTTTCTGCGAGAAAATTCAAGTGGGATTTGGCCAATGATGATAGGTTGTAATATGATCGAAACAGAAAAGAACAATCAAAACTTGACACACTGTTAACACACTGTTGTACTCTCAAAGGATATATATATATATATATATATGTATGTAGAGGAAAGTTCCCTATTATGAGATAGGTTCCTAATATGAGATAACAGGGTTTCTTTTAAACTAATAGGCCCAGATAGGACCTAATAGTTCAAAGAAACCCTGTTATCTTCATATTAGGAACCTATCTCATAATAGGGGACTTTCCTCTATATTTAAGAAGGAGTTCTCTTCGTGACGCAGTTGACAATTATCTGATTACCTGTACTCGTTAAGATCTTTCATCGTTATGATTCCTCCTTGTTCCTGCAAATCATTAACGAGAAGTTGTCCAATCGTACCGTTATAAAATTCAGTCGCATTTTTCTCGGCGATAATCCGCAGCGTCTGACAAAGCGCGTGGGGTTTAATAATGGAGCCTGGTTTACGGAATTCGTTAGTCGCGGGATCGACAAACAGTTCTCTGAAAGATTGATGACGAGATGATAGGTTCGTGTACACGCACCGCCGCGCCGCCGCGCGCCGCGGCGTAAATATTACATCATTCATTATGCATGGTTCTTTTTACATTTCATAATCTTAATACCTTAGAGTTGGATCATTATAAATGTTTTTCTTATTATACGCAAAGCCGTCATGTTGCACTAATGTCAGGACGTAGCCCTTTTCGCAGAGCTCGATGCTCGGTTTGAACAAATCCGCCCATGGCAATTTACCGAATTGTTGATGAGCCTCCCAGTAACCAGCCAGTTCACCGGGCACGGCGACCGCCAGTGCGCCTGCCGATTAAAATCCATTTGACATTAAATACTCTTTCATACGAGAAGACGATTGAGACGTTGGTTTGTCAAAAAATTTGTCGAGATTTACCTACCGAATGAAGATGCATTTGCGGATTTGCCATCGTACATCGTAGAATTCGCCGCCAGAGGTGCGCGGTCTCTTGCATTGAGAACGAAGGCCTGGCGCGTGGATCTTTGGTAAATCGTCATTATAAGTCCACCGCCGAGGCCTAGACTTTGCATGTTCACGAGTCCGTTGCATATTAGCGCAGCCAACGCGGCATCCACCGCCGATCCGTTACGTTCCAGGATTGATCTGAAAAGACCCGGCGAATCAAGCGTATTTATCGAGTATGTCGACTATTTCTGCGAATTAAAAAAAAAAATTATATACACTTTGGCACACATACTTGCCGATAACAGCGCATGGTGCTCCGTCCGCGCAAACGGCACCGCGTTTGAAAGTTCTCAGTTTACTCCACGATGGTGGCTGAAGGCTTTCCGGATCGGGCGGCATTAGAAATTCATCATTTCGCGAATCCGACGTGATGCTACGTGTGTATGCGCTCAGACCGATGATTATGGCAATTATCAACGCGGCTACGACGGCGCCAATTATGATTACATGTTGTACGCGAAATCGTGATCTGGAAAAGAATAATATTATATTGATAAAGGCAGTACTTGAAACATATCAAAGTAATCACTTTCATAAACACGGAGTTATCGCCGTGATAATGGTTTTTAATAATTTTGTTATTTTTCCACGGCGTAGCAATTTTAATTTATCAAATCTTAACCCTCGGTTGTCACTAGGGGTCCAAAGGACCCCATGTTTTTCCAGAACTTACATTTCTTTTAGGATCTTTTTTGAACAATGATGCCACTAAGAAAGTTAATTTTAATTTATACAGCCAAATAAGAATTTAAATCGCCAGTGAATAATTCAAGAAATTAGCGTAAGTATCGTTTAATCGACCCAACTGGCCAAATTTATTTAAAAAACGCTACGTTTTGACCGTAGATTTCGAGTCCTTTTCAAGCGTATGGATACACAAATTATTGATTAGTTAGACATAATGCCCAAACTACGCCACATCTAAAAAATAATTTGTGCGTCGAGATCCAAAGAATTAAAATATAAGAATATAAGTTGGAACGACATATTCGTTAGTCGTTCGATTGTCGAATATGTCGTTCCAACTTATATTCTTATATTTTAATTCTTTGGCTCTCGACGCACAAATTATTTTTTAGATGTGGCGTAGTTTGGGCATTATGTCTAACTAATCAATAATTTGTGTATCCATACGCTTGAAAAGAACCGAAATCTACGGTCAAAACGTAGCGTTTTTTAAATAAACTTGGCCAGTCGGGTCGATTAAACGATATCTATGGTAAATTTTTAATTTTTGTATAATGAGAACACATTCTACAATGTTTAAACTTCTAGATTTTTTGCGATCTACTTAAACTGCTAGTTTTTGAACAGCATGCTGCTTGACCCCAGTGTGACAAACGTGTTCGAAAAAAGAGGTGTAACAATCGAGGTTTAAGAAAGGCTTTCCGACGTCAAATCGATTTTATCGTTGCCCCTTCCTCGCAACGCCTTTGTTCATTGTGCAGCTGTCGTTGCAAAGACATTAATAACAACATTAATAGCTACGTGAATAATCTTATTATGATTTAATGTCATTGATATTGATTCATCAGCACTGCATTAACAGTATCCTTCAATATACTGGATTGACTACCTTTCTAATGCTTGCATGATTTGCAAGTAGAATTAAGTTTCAATGTCTTATAGTACATAAAATACATGATTTGTCAAAATATAGATCAATTATTTAGATTATGTTAATTTATTATTTTAGCTATTTTCTAGCTTTAATATTAAAAGAGCTATAAAAATTTATGATCGGTAGAACGATCGGTATGCATACACACGTGTACGTCTATTTACATATTGAAGGTTACCTATAAACGTTGTTCAAATGCTAATGTGTAGTGTTAATCGCTTAGAACTTTGAGACTGTTAGAACTTCGATATTTTCATAAGATTGTTAATATTAATTTTCCCGCGCAACTAAAATATACGGTGTGTTTAGTTTAAGTATATGTACTCAGTTATTTATTTAATAAAGTTTTAAGTGTTTTTTAAAATGTTTTTAATGACAGTTTTATTTTTAATGGAATAATATATCTGTTTTATTACAGTTTTGTAAGATATTTTATGACAAATTCAATAATGTGCAATAAAGTGTGGTTTTCGATAGTCGTATACCTTACAAAACTGTAATTTTTATTATACCATAAAACATAAAGCTATCATCAAAAACATTTAAAAAATAATTTAAAACTTCCGATTATGTTATTATACAGATCTTTTTAAACAGAACAACTTTTATTCGCAAATTGTCATAAATCTAAAATAAATCTAAAAGCTAGATTATAATTTAGTGTACTCAAACCAAGCATACTATACATATAACTAAATTAATTTAGCTAACATTTGACATAACAATAGGCTGATATGGGCGTATTTTTAATGTTATATATGTATATTAGTGTTAATATAATGCTATAAAGATACAAAAATTTTCAATAAAATTATCCGAAAAGAAAGTTAAGAAAATTAATGAAAATATCTGTCGATCTAAGTCAAAATATTGATTAATTATATTATTCTACTTGGGGATAATAAAATATATTTTATATTTGTGTTATTATTATATTTTTCAAATATTAGAAAATACATATAGGCAATTGCACGTCAAATCGAACGAGAAATGATTGCGTATTTTTTAAATCAATTAAAACTTTTTTTATTTGTGAAATATACATAAAATAAGTAAATACGTATTTTTTTGTTTGTTTGAAATATTTTTTGCAGAAGTTATTAGCAATACAATTTACGACTTTAAAAATTAATATCTCTGATTATATTTATCGCAGAAATATCTTTAAAAATGCATTTTAAAGCCAAGAAGACAATTTCTTAAAAAGTAGTTTAAGTTACAAGAAATTGCAAATTCTAATTGTTATAAGCAATTGAAATGTTTAATTACCTTTTTTTACCAAAAATTAAGTACAATAAAAAAATTTCTAAGTATAGGTAATGCTATTTTATTCTTTATGTTATACTGAAAGTGCATATATTTTTTTATAGAGAGAAATGATGGATTCTATTTTTTTAATATATTTTTAATGACTGAGGCGCCGCGCCATGCTCGCGTCTCTGGCTCGATCAAGTAGCGCGCATCGATTTCTACGGAAATCTTTTGTCTAGGAAGAATTAAACAGTATGAGAAACATAATTTATAATGTTTAGTATAATCAACATTTACATTTTTGTTATAAATATTACATTTAAAAAATCGTGCAGCATTTCTGGTAAAGTAAATCGTTACTGTGCTGTATAATTTGATCGTTAATTTTCCCATTTGTTTTGAATCGCTGGGATTTTTCTAACGGATGTTATGTTGTAATCTAATTTTTCTTATCGGAAAATTCCTATAGGCTCAGATATTTGGCGCTCTACGGCAAGCCTCTCGGTCTTTAGCCTGCAAGTGACCTCAGCTGTTTGTAAGATTGTGTTTATTTCAGTATACTTTCGCATTTGAAGCAGGTAACTCGTCTGTCACGCTATTATTTTTGTATCTTCTGTGTGTGGAGTTTAACAAAATTGCAATTTCAGCAACGTATGTATATTATAGTAGGAATTGTGTAATGTAAATAGTACATAAAATACATGATTTGTCAAGATATAGATCAATATTTTAGATTTATGTTAATTTATTCTTTTAGCTATTTTCTAGCTTTAATATTAAAAGAGCTACAAACATTAATGATCGGTAGAACGATTGGTATATGCATACACGTGTACGTCTATTTACATATTGAAGGATATAAACGTTGTTCAAATGCTAATGCGTAGTGTTAATCGCTTTGAACTTTGAGACTGTTAGAACATAACACTTTTTAATTTACAGTTGGTAGTCAAATAAAATTCCCTTATTGCAACGATTTTTATAGATTCGCTTATTTCAACGTAATATTTTCAGCAACAAAATCTTAGCAGCTAGAATCCAAACATGGATGAAAAAATTTATAAAGTTATAAAGCATTATACAGTGCTTCAATTCTTTCAAATTGAAATGTCATAGGTAAGAATCCGAGATCAGAAACGCCTACGACGTATTACAACAGTGCAGCTTAAAAAGACTTTACAAAGATAAAACTTTAGTCGACTTATTGATTTGTGATAATTGTCGAATACAAATATCAAAATTATGTTTGTACACTAAGATTGTACACTATTAGATAAGATTGTACACTATATTTACATTACAGCACAGTTCCTATACTACATAGTACTTACGTTGCTAAAATTGCAATTTTGTTGAACTCCACACACAGAAAATGAAAAGGTAAGACAGACGTGTTACCTGCTTCAAGTGCAAAAGCATACTGAAATAAACACAATCTTACAAACAGCTGATGTCACTTACAGGCCGAGAGGCTTGTCGTAGAGCGTCAAAAATCTGGGCCTATAGGAAATTCCCGATAAGAAAGATTAGAGCATAACATCCGTTACGGAAAATCCCAACAATTTGGAAAGGAAAATTAACGGTCAAATTATACAGTAAAAGTAACAATTTACTTTACCAGAAGTACATCACATTTTTTTAAATGTAATATTTATAACAATAATGTGGTTGTATAATGTTGATTATATTCAACATTATAAATTATGTGTGTCATTCATACTGTACATTCTTCCTACAAAAGATTTCCAAAGAAATCAATGCACCGCGTTACTTGTCGATCGAGCCAGACACGCGAGCACGGCGCGGCGCCGCACAGCACCTCAGTTATTAAAAAGATATAAAAAATAGACTTTATTGTTTCTGCATAAAATTAAAAATATGTGTACTTTAAGAATAAAATAAAGAATAAAATAGCATTATTTAAAATTTTTAAAGAGTGTACTTTTTGTTGAAAAAAATAATTAAACATTTCAATTGCTTATAACAATTTGAATTTGCAATTTCTTGTGACTTATACATATATATATAAACTATTTTTTAAATCAATTGTCTCCTTAGTTTTAAAATGCATTTTTGAAGATTTCTCTACAATAAATATAACCAAATATATTAATTTTTAAAGTTAATTCATTTTTCACGAAAATTGTATTGCTTGTAACTTTTGCAAAGTTATGTATATTTTATATTTAAAAAATTCGATTAATTTAAAAAATACGAGGTCATTTCTCGTTTAATATGAAGTGGAATTGCCCATATATGTGAATCAAGAGCAAATGACGTCGAGTCAGGCATTATATTGCATTCTAATTTTGTAAAGAGGAATAAAACGTATTTTGTGTGTTTTATGTTTCTAGACTGGACAAATCTGCTTCTAGACAAATTCTAAGCGAGAATGTATCCTTATGAATCATCTGTTGAAGATATACATATATTATAAAGAACGTTTTTGCATGCAAAAATAGTTTAATGTTTTAATCATTCGAACATTAATATATACGCACACAATGTAATTTAAATGTGTAACACATTCATCATTTTTCGAGATAAATTCAAAGCATGACGATCTTAATAAGCAAGTTCAACGATTTATTAATTTCACTCGCACTGAAAAGAGGTTTTAGTTATAATAATCAAGGCTTGGTGAAATAGTTTCAACTAAACGGTTTAGTTGAAACTATTTCACCAAGCCTTGATTATTATAACCAAAACCTTTTTTCAGTGCGTGATATCTGCGTCACCTCACGTTTGCGCGCGCGGCCATGTTAGATAACGAGTATAAGTGCTAGAGGACGTAACGATTGCCAACTGTCAGTCAACGAGTGCAACTGCGAGCGGACAGATCTTTGCACGGACGTCCTGCTCTTTGCAACAGTAACAATTATTTAACTCGCTATCTAACGAGTGATCGCGAGTTTGTATATGGCATGTTCGAAAAGTTTTCTTCAGAATTGCAATAAATTAGCAATTAGGTGGAATTGGTTTTAAGGCACGTCGACAGAGCAATCTGTGTTTCAGCTACATTGAAGATTGAGTCTACATTGCAACAGTCTCAGGTAGGTAGGGGAAAGCGATGAACGTATTGTTCTATCGATAAAATAGCTTGCTGCATCTTTTTTTCAGATGATTTTTCAGATTTTTAGATTATTAGAGATTTTTTCAAATTTTTGTCGTTAATTGAGCTTGCGTTATATGCAGAAACGGGTATTCTTCTCGATCAAAACTTTTATAAAATTTTATAAAAACTGGATAAAATCTTATTTGTATTTACTAGATACTCGCATTATTTGTTGTTTTTTCCTTATTTTATACGAAATTTATTTTTAAAATGTATTGTTTTATTGCCGTTATCAGTGGAAAGATTATCTTTGCGTCTGATATAATGATGATTATTGATTAATATGCCAAATATATATACAGGGTGTCCCATTTGAAAGAGTACGGTCGAATAACTCATAAAGGAGGGAGTTGATGAAGAAATGTTTTAGATGAAAATTGTAGGGCTCGAAAGGAGCCAATAGAGAGATCTTATTAGATCTTTGGTCTTATTAGATTTTTAGTCCGGGCCCATCTTGGGCCCAGTAGGGCCCAAATCAAATTTTTAAAATATAGAAACTTATTGTTTTCCACTAATTAATTTGAATAACTTTTGTCTGAAACATTTATTTGCCTAATATTTTTTAAGATACCTATTTAAAAAGAACTTGGTAACTTTTTCAATATTTAGCTTATGATATCTCGATAATGCTTGTTGGACGGAGGGAAATGCATAAAAGTCCTAAAGAGATGTATACACAAGTATTTAAAAAAGTTGGGGTACTATTGCAACAGCATATTCTTGAGACCAAATCAAGTCAAAAAGTCCTGTACCACTTCTCCCTCCGACAAACAATTATCGAGATATCGTAAGCTAAATAATGAAAAAGTTTTGTATGTGCTAAATATTGTACCAAGTTCTCCTTGAATATCTTAAAAATATTAGGCAAATAGAAAATGTTTTAGACAAAAGTTCAAATTAATTAGTAGAAAAAGATGATACAATAAAAATAGAGGTTTTTATTTAAATTTGACTTGAGCCTTACTGGGCCAACACGGGCCCCGGACCAAAGCCCTACAACTTTTATCTGAAACATTTTTTCATCAATTTCCTCCTTTATGAGTTATTCGACCGTAGTACTGTTTCAAATAAGACATCCTGTATATGGATATAATATAATTTTTTACTGGACATTGTATAATTTATATACAGGTTATCCGATGTAGTGTCCAATGAAAATATAGGATTTATCTATACATTTTAATAGAATTTTGCTATTAAATTCACGTTAAACCGATATAATATCAAAATTACCATTATGCAGATTACCATTATCTCTTATCGATATTTTATTGACAAGTTTACCAATATCTCTCATGTTGCAAAATCATTGCTGAAATGCAAAATCATTGTTTTCTTCGAGTTCTAAGATCGAGATTTGAGATCTTTAACCTTTGATAAGGAATACGTGACGAAGATTCGAATAATTGAATTGTGTTTTTTATCACTTTGTTTAGTTTTTATTTCTATACGTGAGAGCTAAAGAATAAGCATTTAAAGATAGTAAAGTTTAATATTAAATACATACAATTAGTAAGTTTTCTCTCTCTACCATCTTCTTGTATATTTAGATGTCTTAAACCGAATCGTGACCAAGATAGCGAACCGAGCAAATACGAATGAATCACTTGCTTTAATGAGGACAAACATCATTGCGGCGATTACTGGCCGTTTGTACTTATTGTTAGTTTGAGGAAAATTCTGTCATCCAAACAACTTGATATGAATAAGAAGCTACAACAAGATGTTATAGACACATATATCTCACTTTGTTTCTGTATCTAACTATATTTTTAACTACTTTATTTCCCAGTCTATGTCTTCTACACACTGGACTTTACATTTATCTGGACTATACATTTTTACAACGTATTTTCGCTTTCAAACGAAAAATAAGTTATAAACATCTTTTTTAATCATCAACTCAATTTACTACATTTTTCTATTTGTGATTTAAAGCCCAATGTTTTAACCCTCCGTCAGCAAATTGGGCCTTTTAAATTATTTATATGTTCTAGCCTTTCTAAAAATCCAAAAAAATTTTGAGTTCTTGTCAACATCTCTACACATCCAATACTACAATATCCAATAGGTTTTAAAGCCAAATATTAAACCCAATTGTTTGTACAAAGCGAAATTTGCACACAAATAAGGAAAGAATAAAAATTTGTTTAAAAATTTATAACTTTGCAACAAATGAATATTTAAAAAAATGATTGCAGGGTTTTGTACTTCAGACTATGATCTTTCAAAAGAATGTAGTCTCATTTGGATCGGCTCCAAATAACTCCGTTACTTTAACAAATGAAAATGGTGAAATTTTAGAGTTTATTCGTGTACTAAATACAAAGAAAATAAAGTTTCTTTCTTTTGCTTAGAAATAAATTTTTATCGTAAAAAATTGATATTTATATAAAATATTACAAATATAGAAGAAAATTATATATAAAAAATAAAATAAAAAAATAATACTATTACGGCGTACAATCACGGCAGTAATGAATGCAATGCTCCTCGCATGTGAGTCTCTCGCAATTCGCACAACGTACATAGCTTTCTTATCATCCTTTGCAAAACAAAATGTGCATCTTTCGCGTTTATTTAACTTATCTATCATGGCTCACGCAAAAAGTACCTATCGTATTTGTTCGGCATTTCTCTCCGCCATTTTGTAAGTATAATGCTCTATTATTAATAAAAGTGCTTTAATTAGCAAAAACTATTAAAAATATAGTGAAAGAACGAAAAAAATATTTACTTACGTTGGTAAACACTAACACCGTCAGTAATTTGAGTCGTTCAGGGCACAGGTTTATCTTTTTATCAGGTCGTTCGAACACGCGGGGATCGGCGTCACCGCGACAACGAAATCCCTCTACCATAAACTTTTTTAGGAGGGGGTACCAGGCACCATCTTATTCTCTCCACGAAGAAATTCAAGAAAGAAATTTCGCTTGTGCCTTAAGGCCTCCGCACAGTCAAAAATATAAGGAACAAGGAACAAATATTAGCGATTAGGAAAATGAATTACATATGTTAATGAATTTTATATGTCAATAGGGCTTCGCACAATAAAGGGAAGAGAGAACAGGGAACAGGGAATAGGAAACAGTTTAATATTAACATATAAAATTCATTAATATATGTAATTTATTTTCCTAATAGCTATAATAATATCTGTTTCTTGTTCCTTAATATTTTTGATAGTGCGAGGGCCTTTAAAAAACCCAGATTGCTCTGACGGAGGGTTAAATATTTCAGTCTTTATACACGTGACAATATTTCTGACCTTTGTCATTGCCTCTTATCGACCTTGTATTTGTTTATTTTAATTTTTTAATTTATATTTTTCGTTCTTTTCTGTATTATGCAAACTCCGCTTAATTGATAGCTTTTTATTCTTTATTGTTTGCTCTTATCTTCTCATTTTTATGTGATTAACTTTATTTTTGTGCTAAAGAAGACTTATTTAGTACAGTCGAAACGTTTACGTTGTTTCTTTAACTGTCGGAGAATAAATTATAGATAATTTCCACAATAACTTCCTTATTGCTCGTATTATGACCATTGACCTTCCTATATTGAAGCAAATTGTTCATTTGTACTTGTTTTATCTGCTTGGTTTGAACCCAATTTTATATAAATAACCAATAAAATTAATATTATATCCTATAATAAGATATTAAGAAAAAAATATATAAAGTTTCCTTGTATGAGAAACTCCTTGCTGCCAGGTGTGTCGATCTTTATCGTATCATCAGTAAAGGATCAAAGCTGCTTCATGATACTGGGAATAATAATTTCATTTGTTTTAAGACTCCTGCCTATTCGTCGCTTCTATCCTTGTTTGATGTCGTCAGAAGTAAAAAAATCGCATGCCAAAAATTCTTGCCGTATACGTTGAAATAAAAAGATATACTCATAAAACGAAATTGTAATTGATTCAGTACATTTAACACTTTCCTTTGACTTTAATGATCACTAAATAGCCGTAAAATTTACGTAATATGCAATTATTTTAACCCGTCTTTTTTCATTTTTTATTCATTTTACAGCTATTTATTGATTATTTGAACAAAAGAAAAGTGCTCGGTATATTTTACAAATATACTGAATCGATTACGATTACGTTTTATGGATATATCTTTTTACTTCAACGTATACCGCATAAGAATGGGCATGCGATTTCTCGCTTCTGACGTCATCAAACAAGGACATGGGAGCGGCGAGTAAGCAGGAGCCTTAATAAGTGCATTATGCTTCAACAATTTGAAACTCTCAAGCTTTCCTTTGTACAATATCCGCGTATTGTACATATAAAGGGCAATAATAGGCAGTGATAACGTGGCAGACGTGGTGTGATAGAAGTCGGCCCCTAGTCGGCGCTGCTGATCTAAGAACTTCGGGATAATGAACGGTAGCTACTTTCGCTTTTCCAATTGAACGTGAAATACGTTCTAATTGAAACTGTGAAATGTAATATCTGACAAGGGACATTCGGCAACTCGAAAATTCAAATAAATCTGAAACTTTGCATAATAATAGAGTAGTAGGACCTAATAACGAAACAATTTTTTGTTAGGGCTAAAAAACGGTTCTAGGGGAGAAGCACTTCTTTGAAAAAAATCGGTTTTTCTCTTTCGAGCCGAATATCTCCGAAACTATAAAAGATCGAAAAATGTTACAAAATGGAAATTAAATGGTTTGAAAAGTACTTTGAAATAATGACCAAAAAAATTTTTAATTTTTTTTATTTTTAAAAATACCCTTACCACTAACCATTTTTTTCCAAAATTTTAAAAATTGTTTATTACCAAATAAAAGGTTATTTTTTTACGAATTCAACCATGTATGATAAAGTTATGTTATGAAACACCATTTTCGAGAAATAATTACAAACGCCGCTGTAAACAGTCTATCCGTGTCCGTCCATGCGCTCGATTATTCACGCAACACGTTCCGTTCGCTTCTTTCATAGAAGAAGATAAGTACGATAGCAAATACATTTGAAGGACATACTATATGTATATAATTATGAGAGTTTCTATCGCACAATATAAATATATATCATAATATAACACAATAATATAAAAAACGGAATAAGCTTTTCATTAGCGGACTAATATTAAAGTAAAAAATTACTGTGCCGCAATCAACAACGTAGAACTACGTCAACTGTCACTACTTAATGTTAAAGTATACAGCGAAGGACAGTTGACGTATTATAGGGCTACGTTTTTGGCAAACAGGACAGACGTAGTCCTACGTCAACTGTCCTCCGCTGTATACTTTAACATTAAGTAGTGACAGTTGACGTAGTTCTACGTTGTTGATTGAGGCACAGTAATTGTTACTGTGCCCATTTAATTTTTTTTATTATATTAACAATTTTTTAATAATTCTATTATATTTTTCAGTCTATTCTATCTCTATTTCATATATAATTCTTTAAAATTTGGTTGATTAGTCCTTGAATTACATACGTTAGAATTTGCGAGGAATACGTATATACATAAAAGCCTAATAAAGCTGAGTCTAATCAACCAAATCTTAAAGAATTATATATGAAATAGGGGTAGAAAAAACTGAAGAATATAATGGAATTAGAAAAGTTGCCAATAATTAATATTAAATTGCAAAAATTGAAAGTGGTTGAGACTTGAGCATAATTATTTGCTTATAATTGTTTGGCTTCCTTATTAAGGAAGCTTTTTACGACTTTTAAGACTTTCAAGAAAAAATGGGACTATATAAGCTATCTAATGACGTATTAATCATTACTCTACGATTATTAGTTTCAAAGATATAAACGTTCAAAGTGTGACATGTTTTCGTTGCATTCGTTGCATCTGTGCTCCCAATATTACCCCCTACTTACTGTCGACAAAGACGTAGTTCTGCGTCAAAATGCGATAATAATGTAATATACAATACAATTTATTAATAAAAAACAAAATATTTACCTCTGATTGAAAAAATCGTAAATAATTCGTATGTGATTTTTCCAATTATTTTGTACGTTATAACATATTTATTATATATAAATATTATTTATATAATCGTGTCTGCTTACAAATATTGCTACAAATATTTAGCATCGTTATCATGTATTGCGAGAACGTATAACTTTTGTTACATTAAACAAAAGTTATACGAAGTACCAAAAATCGTTTCTTCGCAATACTTGTAAGAGATGAATGTGTTAAATAAAAATTTATATTACAATTAATTTTTAAAATTGTATTAAAAAGTTATAAAATAAGATTGTAAGAAGTCTAAATTAATAGATGAATAAATTAATAGATTAATTTTAATAAATAAATAATTTATTTTAATAAATAAATTAATAGGTAAATTAATAAATTAATTTTTAAAATATCAATATATACCTACAAAATTGCAGCAATTAATAATACGATACGATAAAACGAAGTCACCTCTTCGACCAACGCTCGCAAAATGACAGCATTTTACACTCTATTTCTCCAATGATATATGTATTTTTATATTCTGCGATAGAAACTCTCATAATTATATACATATAGTATGTCCTTCAAATGTATTTGCTATCGTACTTATCTTCTTCTATGAAAGAAGCGAACGGAACGTGTTGCGTGAATAATCAAGCGCATAGACGAATAACACGGATAGACTGTTTACAGCGGCGTTTGTAATTATTTCTCGAAAATGGTTTTTCATAACATGACTTTATCATACATGGTTGAATTCGTAAAAAAATAACCTTTTATTTGGTGATAAACAATTTTTAAAATTTTGGAAAAAAATGGTTAGTGGTAAGGGTATTTTTAAAAATAAAAAAAATTAAAATTTTTTGGTCATTATTTCAAAGTACTTTTCAAACCATTTAATTTCCATTTTGGAACATTTTTCTATCTCTTATAGTTTCGGAGATATTCGCGGCTCAAAAGAGAAAAACCGATTTTTTTCGAAGCAGTGCTTCTCCCTAGAACCGTTTTTTAGCCCCAACAAAAAATTGTTACGTTATTAGGTCCTACTACTCTATTATTATGCAAAGTTTCAGATTTATTTGAATTTTTGAGTTGCCGAATGTCCCTTGTGAGCTCTAAGGAAACTCCTTTCACTGGCAAGCGGAATGGAAAGACCACGTTGTAGAAATGTAGAAGAACGAGCTCCGTGCGTATGATTGCGGATGCATGCTGTCACTCACTTGTCTATTTTAAATCTCTCGAGTACACGTTTCGTTCTATCATGCGTGGAATGCGAGCCGAGGAGCCAGGCAGTCCCGATGTCCTCTAAGTCGAGGAACTGGCTCCTCTCGTAGTCGGTGCACCGGCGTGCATCGTCGGCGCTGGTGTATACGGAACTCGTGTCAGACGAGGGCGAGGAAGCTCTCATGGCTTTTCTCTGCGAAAAGCTCGCATTTAGTACAATAAATGGAGTTGCACCTGTACTCCGTGCTCTCGACCGATTCAACATCGACTCACTTACTTGGAAAACATGCCGTCCGTTTTTCACCATCTACAACTGTACTTCTTCGTATACCTCACGACCGGCGCGTGTCGAGAAATTCCATGCCATATCGGCATTGTTGGCTACATCCTAATGCAATGTGGAGCATTGTTGCAATTATAATGGTGGTGTCGAGCTCAGTCCTTGACACGAGCTGTAGAACGCATGCGTGAAAAATAGTTTTCCACGAGGATGCAATTATCGGGTATTACTGATATGAGTAGGTATATCAGTGCACTAATAACGAGATGATGCTTGCACACTGCAGAGCCATAAAAAAAATAACTACACTCGGATGTCGAAAACTATTGCCTGTTACGTCGTTACGTGTTTCTAAAACGCGTTTTAACCGGAGCAGAACTGCGGAATGCAGCAGCAGATGTATCAGCTGAGCGAGCAATCGATGCGAGCCTGCGCAACGACCGCATTTCGCACAAGACAGGTCTGTAGTCACGGAATAAACGAACGAAAGTTTTGGTGCGCGATTCGAAGTTTCGAACGATGAGATTGATCTTCATGTCAAAGACACTGATAATATCTGCGAAGCTCTGAAAATCTTCGATAGGCATGCAACATGTCGTACCTCCGTTCCTGCTGCGATTCGAATGTACACGTAAAGGTGCTTTTCTCTGTCATTTTTCTGAATGAAGTGTACGAGACTTCGATGCGGAACGCGAATATTTTGCACGTTTAACGCTCGGCCGCACTTTCCGCTCAGCCACGTGCGCGAGTGCGTTTTCTAGCGAATTCCCCACTGGCGCTGTTTAATCGAATCAACGAGCTATCTTGCACTCCCGAACGAACGCACTGAAATTTTTTGAATGAGTCCGTCAAGCACGAAAAAATTTCGCGGACGATGCTAGGTTGTGCAGGAAACGCGATGGACGCGATTTATTCGTGAAGAACAAACGATGAAAAATGAGGTTGGAGATCGCTCGTTACGAGGTGACGCACACGTGCTCTACCGGTGAACGCACGACGCGATGTGATGACGGAATGACCGCATAAAAATAAGATGCTCGGAAACACGTTTTGGAAACAGGATCGACAAAGGTGAAGTCAACCTGATCGTTATCCGAATTCCAAACGTTGAGCGGTCGAACATCGGAATCAGATTCCAAAACTGGTTTGCATTCCTTACGTGCACATTGTTACGAGCGCGTGAATTAGAAAGAGATGGAATTACGTCATTTATCCTTCTGCAAAGGTGAAGCAAACGTCATATAAAGATTCAGTGAAATTAACGAATTTGACAACTTCTAGTTATTTTTTTTATTTACATTAACTTTTTACATTTACTCGCACAAGATGACCAACCCTTGGCCTCTCGGGTTTTGCTGAATTTTTAATATGTCATAGTACACTCTATTAACAAATACAAGGTATAGTAACTTTGTCCAATGCGCAATAGTTTATAAAATATTAATTTTTAAAAATTTTTGTGTGTATAATTTATCTATTATTTTTTCTTCTTCTATTTTGCTATTTTAAAGTGTACATTAAAATTAATTATTAAGTAATACATCACACACACACCAAAAAGTTTTTATTTTAAAGTTATTCGCAGATTTTTTAACTAACAACTTAAGAAAAAATAACGATTATTTAATAAAAAAATAATAAATTGTTTTAAAATTCTACAAAATAGGGTTTATTTTTATATTATAATTATGTATTATAAATAAGACAACTAGAATTATAATGACACACACATACACGCGCACACGTACACACACACACACATTACAAAGAAAAGTAGATCACAATTAACAAAACTATATTACATGAAAATTAATTTTTGGTGTTGAAAGTTCCAATTTGTGCACTATCAATATTATGATGGTCACAATGTCTACACGTTTTTGGATGGTTCTATCATAGAAACATTTGAAACATATTATATGTCATAATGTATTCTTTCGATATTAATGATAAAAACAAACCATGCTTCTGCAAAGAAGTTGCGTTGTACGTTCATAAAATGCGCTTGGTGCAAATTAGTAATATGTTTTAAATGTTTCTATGATAAATACCATCCAAAAACGTGTAGACATTGCGATCATAACATTGATAGTGCACGAATTGGAACTTTCGACACCAAAAATTAATTTTCTGGTAATATAGTTTTGTTAATTGTAATCTACTTTTCTTTGTAATGTGTGTGTGTGTACGTGTGCGCGTGTATGTGTGTGTCATTATAATTCTAGTTTTCTTGTTTATAATACCTAGTTTTAATTTTAAAATATACCTTATTTTGCAGAATTTTAAAGCAATTTATTATTTTTTATTAAATAATCGTTATTTTTTTCTTAAGTTGTTAGTTAGAAAATCTGCGAGTAACTTTAAAATAATAACTTTTTGGTGTGTGTGATGTATTAATTAATAATTAATTTTAATATACACTTTAAAATAGCAAAATAAAAGAAAAAAGTATACTAAAAAAAGGCACTTAGAGCCAACGCGCGGTAATTGATGCGCAATTATAATTTATTTAATTAGTTTACATGTGTTTAAAACGAACGTTTCGACTCTTTTTTTGAGTCCTCTTCAGCGTAGAAAAACAATAATAACACTTAAGTCAGAAATTAAAACTTCGCAGTACTGCCGTTGTCGAAATAAAATATCACGAGACAAATATCACGCAAACGCAGTCATAAATGTAATGAGTACCGTTAAGCCATGGTTCAGAATGAGACAACGTAGTCTTGAGTGTTATGGAGACCTTAAACGCATTGTATCCACACGCTTGAGTGTTCACAGATGCATTCTCCGAAGTACTTCCAGGTATCCTCAGATTCAAAAGAAAGATGACAATATAACGGCTTCTTGTCCATTATAGAATGTAACGTGCAGGATACCTGTGTGGCAGAATTCGGAGTAACATCCGCCAAATACAAAGCGTACGCGTATCAGTAAAGATGAAATATGCAGTAACTTACAATGCGTTGTCCAAAAGGTTTACGTTATAAAAGACAATGGTACATGATTAAAACGAAAGTGCTTGTCACTTCAATGTTTCGAGAGAAAATGACTGGTTACATATGGGGACGAATAAAGAACATATCGTAGACGTGTCAAAAATAATCAATAAACATAGCGAATTTAAAATTTAGAAAGACCTTCAATAACATTTAGATATATGTCTGGTAAATTCTCTGTGTCCGTCTGCAAATTTAAACCTTTGTCTTTTGATATTTATCATTTCAGATACTAGTCTTTTATTGAAATACGGTTCATTATCTAGGATCTCAACCTCATTCCAATCGAAATCGTGATTGCATTCCAATCTGTGGTCCGTCAAAACAGAATGAGACCTAGTATTCCTTTTAATGTGCGAACGATGCTCCTTTATTCTCGTCTGCAACTTTCTTCCCGTCTGGCCCACATATGATGCATCACAATTAATGCAATTAATTTTGTATGCCACGTTGCAACGAGATGAGTCAGAGAGGGTGTTTTTATGTACTTTTATGAAGTTTTTCATTTTATTAAGACTTTAATATGAAAGTTTGACGTCCAGATCTTTAGTTATGTTTTTATATTGTTCTGTTATTGACTGAATATACGGGATTGTGAAAAAAAGGACTCTTAGTTTTACTCTGTTTTTTATTCGATTAATATTTCATATTACTAATGAAAAGGTATTTAAGGCGTTCGCGGAATACTTTAAATATGAAATCTAACGGGTAGCCGTTATTCAACAGTGTCTGGATAGCTTGTTCAATATTTTTTCCGTAAAAATTAGGGTGTGATAACAAAAAAACCCTGTCAATCAGACTGATAACAGTACCCTTCTTTTGGCAGACGGGATGCTGTGAGAAAAAATTAAGATATCTCCTCGAAAACGTAGATTTATGAAACTAATCGAAAATCAAATGGTTTTTACTGCGTATCAGAGCAACATCCAAAATATTCAGACTGTCGTTCTCACCAACTTCTATGGTGAATTGGATCCTAGGATGGAAGGAGTTGAAAATTTCAAGAGTGTCAGTGCAAGAGTCAGAGGAAACAGCCATTGCCACATCATCAACGTATCTTCTATAAAAAGAAGGGATGAATTTCAACGTCCTTAATGCTTTTGCTTCCAGATCTTGCATTACAATATCTGCTACTTTAGGAGACAACGGGGAACCCATAGGGCTGCCGTAAGTTTGTTGGTAGATGATTCCGTTAAGAAGAGAAAAGAAAATAATAGATAAATTATACACACAAAAATTTTTTAAAATTAATATTTTATAAACTATTGCGCATTGGACAGAGTTACTGTACCTTGTATTTGTGAATGGGGTGTACTATAACATATTAAAAATTCAACAAAATTCGAGAGGTCAAGGGTTGGTCATCCCCTTGTCAGACATCATTTATGTTGCAACTTTTTGTAATGTTAACATCGACACAACCTGATAAAGTTCTTAAAATTTTATTATTTTATATGAATTTTATCATAACGATAAAACGGCAATTATCCAAGCCGCGCGAGTCGTAACTGACAAACAACAGCAAGCAGCTCAGCTGCTCGTACGCGGAAAATATAATTTTGCTATTGTAGCAAAATCGTCATTGCTACTGCGTATTCGTAGTGGCAGTAACAAAATGTAGTTGACGCAACTAATTTTACGAATTATTCGTTGTTAGAGTAAAATCTGTTGTTGCGAGAATAGTAAAAATTTGCTGAGTGTATTTGTTTTTAGAATCACGTTAATTTGCTATTGAAGCAAAATAATATATTCTTAGCAAATACATTTGCTATCGGAGCAAAATCACTATGTTCAATAGCCTCTGTCAACTCACTGAGCGAAGAGAGAAAACAAAAGAGAATACATACTGAGATGATAATATGATATGATATTCATTGTGCAGATTCCTTGTTATATCCATGCGCTATGGCCACACATACGCACGCTGTGTACATGACCATAAGCACATGTGGTCTATGAGTAAACGAGTGTTGTATTCTATGAATATTGTGTCGTTGTATTCTCCTTCCTACAAAAAAGAAAGTTAAGGATAACTAAAAACGCAAGAGTCGCATGCTTTCGATATTTGTTTGATATTTGTTTGTTCTACTAATTTGCCTGTACGTGTAACAATAATGATTCGAGACCTGCTAGATAGTTGGGGAATGCCCGAAGAAATTATATAAAAATTATATCGCTCATATAGTCAAAATATTATTTTGCTTATGTAACAAAATTAGCTGTAGAAAATACAGCTTTCTGTATATGTAATTAATCTTTTTGCTGTTAATTGTATCGAAAGAAATTTGGTTTATTAACGGATTTTATAGTTAAATCATTAGTTGCCCCATGCAGCAACAGAAGTTAGGTAAAACAACAATGCTCATTAAAACGTTTGGAATATTTACCTACTCTGCAACCGTTCTCAAATAGTATAATAAAATGTTACTAATGTAAATACACACACACATATGTATTATATATATATATATATATATATATATATATAAATGTACACATTAATATATAAATATATGTACTTAATATGAGAAAAACTTGAATTACTTACTACTATTATATTTATTACGTACTTCCGTCTTACGAGGAAGCTGCTTGATTGGCTATCGTGACCCTTCTTGGTGCGTGGCAAGCATCTCCGCGTTCTGTGCACAAGAGCTATAAGTTTCGCGTGGACCGCGAGCGTCATTCGCTATCCTTGTTCCTCACTGGATGTTAAACAGAAACGGAATGATGTCTCGCATCGACGCGGTCGTCAAAACATTTGTCGATCACTCTTCCTGTACAGGAATTCTGTAACTCGTTATGCAGTATCGTTATCGTTATGTTGTCGTTGCGCAGGTATACTATGTGGTAAAGAAAGCTGCGCAACGACAATATAACAATAACGATACTGTATAACAAGTTACAGAATTCCCGTACTGGGTGCGAACAGTGCCTAAAGGCCTTCGACGCTCCACACTAACTGTGGGCGGAAGTGAGGCATGGTGATGACTCTCTAATTACGCACCGCACTTAGCGAAAATAATTTGTTGCAATAACTAAGATAATTTCAACAACAAAAATAGTTTTTTACAGCCAACAACAAGTGGACGATCGCTTTCATATATCTATAACTTTTTTGTTGCACTAGCAAATTTGCTTATTTATGACGTTTAATAATAATATAATAATAAGTAAAAAACTACGCTAATATACAAATTAATTTAAAGAAAACGCTAATTCGGTCAGGAATGGATTTTTGATACCCTAATAATATTATTCGTATACAATGTATAACGTTTATTTTTTTTTTCAGCAAGTTAAAGATTTGCTGAATCAACCAAATCATTTTTTCCGTGTTACGCGTCGTACATTACGAACGCGTGCATTAAGAAGAAATAAAATCACGTCATTTAGCCTTCTGCAAAGGTGAAGCAAACGTCATATAAGATTCAGTGAAATTACAAATTGGACAACTTCCAGTTATTCTTTTTATTTGCATTAACTTTTTATACACTCAGACATCGTTTATGTCGCAACTTTTTGTAATTTTAACATCGATACAACATTCACACCCGACAAAGTTCCTGAAATTTTATCATTGACAACGATAAAACGGCAATTATCCAAGCCGCACGATTTTAACTGACGATCTGCTGACTTGGATCAGCAAGCAGCTTGACTGTTTGTAGATAAACAATTCTAGCAAATTCGAGATTGCATGGATGTCGTAACATACTCGTGGAAACGATCAAGTCTCGTGCGTACGATAATAAGGTGTTGCTATAACAATGTATATATTTAGCAACAATATTATCCAAATTAAGTAGACACCGATCAGAAGGTGATCCATATTCACGCTGCGTTTAGCGTGCGTTCTTTATTAATTCTTCATTACAGCCATCAACTTATATAATATAATTATAATATATAATATAAATTAATATATAAATTATATACATATATATTAATATTATCCCTAAATATTATATGTATATCGGTGGAATCATGTATAAATTAAATGTATACGATTGGAATGAGAGGGTCTAGCTTGTGGGTATCAATCGTAAACCAAATACGTGAATACGGACCGACTCTTGCACGCTTCTAACAATCGCTTATTGGAACAAAAATGTTCTTGTCACATTTACATCGTCAAACGTCCAGATCTCAACGTCGAAGATATCTGTACGCACACTCAGAGAAAAAAACAGTCGCTACAACTATAAAATGTGAACAAATAGCACAACTATTTCTTATGGGTTGTAGAAATCAAAATACTATAGTGAATTGAAATAATACAACTATATAATATATTTGAAGTAAATTATAATTCAGTAAACTACATTGTTAAAATTCCAAAAACTATATTTATTTAGTTAATACATAATTTACATAGTTATTTTAGAATTTGTGCTGTTTCAGAATTATAATTTACTTAAGAGGCTACATCCACCTAGAAACCCCGCAAAAAGGTCGAAATTCCAAATTTTTTTTCTTAGAAACAATTGTTGGAAATGAAACAATTTCTCTTTTTGCTCAAAGGTACATGTATTAAGAACCTTAAAAAAAAAAATTATCCAAAAATATCAAAAAACAAAAAATATATGGCCGCCAGCAGATAATTAATTTTTTTTCGAGACGTTCGGCGGTGGACATTCTCCAGCTGAGACGGTCCATCTGAAATAAAAAAACCAAACAGGTTATTCAAGTTAACAATAAAGACGAGTCGTTGACGATCTTAGATTTTTAAAATCGATTTTTTTTACAAAATGGCGACGAATTGAAACTCAAGCAAGAAAAATTTATATGAGAAAAAGTCAGTTTTTCGTAATTATTAAAAAATAAAGATTGATTTTAAAAATCTAAGATCGTCAACGACTCGTCTTTGTTGTTAACTTTAATAACCTATTTGGTTTTTTTACTTCAGATAAACCGTTTCAGCTGGAGAGTGTCCACCGCCGAAAAAAAATTTCTCATCTGCCGGCGGCCGTATTTTTTTTGTTTTTCAATATTTTTGGCTAATTCTTTTTTTCAAGGTTCTCAATACATGTACCGTTGAACAAAAGAAGAAATCGTTTCATTTCCAACAATTGTTTCTGAGAAAAAAAATTCGGAATTTCGACCTTTCTTGGGGGCTTCTAGGTGGATGTAGTCCCATAAATATGTATTCATGGAATTAAAATTATATAGTCTATGTTATTCCTTCCATGAAGTTTGTGCACCTATTATTCATTAGTTCTCTTAACCATCAATTTAGTTGCAATAACCACAAAATAGTTTATTTAACTATGTACAATAATTCTATGAATACAA
Source organism: Leptothorax acervorum (assembly GCA_035220615.1). Lineage (NCBI taxonomy): Eukaryota > Metazoa > Arthropoda > Insecta > Hymenoptera > Formicidae > Leptothorax > Leptothorax acervorum. The sequence goes on along the minus strand of JASTWQ010000158.1, from coordinate 438,524 downwards.
CTTGTATAGTTGTCACTTATATAGAGTTGCCATCACTATGATTTTTTCTCTGAGTGCATACATATGTAGATTTGTACGCACACATATGCCCTAAGCAATTTTTGGATCAATTCCAATGGCTACTTACACTATAAGCTAATTTTAGCTTTATCTACGTTCATAGTAATTATCGCGTAGTAGACATCAGTCACAAAAGAATCATGGAATTCACTACTACCGAGTAGTTGTAACTACCGAGCGAAACTTGACATTTACAAAAGACACAAACGTTTTTTAATTTGTTTTTCTTCCTTAAATAGTGTAACTCGGCGCTCGATGAACTTAACGTTCGAACATTCCTCGGAGTTCACATCTTTAATTCCGACGTTGTTGCCACTTTCTGTCAAAAGAACTTTCTCGGGTGTCCGCACTTCCATCCGTTGTTCTCCACTCTCTACTGCGAGACTCTATGACTTGCTTCGGAAAATTAAAGATAAATTGGACCGGAACTTTCGTAGATAACGAGTTTTCGCGAATTCATCGTTGACGCAAACTTTTTACCGATATTTGATCGGAAACGATCATTGATTAATTCTTCGGACGAGCGAACAAATTTCTCGAAAATGAGTTTGCCGACGGTGTATTAATCAGTTCTTCGGTTTTTGTTGCAAAAGATGGTCTCACGTCATTGTCGCGTCACGTAACGTTGTAGAGTGGAAAGTACAAAAATATAATTTCAGGATATGTCGATATATAAATATTAACGTCGAGTGTAAAGATCTGTAAAGATCAAATCCATATTTCCTTCAAACTTTTTACAGTGCTAAGACACGTAAGAGATGATTGAGATCAGCCTACGAAACGTACATCTTTGGACAAATTATTTGTCGAATACTTCCTTTTCGCTCTCGTGTCGCAAACACGAATATTTCCAGACAGCACCATGTCCAGAATCGGGACATAAGACGTCTTAAAGACACCATTAAGACGTCTTTTAGACATCATATTGTAAGAAGTCTAAAAGATGTCTTAAAGATGTCTTTAAGACGTCTTATGTCCCGATTTTGGACATACTGTTGTCTGGGTTGTTAAATGAAAGTTATTGAAGTAACTCTTTACCGCAATTCACCTAACTTTATTTTCGCAAATTCACGGAATAAGCGCGTCACGATTGGATGTTCACTTAATTAGAAACATCCTGTGAACGCCATGTGCATCAGTGTCGCTTAAATACACGCGGTATTTCATTTCGTTCGCGACACACACGCATATATATACACCCCCCCTCTCCGTCCCTCACACACACACCCACCCACCCAAAACACACACACACACACACACACACGCACACACGCATACACGAACGGATTATTCAAAGAAAAATACATTTAAGAGGGTAGGCTTAAGAGGAGGGAGATAGAAGTGGCCTCAGCTGCGCAGCCTCTTCGCGATCCTCAGAAACTTCGGGTTCGCGATTGCTGCTTTTCGACTTTCGCCTTGGAGGTCTCGTTTGCGGACCCTCCTTCGATCTCTCAAGATTGTCATCTTCATCATTCCTCTCTGCCTTGGTTTCGATTTCTTCGACGCTGCTCCAACTGCTCTCGCTCTCGCTGTACTCTCTTTTCTTCATATTACCATTCACCCTTTCCTTCTCTTTTTCATTCTGTTCGCCAGTCTCCTGCATTCGAGTAATTAATTGTGTTTAAAGCTAGAATTGAATTTTGAATTGAATTATAAACTGAAAAGTACAAAAGGATAATTATTTGACTCTTTCATTACAATCGCCATTACAAATGTGTCGTTGTAAATGTGTTGATAATCCTTAAAGGACTATTTTACTTTGTTGAGTTGGAAAAAATAATTTTTGTCTTTGATATTCTTTCGACTCAACAAAGATAATTAATTGTGCAACTGTTAAAGTTTTGAATTTACTTTATCACTCACCATGGCAAGAGATTTAAGCAACGTAGTAGTTGTTGTCGTGGCTGTAGTCGTATCCGTGGTATCGCTGCTCTCGCTGTTATTGTTCGGCCTGATCGCAGTTGACAGGGCGCTTTCTTCTAGATTCTTGCCGCGTACGTGTCTCGTACGTGACGACCAGCCGTCCGAGTTCTTCGCATTACCCTTGCTGTACTTCGGCACCACGCCGGTGGTCCATACGCTCGCGTCGCTGCTTCCCGTGCTGCTCTCGCTTCCGGTGCTGCAGTGTCGCCATCGACGTTCTATGAACGTTCGATAAACGAGAGCTCTTTTAAATAAGGTCAAACGCTAATCCAGTTAGAAGTAACTCAGTTACTTGGACGATCTATTCATTTGCAAATCTCTATATGAAACTAACGGCGAACACGTTCAGCGACGTTATGTTGAAAACTTACTTGACTTCTTCTTGCTTACAGAGAGGATAATATTATGCAAAACTTGCGAGATTTTTGATGAAAGAAAAAAATAAGAATATTTGCGTCGGAAACGTGAGAACTAGAGGCGTGATAATTTTTCATAGGTCGCGATTTTATTTTAGAATTGTAAATGCGATTGAAGCAAACACTACAAATGTTAGCATGCGACATACTTTCGTACGGTGGTGGATTAGTATTTGAATTGAGGGGTTTTCTCAGAAGGGGGCTGTCTCCGTCTTGGCTCTCCTCGCTGTACGCGCGCGTTATGAGGATCCTCGGGCTTCTCCTCGGGGTCTCGCACATAGCTATGGAGCATCCCGCGCCCGAATCCGCCCCGATAAAGTCGCTCCGATAATAGGGACCCATCAGACTGGCGGCACTCGCGCTCGCCCTCACCAATTTGCTCGGCTCACCTTCGCGCGCCATGATGAAAGGACATGACGCTCATATCAGTGTCGGAACGTTTATCCATCAAGGATCAAAGAGCTTATCCATCAAGGATCTTTCGAGTCATTTCACTATAGAGGTCTTTTTTTTTTCTCTTTTTTCATAGAGATATATTCGCGTTAAAGTGTAGGGGAACTATCGGTTCTCGGTTGCGAACTAAGACGAGTTAAGAACTATTTGAATACGACGGAAGTTTGGATTGTATCGCCATAAAACGGTATCAGCGCAGCCAAGGATCGCGTACCTGATTCAGCGGTCGGCACTCTGAGAGTATTACACGAGGCGGCGGGTTGCAATCTGCCACGGTGGAACCCCAGATTATTGCTTTCAAAACTACCCCCGGTCCTGCACGAGCCGAGGGCCAATAACGCCTCGCTGAGCCTCCGTTGTAGAGGCGGGAATGGGAAGAAGGAAGTGTTTCCGCTGCCGGAAGGTCTCCTGGAGCCCGCGACGCTCGGTGTTCTCGCCTGTATCTCCTGGAATACGATTTACAGTTGCTCCCACGCTACCCATATACGAACGTAATAGGACATAAGAGCAATAATAACCGTATAAACTGCGAAAATCACTATTGTCCTTCGCTCGGCGCTCTCGAGCGTTTTTTTTTTTTTTTTTTTCATGAGCGTTTATTTTTCTCGCGCTTCGTACCTGCTGCAATTCCGACTTGGTTGCCTTTTTCCGCCAGTAATTCTGCACGGATCGTCGCAGGGTCTGCGATTTCAGGCCGTAGAGAAGGCCGTTGATGGGTGGCGAGCACGCGAGGAGGAGCGACGCTAAAAGGGCAAGCTTAGGATGAAGACGATGCTGATTGCCGGCGCCGCAAGCCTCCCAGAGGATGAATCCGCAATACGGAAAGTAGAGCAGGTACAAAGAGCCGACCAGTTGCATCACCTGAAAGGTTGTCGTTTACGAAACTGAGACGAGAATTAACGGCGGTCGTTTAATCGCGGCGCGAGGCTATTTGTCTTTATTTAGCGATAAACGCGCGCGCACGGATACATCTGCCAATATACCAAAGTTTAACTAATTATATTCTAAAGTTGCTAGATCGGATCCACGAATAGAAATTAACCCTAGGTACCCTCACCTATTTTTGGTTACCATGCTCGCCATACCAGGGTCTGTGGAACCCTAAAACTTTACTGACCTGTAACTCTCGACTAAATGCATATTTTTAAGCTTATTTATAGTGAAATCGATACCCCGAATTCCGAAAAAGACGTATAGCAAAGAAATTAAGCAAAAAAATTATTTGTTTAGAAATTATAAGCTGCAGAATAAATCATATCGCTAAAAAGAGTTAAAATATCATGGTTTTTATTAAAAATCGTAAAATTTTTTAAATTAAAATTTAAACAAAACGACCGGTGGATTCTTTTAAATGCCACTTCGAACTAACAAAAAAAAATGGTATGATGTGGTTTGCTCTAAAAAGTATATTTATTTGAAACGACGAAAATTGTACATTTTAAAAAATTTATGAATCGCACGTTTAGCAGTAACGGGTAAAATTCTGATAATTAATTTTTAATAAATAGTTAGAAAAGGTTTTGACTCGGGTTTTGAGTAATAAACATTTCTATTTTGCGTGTTTAGACGCGTTGTGCGCGCGTCCTTTGTTTGGACGCGCGAATCCTATTTTTTAAAATCAACTCAAGTACTTGAAAAATCTGTTTGTAACCAAGTTACGTGAACATACAGGAGGTCGTCTGTACCCAAGTAAAGGAAAAAAAGAATTTAAAGTGTAAAAAAAAGTACCCTGGACGTGACGAAAAATTACAATTTTGCCACACCAGGGTACTACGAACCCTGTTCCAACTTCGTGCCAATCTCAGCTCAATACTAGTGTACAAAAAATTCTCTCTCCAGACCTATTGTGTCCACAAATATCTAAAGTTTTTTTACCCCCTTATGCCATGAGTTTAAATCGCATTATAAAAAAGTTACAGCACTACTTAAAAACGCATAGGGTACGTTGGACCCTGGAGAGGGTACCTAGGGTTAAACGGTGGTCCATAATCACGAGACGCTGCAAGCGAGGAAGTTTCGGTGTGTACTTCGCCGATGCCTCCCAGCGTGGCGTCTATCGATTTGACTTGCTAACTCCGGGGCGGAAAATTAAATTATAGATTAGTCTTTAACTACGGGTGCTTTACATTAGCCCGATTAGCTTAAATCAAGTGACTCGACAAAAGCTAAGTTGCTTAGATATTCTCGTTAAGAAAGAATTGGTTTTGATCGCGGAATCGTGAAGACATTTTGGTATACGCTAAGAGTGTGATTTGCCGTGTATAATGTCGAGACTTTGATGGAAATTTTACAAAAAAACGTCTGTACGAACCGTGCTGGCGGCACTGCGAAAACGCGGCGGCCCGCCGGCGGAGGGTGCGGTGACGGTTGGCACGAAAAATGGATTTCGCTGATGGGTGATGGTCACCTGGGCGCTCAAGGTGACCTCGTAGATCGCGCTGGCGATACGGTGCCGATGGTACCGCGCTATACCCAGCACGCGTAAATTGCAGACCGTCACGAGGACGGCCGGCAGTCCCAAGCCCAGGATGGCGTAAACGGCGCCGTAGAGCGCCGCGGCGTATCCCCAATCGCCGTTCCCGAAATCCAGGGCGCAGCAGCCCAACCCTGGGCTATAGCTGATCGATATAGGATGTAAGAAAAAAAAAGAGAAAAAGAAAGAATCGACTTACAGAATGAGCGCGATCTTGCCGCGATACGCGATATTTTCTGTGCGTTTGTATCAAGCGTGCGATTGAAAGTAAATAAAACAAGACGGGTTTGTTGAAATAGTTTGCTTACTGGCGAAAATTGTTAGTGAGAGATTGTGTTTATATTTGTTTATGAAGAGTTTTATCAATGGTTACACTATTTATGAAGAGTTTTATTGATGGTTACACTGTTTGGAAGCACGTTGCAAACACCTGGTTAATCCTCTGCTGCAATAACATTTTATAAATACTTAGAAAACTATAATGGAAACGTTTGAGACTATGGTATTAAACGCCATTTAAACACTTCATGAGAAACGCTTTAAAAACTGTCATGTAACATTGATTTCAGCGTGCATCAAAACAATATCCCAACATCTCTCAAACGTTCTTTTCATAAGCATCTAATAAACATCTCCACAACATGGAGATTTCTTTTAAAAACATCATCAAACGTAAGAGGACAGTATGTAAATGTCGAATCATCCGATAGATGGAATCCGATGAGACCCGTTTCTCGTATTTAAAATACAACGAACGGTGCTATATAAGAACGATATAAATGACGGAACTGCACAACTTGTATCAGTTGTATTGTGAAGTCCACTTTTATAATAAAATGTGGTACACTTTTGGATTGATGTAACGTTAATTTAATCTTATTTTAGTTATCTTTATTTTCGAAGACTAATAATAATAATTAAATAAACATAAAATGTATGTATTTTATAATAAATCTTGTTTCTTAATTAATTATAATTTTGTATATTTGACGTCATTTTGACGCGTTCGCAAACTGCTGCTTAAAACACCTCGTAAACATTTACAAAACTCCAAAAACATCACACAACACTTTCCGAACATCTATCAAACATAGCCGTGAACATCTCATAAACAATTTCATGTTTAAATTTACATCTCATAAGCAATTTAATAAATGTTTTGAAGCTCAAATGAAACATCTACTCAACACTTAAGCAAACTTTTTATAAACTTTCAATAAACATATAATTTTCGCCAGGGATTGTATTGTTACAATCCGTCGCCGCCGACAAAAGCTTCACTCCGAGAACGAGAATTCTTTCAGGTGCGAGAAGCTAGCGCGGAAATTGTCTCGCAGCGCGGGCCTTTATGCCACGCGAAACAACTTATACTTTAACAAAGAGACAGAACACAGAGTAAATCGAATTTCGTTCATTATGCGAGGAATTGCAGCAATTGCTCGAAATGCAATGTCGTGGAACGTGCGGAGCAAACGTTGCGGAACGCGACGGCCGGTTCATCGGTGTCGGTGTGGTGGTTAATGGTGTAACACGTGTATACAAACCTATAAGGTGGCACCAGACCCGAGAACGGCGGCAAGCAGAGGAGTAGAGCGCCCGTCCAAGAGGCAGCCAACCCAAAGATCACGCGGCGCGGAGAGACCAGGGCGGCGTAGTGCAGCGGTGCGGCGATCGCGTAATACCTGCATAGAGTAATTGCGAGGCATGGCTGGTGGAAATCTACGAGACACAATTTAGAGATGCTCGCGCGGAGATGGTCGTTTCACCCTCGGCCGAGCGTTTAACTCTAACGATTTCACGAACGAACTCATCAGTCCCGGCTTGTCACTTAATCGGATTAAATGATATGCTCGGCAATACGTATGACGTCATTGCTGGATCAGAAAAATTCACGAAAATGCAACGCTTTTCCAGGACGAAAAAATCCGGACGTGAGCCTCGAGGAAGTGGTTTAAATCTGTTCAAACTGCTGAATAAAATATTCCGTGGTCGATCGAGCCACAGTCGGGCCTGGCAGCGCCTTTTGCAGAGAGGAGAAGAAAGAAAAAGAAGTTTTCTACATTCTCGCGCGCGTCTTCTATTTTCTTAAAAGGTTCCGCGATGGAATTCACGGAGATTCGCGTACAGAAAGAGGAATACAAAATCTCGACAGAATTTTCAAGAACCGCTCGGAAAAACGATGTACTCGAGTAGGTATGTGCAATATTTACATCGAATAAACGGATAAAATTATTCCAGTCGACGCGATCTAGGTATCCGCCGTGTATCTAAAAAAATCGCGTGACGGTTAACGCGAGTCTGCGGCGAGAGGATAAGCAACAAGTAGAAACGGGACGACGAGGCGAGACTGTATCGATTGTACAGACTGTATCGAACGAACGTATCATATCATCTGACAGCTACGGCGATATTGTTTGAGCCTGTGAAATTCTTATTTGACATCCTACATTGGATATCTCGTTGCCTTTTGTGTCATATAAAACCAAGGCCTCGTTCATATTACTCATCGTTACATCCCATACGTCGAGATTTTTATCGAGAGTTTCCGCAAGAGGAACTCCTTCGAGCCTCTCAGGCTCTTCGTTCTCGGTTTACTCAAGCAACACTGACGTTCTTCATTTCATCGGCGATTCTGCTTGATGGTATTTTACGGGGGATGCATTGTAACTGGAAATGTGCACGTTGCCTATATTTCGAATAATGTAAAATAATTCTCCAATCTCCGAGCAATTTACCAGTAACCTGGTACCGCGAGAATTGTTCCATCGAATCGTTATGTCAAATATTTCGATCGGAAACACGTGGGATGCGTATTCGAATTCGCGCAAAGCAGGTGTAGTTTAAATGCACATACTATAAAACGGGATATTACGCGCGATTTATCCGAGCGTAATGATTAACAGACATCCCTTTGCATGCATCCCGTTTACAAATCCTGACGCATCGATTACCATTTATTGAAAAAGTCAGCTGTGTGTGTCGTTCGCTTCGCTGTCAGCAACGAATTAAACGGGGAAACCGATATACCAATCTTCATTCACCCAGAAGTCTTCAATTCGCGCTCAACGCGTCTTCGTATCCGAATATTCAGTAACGTGCGAATAACGATATTAGGGCTGTGTTCGCTTTGTATCATTCTATCTTTCTTTAACATATACAATAATGAATGAGCAATAAAGATAGAATGTGCCGCTTTCAGCGCACGAAAGCGTCCAGAGCAAACGCAGCCTAGAAAGGCAGAATATATGTGAATTCACCTGTCGCAGTTTAATCCGGTGACGGTCCAAAGGGCGACCGGGTGTAACAACGCCAGGAGAAATCCATGAAGGACGCACCACGTACCCGCGACCGGCCACGTGCCGGTTGCGAAGATCAGCAGTATCAGGCACACCGCCGCTTCCACGGCACCCAAGTGGATCAGCAGTAAAGTGTTCGACGTCTGCTGCTGCTGTGTCTGCGGGCATTGTGGTGACTCGTTGATCCGCCTAATTCGACTCTGTCGCGTTATCATGACTTTCCGCGGCGCGAGTCTCAATACCCGGCGGAATTTTGTAATTTAAACTTTTAACAGGCCTCTCGGGATTGCATACACCGTTGGCTTTACTACATATTTAAGATTCTGAATTATCTGAGAGTTTTGTTCTCTCTCTCTGCTTCCCTCCCCCCCCCCCTCTCTCTCTCTCTCTCTCTCTCTCACGCGCGCAAAAGAGAGTATTCGACGGTATCTCGGAAACTTGGAAGCGAGTAAAGAGAAATAAGTAAATCCGCACCTCCGTTTGTTGTAAACGAGATCGCAATTTGCACCTCTATCCTGATGAATAAATTGTTTGAGTAAATAAATCGAACATACCATGCGTGTATACGTATTTTTTCAAAGAGTTTATTTTTGTTCTTCTCTTTCTCTTTTTGCAACTGGTAGCAAACAGCCCGCAGATACGCTTTTAGCGAATACGCTGTTAAATCAACGAACTCTTTGACCGAAATGCCAGGAAAGTTCACGCTAATTTACATTTGAAAGAGCGGTCTCCCGAATCTCTGACATGAGTGATTACGATAATTGCTAAAATGAGTCGTGCGAATTGGCGACAGGTTCTTTTGAAAATATCTTGCGGACACGTCGCATTTGATTTGAAAACTATCTTGATTCGCGGTGAGAGCGTCAAAGACAGACGATCAGAAAACGTGAAAGTAGAGAAATGGAAAGAGGTGGGAAAGAAGTATTTCGCGGGTGTTATAAATATCCGATTGTTATTATTCACCTGTTTATTAAGACCGAGAACGACAAGGAGAACGTAACCATTCAGGAGAAGACCCAGAGTTGATACGAGGATGATAGGTATGCCAAAGGCCCAAGGGCCCATTCCTCTTCTTCCTCCCGCCGTGTGCTTTATTTTTCTTCTTTCTTTCGTTCGGGATTTCTTCCTAGGCGAAGAGAACAATCCAGTTCAAGTGAATTTGTCGACTTCGTTGGGTCTCCGGATTCCCTTTTGCGATGTCATAATGGCGGTTCTGCCTGAAAAATCTAAAAGCCATATAGGTACAGTTACATGTATGTATATATGTATATTCGTATTAGTATTCGGACATCATGAAAAATTATCATTCTCTAAATATAGTGTTTGTTTGATTAAAGAGGTTACAATTTTTTTAGTAATTGAAAACGCTCGTTATAGTTGTTAAAAATATTAATTTGATTTATTTAACTAATATAGTTGTTACCCGTCACGGATTGAGGGAGGTTCCAGGTTTGAATTCTGGCTGAGATAATATTTTTCGCAATAAATTCTTTACAATAATTTAAATAGGATGCTTATTAGCATTAAAAATTAAATTGATTATCGTAGGATTTAACTGATTATAGTAGGAGAGGATTTTACTGTTTCAACGAAAGCTGTGTTTTAAAGCTAATCAGCGCGCAGTTTACTGGGTTTTGTGTACTTGGAAATACACAGAAATATTATTAGATTAGGCTATCAAGATATCCTGCTCGGACCGTAAATGGCATTCACTTCTATATAAATTGATAACATAGTTGTTTTCAATGTAAAAAATGGTAAATAAGATAATGCTTAACTTAATTTTGGAGTCGCAAAAATATTCACTCATGAACGTTTAGTGATCTTAAGAAATCGATTAAATCGTTATTTGCTTGTTTATAAGCTCAAAATATGTGACTTATTTCGCGATAAGTTTTACTTGAGTATTCATATACAGGGTGTCCCGAAATTCGAGGATAATAAGATTGCAGTGAAAGATCGTGAAAAATTAAGTAATAAAAGTGCATGCCATTTTTTCCCTCGTAAAGTAGTTGTTTAAATATAAAGGTTTAAGGTATAACCAATCGTAAGCATTGGTTAAAAAGTCATCTATCCGCGTGTCGTGCGTGCAGTGGTATTAGATGTCGATGACTTCATGATCACCGACACTAAACAAAACGTTCCCGCTGTACGTATACTACCGCACAGTCATACGTGTGCAGATTTAAATTAAAATATCGAGTTGAATTACCGCTGAATGTCATAGTAATTGCAACGTTTTGTTTAGTGTCGGTGATCGTGAAGTCATTGACCACATATCAAATACCACTGCACGCACGACACACAGATAGATGACTTTTTAACCAATGCTTACGATTGGTTATATCTTAAACCTTTATATTTAAACAACTACTTTACGAAGAAAAAAATGGCATAGACTTTCATTACTTAATTTTTTACGAACTTTCACGCTGCAATCTTATTATCCTCGAATTTCGGGACACCCTGTAGATCACATAAATTAACGTTAAGAATAGGACGCTAGGCAAAAATAGTTCATTTGATAAACGCCAGCTTATTATTTAGCATTACGAAAAAGGCACAATTATCAATTTATTAAATTTAAATAAGAGTAATTCGTAACTGACATTATAAAAAGATTTATTCGTGGAAATCGTATTGAATCGATATCTCAGAAAGGACGTCCAAAATTGCTTGACTTATGGGAGTAAAATTGTTAGAAGAATAAAAGAAAATCCTGAATTAAGTGCTAGGTACAAAGTTGACAGAATTATATGAAGAGACTGACAAAGAAGTACACACTGATACAGTTCGCCGAGCGTTAAAAGAAAGTGGTTACAACGGCAACAATTGCTCGTAAAAAGCCATTCATAAATAAAATTAATCGAAAAAAAAGATTAATTTTTGCCAAGGAGTTTATTTCTAGAGAGAAAGCATGGTGGATATTACATTCGCTGACGAAAGTAAATTTAACATTTTTGGATCTGATGGGTGGAAAATGAACATGGCGTAAAGCAAACAAAGAACTTAAAATAAAAAAATTGCGGCCAACCGTGAAATACGGTGGCGGAAGTTTAATGATTTGGAATTGTACTTCAACTATAGAAGTAGGCAAATTAACTTTTATCGCGATGGAATTTTAAATAAAAATAAATATATAGGATATGTAAGTATTTTAAAAGATAATTTAATAAAAAGTTCTAATAATAAGAATATACGAAACAGTTTCAAATTTGATCAAGATAATAATCTAAAATATAAATTGCGTAAATAGTGTAGGAATATTTATAATATAATTGCTCAAAAGTATTACATCTTCCACCACAGTTACTAGATTTAAATTCTCTAAAATATTTACAAGATTTATTGCATCGTAACATTCGGACTGTATCTGTGAGATCGAAAGAAACTAAAATTACGATTAAAAGAGAAGTGAAGGTAGGTATATTTCACTGGATTATTAAACAAAAATTATTTCTATGACATGCCCAAACGTTTGTAGCATATATGTTATTAAACAAAAAGGTTACTCAACAAAATACTAAGTTTATCATCATTTCGTTAATGTACCTATATATTGTAGAAGTGAAATATTACAAGCGCGAGATATTTACAAGATTATTAGATCGAGCGACGTTTTAAAACATTAGTCACGTTTCGAAACATTAACGACAGGTCACGTAATCGAAAACAATAGATAACCCTCGATTTGAGAACGTGCTAAATGATTAGCGAAAATTCAAAATAAAATCGGCGAACCGAGCACGGCTTCAGAGAGTTTTTATTCATCCATCGGCCAGTTAAGATCTTCTTCTGTAACTTGTATTTTTTACTATAAATACATGTATTATTATATCTTGTTAAGTTTAAATATTTTTGCAATACCAGAAGCATTATCTTACCTGTAATATATTCAACACTGTATAAATTCTTATTTTATATTTCTGACAACTTAATAAACGTTTTAATAAAAAAAAAACCATAATCTCCTTATTTCAATAAAAAGTAAGTTTGGAGAGTATCTAATAATTTTTAAAGTATCATGATGTTTGAATTTTAATGCGAATAACTGTATATTTTTAATAACATAACCTTTCCAATAATAAATAATTTATCTAAATCTCTTTCGAACATATCTGGTCTGCTGTAAAGCTGCTTGCGCTGCTTGATCATTATTCCAGTCACTTTATTCTACAGTTCTATCGGAAACATGACTTGCATATCATGTGAAGCGATACCGAGCGCGAACCTTGTATTTACAGCAAGCACATAGTGTAAACGATATTATCTTCAGCGGTACGCTTCAGCTCACCTGTCATTAGCATTAGCATTGTAATATCATATAGATATCGACGTATAACGTAAGTTAAATTAGATAGCCAAGGACATCGTGAACACGCAAAAGGTCACATATCCTGCTTGAATGTTGAGCGACTCGTGCGCGGTTGCGGTGACGTTGATAGTAATCTTTCGGCTTCAATGGAATAGATATAAGCTATTGGATTTCTAAGCGCAAGGACAATCTTGCGATTTTATGGTATTTGGAATTTATCGAAAAGAAACAATGGGCGCGTTCAGCAGAACAAACCGCTTAGTAGCAATCGAACGTGATTGGCTCTTACTTTTAGAACTAACAAATCAACATGTGTAGAGTGTTGTAAGACGACAACTCAGCAGTTGTTCTGCTGAACGCGGCCAATCTTTCTATTTCGCGATAATTCAACATCGAGCGAGTAGATAAGATGTTTTCGAGATGAATGGTTAAACAATTATCTAAATCTCGAATCTTTTAACGTAAGAAACTTACACGTGTCAAACTTACGCGATCTTTTTATAAGTGAGTTGGAGAATTATTTGGCTGCATAGGTATAATATTATAAAATTATAAGCTGAGAGGGAGGTTGCGTATTTATACAATATATAATAACACTCTTTTTGATCAGAAATACAAAGAATGCTCTCGTCTCGACTCGCATCAATCTAGCGTTCAGCGACGTCGGCAAACGAGTATTTTCCGCCACATATTGTTTTGCGGATCACAGCAACAAGCAGTTGCCGGGTGGCATAATTTGATTTTGACGGTGCCACGGCAGTTCCATTATCGACCATTAGCGTATCTCCCAGTAGACGACTACGTCGATACGATTTGCCGGGACTGCTTCGGTCGCTGGCATAGCCTGCCTTCGTCTCGCGACGAAGGGAAGAGGCGCGACCTCGTTTGCCGTTGTTGAATTTTACAGCGTCGACTATTAATAGTCGCTAGCCTACAATTTAAATTCGGGATCCGAACCATAAAGCATCATGATACACATTGACGAAATTGTCCAGGCCAAGCGTTGAATCACATTAGACTTTCTTAAACGCTTTTAAACTTTATGAAATTATAACAACGGTAATTTTGACTGTTGACCCAATCACATAAGCCTCTTTACGCTAACATCGTTACGTATGATATGTTAAAACTCAGCAATTGACATTTATAAACTTCACCTTTCGACAGCTGCTGATATAGTCCGACTTGTTTCGAAATACTTGGTTATGCAGTAATTCGTCGGTTGCTGCATAACTAGCTGCAGCGGAATGCAAGTAATTTCCATTAAAATCCTAAATTCCGATAAAATCTCGTCTTCATAAACCGCCGCGGTCCTTTCGAACACAACACATATCGATCCCGCAAATATGGTGAATGGAGAATTGCATTCAGAATTCCTCTATGCGCTCCTATACACGTGATTGCACGCGTTACACAGGTATTTACAAGAATTTATCAGATTCTCGCTATCGCGATCGGAATTGTATGTATTTCCGGTACGTTATTCACGCTATAATATAAATCACAAATGCTTCGAGCTAATATAGAAATAATAAAGTCGAAGTAAGTCAGAGCGTTTCAATAAGGCATAGAAGAAATGATAATCTTATTCAAAAAACGCGATAGTAAGAGAACATTTTTTTCTCGTTTTCAGACGGCTTCTTAATAGATTATATCGAGTCAAGAGACGAGATTATATAGGATTCTTTACCTTTAAAAAGTTCCATATTGACTTTTTAATAAATTACTAAGCTGAGACTGCAGATCTTACATCTTTATAGAGAAGCCTGCTTCAATCTTTAATCCGTGTTCGTACTTCTTTTTTTCCACGCCTTTATTTACTATATCAGTAATTTCAGTTTATATGATGTCCTTAAACGGTTGAAGTGTCATCTAAAAAAGAACTATCGTCGCGTAACATGGCACAAAGCGATTCTTTTAGCATCGTTTCAGCACCATTTCACTAAGAAATTCTCCATTGTCGCGAGACTATTAAGTCCGCGCGTAATTAACGACAAAAATGAAAATTTAGAAACGTCGTTAAGAACTGAAATGTTATTAACATAGCGACTGTACATCCTAAGTTCCAACTTGACGCGGAACGGTCCGGAAGTTTCTTCCGTTTGATGATTAATGGGCGCGGATGAGCGGAGGTAATCCACGAGGGCGAGGTATGCGCGACGGAATAATAAATCTTCGCGAATGCATAATCGCGTGTTGTTTAGTGATCGATTCTCGTTCCTTTGCAATTTTATTACCGATTATACCGAGCGCGGAACTTCCCCGCTGGTCTCGGGTTATACAAAACGCAATATTTCACCGCGTGTCCGTTTATGCGGTATAAATGACGTGACGGTACTTACTTTGCGAACTGGAGACAGGGACAGTAACTACTAACTATCCGTTATCCGTATTCAGGAACGGCGGACATATCGTGGCAGATAATTACGTTTCACAGGAATATTGTAAAGGATGTATTTGAATATAGGATCCAAGAACGTTTCTCTTTACGATATGGATATGCCGAAGAAATCGACCCTTTGTCTCTTTTTTGTCCGTTTCTTTCGCTCGACTGCCCCTGTGAAACCACCTGTACTCCGCTATCACGCGATAGCCGCGGATTATACACGTGCATCGACATTACCGTTCGACCTTCCTCTTATTCCTTTTTTTTTCGTGCCCCACTGACCGCGAATTTTGTACGAGATTCTCCCATAATTCATGTGCACGCGACGCTGCCGTGGATTCGCCACACTGCCATTAATCCTGACCTGTCGTTTCATGATAAATTAACCCGCCACTTCGTCTGTCGTTGTACTTATGCGGCAGAGGGATGATTGTAACATATTTTTACCTTCATTTACATCCCTTAGTGGAAGTTCGGGTAAGTTGTGTCAACTTACAATTAGTAGAAGAAAGTCCCCTATTATGATCGAGATAGGTTCCTAATATGAGATAACAGGGTTTCTTTTAAACTATTAGGCCCTATCTGGTAGGGCCCAGATAGGGCCTAATAGTTTAAAAGAAACCCCGTTATCTCATATTAGGAATCCTATCTCATAATGGGGGACTTTCCTCTATATGATTATATATATGAGTATATGAGTAAAAGTTTTAAACGTACATTTGTATGACATTGTTACAAAAAGCACAAAAATTAGAGAGTTTGTAACATATTATAATATAATAATTATGTTATAGACTATTTCATTATAGATATGCCTTAAAATACGATCAAAATTATTTCTTGCAAGATTAATAAATTGGTTCACCTTGCCCGGGAAAAATCTACCTTCAAAAATTTTGTTACAACATTAAACTCACCATAAATAAACGAAATTGATTAGAAGCACGTTGTAACGAACATTTGGCATTACAACTCAACGTAAACAAAGTTCAGCTATCTTTAATAGTTTTTAAGTTATCTTTTGAAACAGGCTTAGGGTTGGTTCAACTTACCCGAACTTCCTCCATTCTCGATCACGGAGACTTTTTATGAAGGCCGAAACTTGCTTTACGTTCGATGCGCATGCAAAACTTTCCTGAATTATTCCAAGACCGATCGGTTTCGCCGAATAGGTATAAGTTTGCCGATTGGTAAAGTCAATTGTATGGAGTGGTGGTTTCAGGTAACTTGTTGCGCTAGTGGCTCGCGCAAACGAGACACGGATATAATCTCGAGAGACCGTTTCCAGCGAGGAACCGAACTGCAGAGCCCTCAGGGGGCTATCATTTACCGCCGGGTACTTGTTGCACGATACGTTTCGCACGTCGCGCCGACGGAACCGAGTCCTCGAAGGATCCCCCGACCGATCGATAACTCCAAAGCACTCGCGCATCTGGAATTTCCCGTGGGCGGTTCATTTTGTCGTTCGCGGTTCAACTTTCGTTAAAACGTGGAAGGAAACGCGTAGCGACGTATCCATCTATCCTCCCTTATCAAATAACAGAAAATAGAATTAACGTCCCGCGGCCCCAATCTGACGACATAACGTATGGCATGATTTATGATATAATTTATTTATCGGGTTAAGCCCGAGCGGTTTCACGTTATAACGGTTTCACGGTTATTTCATCCAAATTTAATCGTATACGGAGGCTTAATGATTCTCCAATAACGAGCACGTGCGTGGACGTGCGGAGTACCGAGCGTGTCCCAATTCAGTTGACGACCGTTTGGCTCGATTATACGTGGTTTCCCGCGGTGGAAGATGGTTAAACCACGATGGGAGCGTGTCACATGATGCACGGACGGGGCTCGGCACAGGGTTCGTTATATCCGAGAAACTGCGCGAGAACTGTTCTACCCCGAAAGCGGAAACTTCTGTCGGGCAAGAATGTCGGTGGGATATCGATGTTACACAGACAGTGGGTGACTCAATATGACACAAAGGGAGCCTCATTAGGAAAGAGAAAATAGCCAAAGTTCTAGTTTATTAAATAGCTTTACGAAGTTTACAGCGGCAAATTTATTTGCTACTGTGACTAATAATAGCATAGTCCTTGTTATCAGAGAGAGAGTTCCTTGTTTCTTCCTCTTTTTCGGGGTGACACGAAGGAATAAGATAATTTATGTATTTGGCGGCAAAACAATATTTTCTCTGGTTGATATTCTTTGTACATAATTTATACACGCTTCTGTAATCATTGGTAGTAATTATTACGATCATTATTACAAGTTGTTTTATTAACATTGAAATCTTGCAGTGAGAAGTCAACATATACGGATAAAGAACTTTGTTTATAATATTTTTTTGTAAAAGTATCACGAATAATGTGTCCAACGTTATTAATTGCTCCTTTTAATTGGTCAATAAAGAGATGTACATGTGAGTGCCAAGGATGGTGAAATATGCCCAGACAACACGCATGTCCCAAATCGGAACATATGATGTCTTTAAGACGTCTTTAAGACGTCATATGTCCCGATTTGGGACATTGTGTTCACTGGAATGGCTACGTGCCTTTTTTCTAACTTATATAAAGCTCGTTACTTTGATCGACGACAATTTCGATAAATCGATTGAGTCTCTTTCGAACTCGAAAATAGGAGCAACAATCACAGACGTCGCGTTGGAAAAAAATATTGCTGTCTGCATGGAAAAAAATGAAGTTGCTTCAATTAAACGTCGACGTCACGGGCTGCCACAAACATGAATAGTTAATTCAATTGGATATTATTGGATCCAAATATTTGGATTATATATATATATTAAAATACCTATCTGATGTTTTTGTTCATTAAATGTTGCATCAATAGATTTTATTTCAATTACACTAATGCTGTTGGTACATCTTTTTTTTTCCGTGTAGACGAGTGCGAAACGTGCGCGGAAATTCTTCGTATGCGAACCGTGCGGTTTCGCCGTGCGAGCAGAATTTTTCAGAGAAAAAACAATTAGCCGTTTTTCAAACCTTGTACATGCCAGTTTTGCTAATTCAGCGGCGACGATAACAGAAAATTATAGTTTATCGCTTTTTAGATGAAATTTCGGTTGAACGTGTTAAAAGGAAGGAGTTTCGCTAATTATACGGGCGGTGTTATCGCAAAACGCATTGTCTGCGGAATCGTTTCTGTCTTCAGCGCGAGATGGGTCGATTATTTTTCTAAGCGAATGCATTCGGAAAGAAATGAAGTTCAAAGTTTTTATGTAAAAAGAATTTTATTTTTATATATTATTTTTTTATTATTTTTGTAGAATTTTTTGAGGTATCCAAACTTTTTACTTGTTACTATGACATAGCAGCGTGTGATATTTCTGTTTCGTATTAAGCTGTAAGCTTTCTATTTTGTAATCCAGCGGCAACTGTTGCTTTATATTTAATTTTGTCCAGAGTGGTCATATCTTCCCGCGTTCACCGGCGGTGACTGCTCGCAAGAGCGAAGCGTAGCAATTTACTCGGTGCGCTATATTGGTATGACTTGAAAAGAAGCGGTGATCCCCCTTTGCCCGCGCACATAAGCAACTTTTTCACTATACGGCTAGAGCCACAGAAAACTTTCGTGATGCACGTGACTCACGATTCCACCGTCATCCCTTCGCGCGCTCGGGAATAATCGTTTCCAACAAATATTTGAAGATGTGTGGGCGTCAGCCTCTGTATTACGTATCATGCGATTTGGATTGCGTAGGAAATAGGAATCTCTTAAAACGTATGGAAGCAAAAATAAATCCTGACGGTGGTCGTAGGTTACAAAACACGAGCGCGCGGTAGCGAGGAGGAAATAAAGGATGATATATCCCTCCGTAACTGCCCAGGTATTATCCTACTGCAAATAGGCGTTCACCGTTTGTCAATCGATCTCCTATATATCCACGCCTCCTTGTGCCTCTTTTCTCTCGTGGAAGTGCTCTTTCTTCCGACCTTTGTGGCAAACTATTACTTCACTGAAGTGGAGCGCTTTGTGGCGCACTTGTGTGCGTTCTTCATTTCGTTCTATTTTGCGCTCCGCGAGGGGAGCGTGGTAGCGAAAAGATAGGAATTAAGATACCGAAGGGCGCGCGCAAACAAACCACAGTGGGACGGACATGTGTTATCTATAAAAGTTACACGTCGATTTGACCTGATAAAATTGGCCTATATAGAAAAATTGACTTTGTAAATGAAACTCACGTCTGACGAGGTTTAATATTTTATTTCATTTAGAGGCACGGAAACGCCGTGAAATGTTTATCCGCATGTAAAGTCGATATTCAGATATAAATCTCGCTGCATTATCATTTCATGTCGAATATACTGAAATAATCCCAAGAGAGTTCGCCGAAGGGTATGCCCTCGTTCGACCTACGCGATGATTATTTTAGCAAGGTGGATCCCTCATTTTCGTTTCTATCAACCCCCGAGATAGCAGATCGGGAAACGGCCGGACGAAGAACGATAATGGGGAGTACGTGAAATCCGGGGTAAATATCCCGTGGGCACGGTACCCCTTTTACGGAGCCGCTACGATCTATCACGTACTACGCCCTCGCAAATTCAGGTTTGTCGCGGAGGAAGCGTGCGCTAAAAGAGAGAGAGATAGAGCGAACGATAAGCCGCCACTCGGAACTAATTTCTCACCACTTTCATGTCCTACGGGATAAATTAGAGGATGGAATCGCTATACCTTCTCCGGTTTCGGCATATATCTCGACCACGAGTGACATTATACATATCGCGCGTCAGTTAGCAGCAGCCGACTTCGTTAATGGATTTTAATTAATATCGTTTGCCGAGCAGCTGCGCGGACGTCCCTCTTGTCTGCGCCTAATTACGAGAGGCTCCATTGGCCCTGCTGGCCCCACGGGTGTTCCGTAAATAATAGAACGAGTCCTTGGACGCGAAAACGCTCGATCGACAACTGACCTTCAAAAGCGCGTGGAATTATTCAGGAAGCATGATATACAAATAAATCTCCATAAATACGGTATAGCGGTTCGATCGTTGGCCGCTTATCCTTTATATAAGGGCGATATGCCGGAAGAAATCGGTAAAGAAAGAGTGGCAGGAAGAAAAATCCGATGGGGGAAAAGGAAATCTTTTTATTATATAAAAGATTAAAGCGATCGCGAAACCTTGGTTATAGCTGGTTTCTATGGGAGAACGGGATTTTTTCTGTATATCTCTGTCCATTTCGTGTTTCTCAAAGGAATTGTAATATCAGCCTCAAGATTGGCAAAGACTGGGATTGCGGTTGTCCGACAACTCCGTGGAAGTTTCGCGTCCGCGAGAAACACGGCCGACATGTGGAACGGAATATGCGCTTGTCCTTGAAATAAAGTCACGTCCTTCGTGTGGCCTTGAGAGAGAGAGAGAGAGAGAGAGAGTGTGTGTGTGTGTGTGTGTGCGCGTTCGTGCGTGCGTGCGTTCGTGTGTGTGTGCGCGCGTTCGTGCGTTCGTGCGTTCGTGCGTTCGTGCGTTTGTGTGTGTGTGTGTTTGTGTGTGTGTTTGTGTGCGTGTTTGCGTGCGTGTTTGTGTGCGTGTTTGTGTGCGTGTTTGTGTGCGTGTGCGTGTGCGTGTGTGTGTGTGTGTGTGTGTGTGTGTGTGTGTGTGTGTGTGGGGGGGGGGGGGTGGGTGTGTGTGTGGGTGGGTGTGTGGGTGTGTGTGTGTGTGTGTGTGTGGGTGTGTGACCCTCTCGTCCCCTTAGTCGAGGGCTTTAAATGCTATGCGATCGATCAGCCCTTTAGGATAACTCGGCGATAAACGGTGTCGCGAGGGAAAAGCGAGAGTAATATTCCGGAAAATTCGGACGATCGGGCGATCAATCGACGAAAGGAGTGTCAGATTTGCATAGAAAAATCGGTTAAAAATTGACCGCGCGTTTCCGCAAATTGCCGGAACAACCAAAAGATCGAGGAGATTTGAATTAAAAATAAAATAGAAATCTCCGGAATCGCCTGCCGGAAATGGTGACGGGAAATCGCCTCTACTTCCGACGGAGTAAGTAGTTTCTGAAATCACCTTAGAACTCGGCTGAGTAGACAGGAGAATATAGGCCTGGTCCTCGTAAAAATAGACGCCCTTGCAGGAAGGACATGCACGGAGTGGAGGGTTGCGAAGATCGGTGTCCTTTCGTCTGCGGCAGGCGCTTCTTATCGGCACACTTATCGGTTTCGAGTACCTACGCACGTGCTCGCAAGCGTACGTGTCCAGATAATGCCGACAATACAAACGAGCGTACTGATTTGCTTATGGATAACCGAGGAAGATCCCGAGTCAATGTGGGACCATTATGTTCTCGCAGCGGCCACTCGCTCACTTCGCCATGTCGAGAGATTATTTCAAAATTATGCAAAGTCCGTCCGGAGTTTAATAAGAGATAAAGGGATTACGATCTGGAAGAGCTGGAATCTCGAGCCAAAACCGCTATTTGCGGTTAATATCACCGCGTATTATGAAGTCTTACATATCAAATTTTGTGCGCAATGCCTCATTAAGCTCGCGTTTAAGCCAGATTAAAATTTTAAAGAGGGTCTGTTTAAGCTTATGCCGCATCGAGGGTTTGAAAAACTAAATCGCTACGAAGACCGCTCAACGGCCATCCCTTTACCCTCCTCTCGGCGTGATGGACGATCGCAGGGGATTATGAATGATAAAACTGTTTGACATTCCCACAAGATCCGCTCGCATTTCACCATATTTTCGCCAATGAGGGGGAGCCTAAATATTAAACTGAACGATCGTAAATGTCTGAAATTTTTGGAAATGCGAATACGTGATTATTTTTAATTATCGCGTACAAGAGATGTTTATATTTTATATTTCTGACATTCGGAACAATGAAAAAAGATTTGGTAGTAATCATCTAGCCTGGATTACAGTTAGTGTTACTAAATTCTTAGTGATAATTTCAACTCAATGTTAGGTAAATAATTGAATAATTTAGAAAATATTGTCATATAATTATAGCAAGGCTTGGTATTTATTTTTTCCAAGGCTTGGTGATTATTACCAATTTATGTGGTATACCTATATATCACCGAAAAAAAGAATAAGTTACATAACATATTGTTTAATAATATTTACCACATTATATGATAAATATTACCAAATATTACTTTTAGTTATAGTTATCAAATGCTGTGGTAATTATCAATTTATTTGGTAATTATTACAATAAATAAATTATAGTATTTAGCATTACTTACTAAACCATTTAATTGTTTTAACTGTATAAAAAAAGGTTTTGCTACTTATTTTTATAATTATTATCAACCGGTTGGTAACGATTACCATATTTGTTACTACTTACCAAATATTGCGCTGAACCGCACAACCAAATGCATTTGTTAAGTATTACAAGACTTTTTTTTTAGTGTATGGATATTTTCCGATTCGTTACACAAATTGGAATTGTCATTATTTTCGCTCTATCGACGGCACGACACTTGAAGAGTCCTCATTTCAGTAATGAATCGAAGATATTGGTATAATGTGTTAGAAATTCTGAGGTTGCGGGTAGATACAAGTATCGCCCGGATACTCGGACAACTTTCGTCCTGTTAAAAATGATCGTTACGACCCAGAAAACTTCCTGATCTAGTGCCAGTTTGTAAAGCGTGGCGAGGATAATAGTCTGATGGTTTCTTCGGCTTCCCGACTCTTCTTTTGTATATCGCTCGCGAGTTTCCCGCGTTTATTCGCTCGTAAAAATTGGTGTTACTTCTAAGAGCAGTCGTGACATAGTTCGTAAACGACAAAATCTGATTTTTCATTGTCTTTGTACATGCGTATTAAATCGTTGTTTTAGATCTGCTTCTCGTCTCGCCAATAGCTCGAACTTTTCAAAATGCTAATGCGAGCACACCTTCGTGCCTTCGACTTTATGAAGCGCAATTAATTCTCGCGAGATAAAGCAAAACTTTAAGCCTAATCGGCCATGATCTTAATTGTAGTGACACTTAGCAAGCTGCTGAACGTGGCTTGGTTGCGATAAGAAGTTAATTCGATGCGTCAGATCGCGCAATAGTGATAGGGAAATTTTGTCATTATTACGAAGCCGAAAGCCGATGGGTATTGAACCGGGAGACGTCAGGATATTGAAATACCTTTTTGTCTGCGAGACGAAGAGGCTGTCGATAATCGATTTCTATAACCGTCGTGATTTCACCGAACGACGCGCGCGTTAACATGATTTAAATTGACAGCTGCAGTTTGCGGATTCTGTATTTTACTATGTTAATTTATCGCTCGCCTTTGTATCGTCCGCACTCCGGAGAAACTGATTGGTACTTGGTAGAATACCTTCCATCGCGCGATTGAGCGTAATTTAGCGAAAGGAAAGTAATGTCCCAAAATCGGGACATAAGACTGTCTTAAAGACATTTTTAAGACATCTTTAAGACGTCTTACGATATGATATCTAAAAGACACCTTAATGACGTTTTTAAGTTTCTCATGTCCCGATTTTGGAAGTGCTGTTGCCTGGGGTGCTCTTGTTGCGCAGCGCTCTTTGCAACCAGCGCGTTCCAATCTGAGCGAACAATCATTATCTGCCAGTACCACTTTAATATTCTGCAATGTAACGCGATGCAATTTATTATATTTCAGGCTGTTAAATGTCGGCAAGATTTTCAGCAGACGCGAGACGTGCTCGCTGACGCGCTCGCCGGATTCTCTCCCTTCAGGCGTGGTAATGAGAAAATCGAACGGAGATCCAGCGGCGACAAATTACGCGGGTGTCCCACACCCGGTTTCGCGCCCTCTTTCTCTCTCGCTTTCCGTCGTTTTTCCCTCTAACTTCTGCTCCTTTTATCAGCTGGATCGATCTGAAAATGACGGATCGACCGACCCTTAACGAGACTGCGATGGAGACCAGTGGCGGCCGTGAGCGCTCCTCACCCGCCCCCCCGGAGAGGGAAAGCCTCGTCTCGTTCGTGTGTCTATTTTAACAAGTTCTACGTGCGTCGACAGAACGTTCGCAGCTTCGTATCGAAACGAATAAACGTCGCGATATATATCGTATAGCACGTACGGATTCATCTGAGGAAGAAGCGAGTTATACGCTGCTTGATTCTGTCAAGCACGAGTGAAATTAAAATTATAAATTCGCGATATCTGATCGGTAGTCTCGGATTCGCGAATCACTAATCGCTGCGAAATGTTCTTCGCTCAAAATGTTTTCGCGTTTAAATAGAACAATTTGGAACGTGTTTAACAGACGTGCCTTTAAAACGGAGAGGAGCTTAGAACATGTACATGTCGCGGGGATTTTGTGTAATTCTTTTTTTTTTCTTTTTTTTTTTTTGTAAAATTCCTACGAAATCCACAAAGAAACGGGATTGTGGAATGAATAAAAATTATAAATATAAATATAATTTATAAATATATAAATATAAATTTATTATATTTACATTTATAAATATAATTTGTAATATATTTATAAATACAAATTAATAAAAGTTTCAACTCACAATTTCTCTGACAGAACCAAGGATTTTTCAAAATCACAATAGTTAATCATTTAATATATGTTAAGACCGTTATATAAATCAATGCAAAGGAAATAGCCATACGGTCCAAGCTTGGATCTTAGGCAGCTTAATATTATTTTCTATATGTATTTAAATACGCGTATTTTCCAACATCGGTGTGTTAAACTGCGCGCCGATTATTTGTCGGACTTAAGGTCCCTATTCACGCAGCGAAAAAATCGCCGCGATTGGAGATTACGTGGTCATTCGCTGTTCGCTAGCGAGTAATCGATAAAAGCTGGATTTTTCCAGCTTTTAGCGAATATTCGCGACGTTAGCAAGATAAAAATTGCCTGTATTTAATTAAGCTTTGAAGTGCTCTTAAGTGTTATATATTTAATTAAATATAGATTAAATCATTAATTAGTATCAATATCTTTTTAATCTTTATGCAATTTTATGCAATGCGAACACATGCAAAATACTTAGATATTAAATTGAATATATAAAACCTTTGTTCTTTAATTAGCTTTGTTGATGCCATTTTGTAATAAAATTGATATTATTCTTTACATAGAGACTATATGTAAAGAAACATCAATTTCATTACAAAATGGAATCAACAGAGGTAATTAAAGAACAAAGATTTTATATAGGTATACCATACCTATATCAAATCTTTGTTCTTTAATTACCTCTGTTGATTTAATAAATATAGATTAAATCATTAATTTATAGTAACAAATAATCTTTTAAAATCTTCATACAATATGCAATGCGAACACATGCGAAGTATTTAAATTGAATTATACATATAATTCAATTTAAATAAGTACTTTGCATGTGTTCGCATTGCATATATATATTGCATAAAGATTTAAAAAAATTTTGTTACTAATTAATGATTTAATCTATATTTATTAAATATATAACATTTAAGAGCACTTCAAAGCTTAATTAAAACCATGTATAAAAAATATTTTAGTATTTCTGGTAAAGAAATTTTTTATATAAAAATATATATGAATATATATAATTGGATATCAATGTAAATATGTCCATATATACATGTTTATTTTTTCTCTTGTATAATCTCTGTTCGTATTATAGAGGAAAAATAATAAAAAAAAAAAATAATTAAAAAATTATTTTGTTTGCATTGCATTTTTTTTAAAAGTAAAATTTGAGGAAATCAAAAAAATATGTCCATATATAATCAAAATCAAAGTTGTTATATATGTATAATTATATATGAACAGAGATTATATATATACAAGAGAAAAGAACATCATGTATGGACATATATTTAATATATAATTATATATATATTTATGTTTTTTTATATAAAAAATTTTCTACCAGGCAATTGTTGACACGCAACCACACAGATGCGACGCTCACAAACTATTCGCGGCGAATTATTCGCTACTTCGCAGAAAATTATTCGCTACTCGTTAAAAATCATTCGCAGCGAAAAATTCGCTGCATGAAAAGGCACCCTTAAAACACAGCTATTGTTGGCGCGCAGTTCAATTTTGATTTGCGAATTGCATCGGCTTTAATTTATAATTAAAATTTGATTTGTGAATTACACAGGCTTAATTTACAAATCAATTTTTATTTGTAAATTGCATCGGCTTTAATTTATAGTCAAAATTTGATTTGTTAATTACATAGGCTTTAATTCAGATATTATAAACGAGACACTATTCTATTCCTCACAGCTAGGAAGTTTCATTTCTGCCGCGCGTGGAGGCCACACGCAAATTTTTTTAATAAACCCTTGTTCTTGAGGAAAAGGATTTCATAATATATTTATATCCCACATATCGCTGAAAGAAATATCATTAAAATTCACCGCGATATGTCAGAAACAGTTGAAGGCAAGATAGATGATCGCTTGAAGAATTTCCTGGATACGGGTCCCTGGGGAGTAACGGGAGAGAAATGAAAGAGGGGTAGAGGAAAGAATTGTCATCTCGAGATATCCGCGCTCTTGCGAGGGAATCCGTCTCAGACTCAGGTTTTTATCATATTTTCGTTGCGAAAGCGGTTTCGCGTCAACCCACTATTGCCCGTAACGTCGTCTGGTTTTTTGTAATGTTATGCGATGATAGCGAATGCTCCTCGCTGATATCGCGGGTGAGTCACGTTCACGGTGCTCGAACAAGCGAGGGGAATAGAAATGTGGCGAATAAAATGAACGAGATACAGAGGGATACCCGAGGAATGACGCGCGAGTTCTCCTTCCACCGATGGTCATCGTAACATCGACGAACTCTGGTTGCGTTCTAATAAAATACGAAAGTTTTAATATATATGAATCGTATATGAAGTTTCAACAATTTCACTCGCGTTTCCATATTTTTGCATTTAAAATGTCATCACGAAAATTTTAATTCGCGGTTAATCGCGTTGAAGCTTGTACGAAAAATATGAAGGAAGTTGAAGTTGGAGAATCCAATATTCAGGCTGACGTTCTTACTTTCGACTGATTACGACTATATGTTCATTTCTGTGTCAATGCAGACTAGCTCACTTTTCATCTTTTTCTAATTTTTCTAACTATTAGATAAAGATAAAAAGTAAGGTGAACCGAGTTTAAAATTAATCTATATGTATATTGATAGAAATGAACATAAGAGAAAGAGAGAGCTATTTTCTATGATTGCAGCGTACACATGATTGCCTTTATGCCTTTCGATCATCATCGCCATTGTAATTGCAGGATATGTCTCAAGTAATCATTAGGTTGCGTGCGATCGTATTCGGGAATTATACGGACAGCTGCGTATATATATTGGTACGTCACTTGGTAGCGGCAGTCTCCGCGAGAAAATCAGATGTTTCGTTGAATAATAAAAAAAATCGCCACGTGTTCGTGTCAATCCACGAACATCCTAATGTATTCGGGTTGCCGGACGGGTATATTGGACGATCGATAATGTATATTTCGTTCTACGTGAATGCGGCATTCGTGCTTGCTAGGGTCGGAGGAATATCGCAATTACAAAGTAGGTACCGGTCGCGTAATGCTCCGCATATCCGTTTCCATCTCGTATTTCGTATTATAGCGAAAACCCGTTACCATACCCGTTTCCACAGGTGCCGGCCACGGAATCTCGCATCGCAGGTGCTCAAGGGATTAGGAGAACCTTCTCGAAACTTCAATTTTCAGTTTCCATTTATTGCAATAATTGTGTTTGTCCTAACATATTAAACTGACATTTACTATTTAACTTTTGCATGGCTTTATAACACTATTACGCGTAAGAGTAACGTAAAGAGAAATAAAAAAGTAATTGTCTACACTGAAACAAAATTTATTATTTGCAGGAAAACTGATTTCTATTTTAGTTTCCTTAATTCAAAGAAGTATTAGGTAGATTTGAGAAAACATTTTTCTGAGTTTAAAATATTTTCTCAAATCTACCTATTTCTTTGAATTAAGGAAACTAAATTCATAGAAATAAATTTTCTTGCAAATAATAAACTTCTTTTCAGTGTAAGGAAAATTATAGGCAATTAAGTTAAATTGAATTGATTTTCTTGCAAATAATAAATTTCTTTTCAGTGTAAGGAAAATTATAGGCAATTAAGTTAAATTGAATTGAATTCGTGGTAAATATCTATAAAAGGTCAAACCTCACCAATGACCTTGACCTTGACATATGTTGTCAAGGTCACCCTCCTGAGTGACCTTCAGAAGGTTTTAGCTGGCGGTCATTGTTTATTAAAATGTTATAAATAAAAAAA
This sequence comes from Leptothorax acervorum, assembly GCA_035220615.1. NCBI lineage: Eukaryota > Metazoa > Arthropoda > Insecta > Hymenoptera > Formicidae > Leptothorax > Leptothorax acervorum. The sequence continues at coordinate 409,959 of JASTWQ010000158.1, read as the reverse complement.
AGTTTAAAAAATATAGCAGTTATTTTTAGTATTGAAAGGCATATACGACTGATATGTATGTGGAAATAGTACATGTATGAACAAAGGAAAATTATTTAAAGCAGCGAATTGTTGATACATTGAACAGTTTTTTTATTAAAGTAAAAAATAGTTGGTATTAACAAAGTTAATTGAAACACGTACTGTTCAATATATCAACGATTCACTGCTTTAAATGACTTTTGACTTTCATCATCTTTCGACACCGTGTATACTTGAGAAGTACCTACATATGGAATGTGTGCTATATACAAATATTCAGTACCTACACAACAGAGAGCTTACTGTTTCGATTAAGCGTTAAAGTTGTGTTTAAAGGTTGAGAAACCTGTCAGATCAACGGTATATCTGATTTCAATTATGGCATATTTCAATTATTCAGTCGAACAAATGAATTATAATCCTTGGCTTAATTTTGCGGTACAAAACGTAATCGGAAATGCGAATACATGGCCAAAATTTATCAAAGAAATGTTTTCCATATACATATCAATCGTTTATGCCTTTCAATACTCAAAATAACTGCTATATTTTTCAAAATTTTTGTTTATAACTTTTTAATAAACAATGACCGCCAGCTAAAACCTTCTGAAGGTCACTCAGGAGGGTGACCTTGACAACATATGTCAAGGTCAAGGTCATCGGTGAGGTTTGACCTTTTATAGATAAAGGAGACCGGGGCTAAACCGTCTACGGGGTAAAACCGTCAAATCAAATATCTCGGAACCTGTATATTGTGCGAACTCGCTATTAACATTGTAAACGCTGCTTATGGTACCCATGTGACCAACGGAGTTTCGGCAGGTTACCTGCCGTGTTATGATTTTTACGAAGGCAAACCTGTTTTCGGAAGGTGAAAGTGAAATTTTCTGCGCGTAGAAATTTTGTAATATCTGCAATAATATTTGCTCTCCAAATCTCGAGGTACGTGATTATAAAGAGTAATGCATGCTGAACACGAATCCAGTGTAGTTTTTTCATTATCATTGATGTCTAATATTTTGTGGGCGATCAAACCTGAACTTGTGTTTGGGGCTAATCCGTCAGTAAGCACCCGGGGTGGACTTTTATAATATTAGCAAATTTTATAATTTTATTATATTTTTCAGTCTTTTCTACCCCTATTTCATATATTTTTCTTTAATATTTGGTTGATTAGTTCTTGAGTTATAGAATCCGTACACACACACAAAAACACAAAATAATGAAATTTTTTAACACTTTAATTATTAAATGTTTACATTTTTCTATTACCAAATAATTAATAAAATGTATCCTATCAGTTTTTATAATCGGAATTATGTATTTATGGAGTGACGACTTTACCCCGGCATTTTTGAGATTTCGATTTTTCCACCGTTGTCGTTTTTGCTCTATACCGGTTAAACAAAGCGACGTAGACAAAAATTTTCCATATAAATTTTGTAGCTGAAGGTTCACTCTTTACAATAGTATACCACATTTAACTAAAATTATTTATTTTGTTGTTAAAAATCGGCATCGAAAAAACCTGACTGTTTAGCCGCGGTCTCCCCTACATATTTACCGAATTCGTTAAGGTTTAGTAAAGGTCGTACTTTTTCTCCGCTCGAAATACTTTCCTTTTGACCCAAGTAAAACAGACGGTCGCGACGACTTTCGCCGGTTTCTAATGTCTCAGTCGGTCTTTATATAGCCTTAGCAATGGCAATTTAACTTTGAGTAACCAATTCACTGACCACACAAAATGCGTTGAAATCAAAACGTTCGGACGTATCCTCAGCAAAATTTAATCGAAGGTCTCTCGTTTCTCGTTTCCCTCGTAATTTTACTTTGAAATTTTTTCAACATGATGTATATTGCAAAGACAAAATTAAATTCCTGGTGCACAAATTTGTTACGAAGCATTCCTCGTATCGATCTTTGTCGCGCGAAACTCAACTCAGATAAGGAACAGTTGCGTTTGTACAAAAAGGGATTTTCTGGTGATTCACAAGCCCTGATTTTTTAGAAATTCTACGCGTCTTCCCTCTCCCTCCTCACACCTTCTCATTCTGCCTCTTTAAATGACGATGAGCTTCGGTTTGCACAACCTAACCGACGGTATTGATCCGGAATACCGAATTGAAACTGGACGGGACAACTGACATATCGATTCCACAGCATGTCCTAGTTTCGTCAAGTCAGCCGTAAAGGATACGTCGCGTCGCCATCGTGCTCTTTTCGACCCGCCTTTTATGTCCTTTGTCCTGAGCGCTCGCACTCAATGGACTCACTGCAGTTTTCAATTGGTCGGGGGAAGAAGGAATTCCATGTAGGAAACAATTCGGAAGATCGAAGGGATCCAGTAGAAACAGCCGGAAAGCATTCCCCACGTGCACCGACCACGATGACCTTGGCACGCTTCCTCCAAGGTGCATCGACGTATCGCCACGATTTCTTCATGGCACGCATCGACCTGATAATAGCGGCGCGAGATTTTCTCAAACGTTTCTTTAGGATTTCGTTAAACTGGGTACATTCTGCAAACAAGTGTTTAATATAATAACTATTTAAATACCAACTTTTATGTAAATATTAATAATACCTTCGGCCTGCTTTACGAAGCGTAGCCTTCAATGCCTTTTAAGAGTATACTACATATATATACTATGCAAGTAATTAACGCGCAAAAAAAGAAACCGCGAATGGCCGATCTTCGAATAATTCACGACCGAGTTATTAAGGGGGAACAACATTTTAAAGTCTGAAAAAGCGTGTTTTTTGTAAATTATTTTTGAGACACATATTTCGTTGAAATGTTATTGATTGGGATATATATTTAAATGTGCATATATTAGGCAGTATTTTTTTTATATTACTAAATATACATATTTAATCACACTGTAGAAGTCACTGTAGAATGCTGCGCAGCTTCATGGTTTTCTACTTTATTCACGTTTGGCTCATCTGGGAAAGAAATTAAACATTTTTTAAATCCATATTAGTGTAGTTTCAGTTAAGCATACGAAAATTTTTTAAAAATAATACTTATTATTTCCTTTACCCCAAAATATATTTTTAAATCAAAATTTTAAAACTTTTTGTTTCAAAAATTATTATAATTTAATTTCCGTACACTTAACTGAAACAACACTATAATATTGGTTTAAAAAAAGTTTAAATTTTTTTTTATCCCAGATGAACTGAACGTGAACAAAGTGGGAAACCATGAAGCCGCGCAGCATTAAATAACGACCTCTAAAATGTGACTAAATATGTATATTTAGTAATAAAAGAAATTCTCAAATATTGCTCGATATATGCACATTTATACAATCAATAATATTTCAACGAAATATGTGTGTCTCAAAAATAATTTACAAAAAACACGCTTTTTCCGGACTTCAAAGTGTTGTTTCTCTTTAAATATATGTTTCATCCTGGACTGTCCGCAACATGTCCTATCTTAAAATAACGCATTCCGTGATATCGCAACTGAAAGTTCGTTATGACATACACATCTCTCGATTGAATCTGCGGTTTGGATCGCGAAATGAAATTTTGGGCGGATAAATTCGGCTTAAAGCTCGGGGATCCGACCGTAACGTGAGTCAGCGCGCGAGTTATTTGTCGAACCGCACGCGAGTGTTTGTGGAACAAACTCTCACATGTGCTCTGCGAAATACGCAGAGGAGAAACTGCTTTTCGCAAACGCGCTGCGCCGGTCATCCAGGAAAAATACACGGGAGACCTTGGCCCAGGGAGCGGAAGCTCGACGATGCCTCGACACGCAATCTCTCCCTGTCGTTAATATTTCAATCATTACTGAGTATATTACGCGACGGATAAGATCTTATCCGCACGTTAATATCTTGATAGACCAATTATAATTATTATTCTACATTATTCCGCGTCTCGGAAATAGAAGGAGAATGTCACGGTACCCACGATCCATTTGCTAATATTGATTAAGCGGCACCCTGATGCGCCTTTCGCATCTGCCAGCGACTGCAGAGTTATTGCCACAACTGACCGTCCGGCACACCTCGGGGATCCGGTACATCTGCAACTCTTCTTTAATACACTACCTCGGAGCCGCAAGGCAAACAAATCCGAAAGTGTTAAATTCGGAGTTGGAACCAACTGCTCGATCGAGCATCACGTTGCGACCGCTGTATATGGACGCGGCAGATGCGGGAGGACCCTCCCCAGATAACAGAATGTACAAAATCGGGACCTAAGACACCTTAAGGATGTATTGGACCTATCTTTTAAAATAGTACGAAGTCAATAAAAATTTGTGAGATTGTTCTTTTAGTCTTCCTGATGTGCTGGAAAAAAAGTTGAAACGAATCCACTAAACGGTTGCCGAGTTATAACGATTTTAAGGATGTATTGGAGGTATTTTAAATTTATTCAGAAATAGCTGTGAGATGTTCCTAAATTAAATTAAAAATACTCTGCAAAATTTTAAAGTGATTTACTAAACGATTATAAGAGTTATTTAAGTTTAAAGTTAATAAAATTAACATTATCCCTTATGGAGAATCGACATTTTTGCTGTAGATATAAATAAAAAAGTAAGATAATTGTAAAACTTTTTTTATATGTAAAATATACATCATTGATATTGTATTTTGAGTTTTAAAACTTTTTGCTAAAAAAAAATTTTTTTTAAATTGTTTAAACGATACTAATTATTTAAATGACAAAGAAACATACTCAAACTGTGAACGGTAATCCTTTCTAACATATAAAAAATTTTGAGTTGTTTGACATACATGCAAAGTCTTCATTTTAGTAATTTTTTATTGAAAGTTTAACTTTTAGCAGGGATTGTACCTCCGATACATCCTTAAAGACGTCTTTAAGACATTTTATAACATGATCTGGATAGCGATGAGTATCTTCCGATTATTTAACTCCGAGTAGATCGCGCGCGATAAATATACCTACGAATCTGAGGATAGCACTTACAATTAGCGCGTTTAGCGCGGTGTAAAGTTTTATTCGTGGTATTTCCCTTTTGCCAACGATTGCGACGATCAAAGGAGGAATTTATATCGGTTAAGATACTTCGAGCGTAACAGAAAGTCAACACGACAAAGCTCCGTCCTCCGTAGCTAACAACTTTTGCCGGCACGATGCTCGCGAGAGTTACGCGGATTCAGGATGACAGGATGTGGCTGTTGAGAGAGAGAGAGAGCAATGCGTGTCTTTATACGTATATAAATATAAGAGCAAAAACTGACGCGCGTTTCCGTGAACGAAAGGATAATATCGTAAGACATTATTTCGCTTCGCAGAACGCGAAGCGAGGACAATCGGCGACGCTTCTTGAAAGCGTAGATCGAGAGAGAGCGAAAGAATATGCCCTTTAGTAGATTCCAACAACAAATGGATATTGTGCGAACGTTGTACCCTCGGGCGACCGTTTACAAACTAAGCCAGCACAGGTACAAAATATCGCGTCGTAAAATGAAATACAAAGGGGAGTGAGAGGGGAAATGGAGGGATGACGGGAATCACGGGATCGCATTTTTGCATACAAATCGAAATTTCTCTAACCGGCAAGCGATTCCCGTATTAAAAAAAAGAACCGGTCGCGTTCTTCGCTAACGCGACTCGGTGCGCGCAACCCGACGGGAGCGGTCACTTCCGGCGGTGCAGAGCTGCAGAGGGGAAACGTCCGTCTGGATGATATAGATGCCGAGATTTTTCTTAGTGGTCTTGGCACACAACGGCGCATCTATGCCGGGCATCGTTCCTTTATCAAGCTATAGGGTGCCTAAAAGTCTAGCCAAGTCTAGACTTTCTGCATGCCAGCTAGCCAAGTGGCGCCTTTACAGAAAAGTATTACTGGCTGGTTAGTAATAAATACTTATTTTGTGTATTTATAATACTAAAATTAAGTATTTATTAGTACTTGAATCACTGTGATCCAAGTATTGCACAGTATTTTATTACAGGTCAGTAATTTATGAAAGTAGTATTTAATACAGTACGAGTATTGAATACTTGTATTAAATTACTGATGAGGAATCATTTAATACTAGGTGATAAATACTTGTGTAATAAATACTTGTGTTGAATTACTGAGGGTTTCAATGTCAGTATTGAAATACTGGACCAAGTATTTCATGTGTGTAATAAATCACTGGTGCTAGTAACGAGCGCCGCCGCGACGCGGCTACCGCATGCCAGAGTTTCTCATAAACAAAAATCCTCATTTACTTAATATAAGAGGCGAGCCTGCGATATTCCTTGCACAGTATAAGTTCGCTGTTTTTGACGAAGTAATCCTATCTTGGGTATCACGACAGCTAACATCTTTCACTAAAAGATATAATATGTCGAGTAATCCTTCTAGACGAATTAATGCTGTATAAAGTTACTATAATAATATTAAATACTGACAGCTCAGTATTGTATTACTGCCTGTATTAAATCACTCACAATCAGCTAGTATTTATCACTACCAGTATTTCTTAGTATTTCCCGAATAAATATTGACAGTAAAATCACTGAATTTTTTAAGTATTTAGTCAGTAATACTTTTCTGTAAAGGCGTCGTATGCTCTTTCCTTCTCGTCCGTAAACCTTCGCTCTATCCGCTCAACTAGACCGCGTTGGCCTCCCTGAGCGGGAACGCCGCGAGAGCACGCGGCACCGCTTTCCAAGTTAATTAAATCCCTTCATACTACATTTTGGAGTATTCGCGTGATTATGGGCCGTGCAAATAGCGCGGGACGAACGCAAGACAGAGAACGCATTTCTCGCTCTCGAAATTTAATCGTTCAACGACGTAGTTTTATGTAATTGCATTAGGTTCCTCCGCATTTAATTGCATTGTAATTTCAATCTCGTACAATATTTCTCGATCCTTCTGTAGGTACCTATTCGCCAGTCTGTCTCTCCACTAGACGCACGCTTGTGAGATCATATCATTAACATCTTAGAGAGTGTAAGATGTTTCGTATTATCTCTATAATATCTTCTTCCCCATCAGATAAAATTGTTACCGAGGTTGCCTAACGAGGCGTTGCTAATCAAGCACGGTAATTTAATGGGTCGTAATCTCGACTCCGCTTCTCGATGAACCAGCAAAATAAGCGGCGGAAAATGCATTTTCATCGAAACTTGAGTTTCGCGTGTTATGTTTCACAATATACCTATGTCAAAGAGAGGACTAACGAGATCCTGATGTAATTAAGATTTAAGACGACGTAAAGGTAACTGAGGTAAACAAAAATACGAGAAAAATTGGAAATTATAGAGGAAAGTCCCCTATTATGAGATAGGTTCCCAATATGAGATAACGGGGTTTCTTTTAAACTATTAGGCCCTATCTGGGCCTATTAGTTTAAAGGCCCAGATAGGGCCTAATAGTTTAAAAGAAACTCCGTTATCTCATATTAGGAATCCTATCTCATAATAGGGGACTTTCCTCTAATGAAAAAAAGCATACAAAGATTACCGGAATTCTCTGACACAAATTCGTATTCTTCTCTCCGTCAGCTATTGCGTATCTCGATATGCAATAATCTCGCTACGCCGCACTTTATCGCTTGATGAAAAATGCTTGAAAGAGAGCGGAGAGCTGGAATGCGATTTCGATTGTAAACATCGTATTGGTGGAAATAAGTGTCGGATATTGTTCCAACCCGGAGTCGCGGATATACGCGAAGCAGGAGAAATTTGCATTAGCCGGGCGGTGAATGGAAACGCGTTTTCGAACTTAAATGAAAAACGCAAATTGCTTGTTGCTTCGGCAAACTGCGTGTAACACGGTAGCAACATTCGGTATGCGGAGCGTAACATCAGCCGAGAACATTGAGAGATTCTATAATTATATCGTCGCAATTAATCGTCGTGCAATTATCGCGAGATACTAATCCCCCCTTGTACAATCGGCCGTCGTAAAAAGTCGCAAATACGAGGCGAAACGCGTTGCGTCCATTGCGACATTTATCTCGATTCGTGACATTTACGACCGAGGTCGGATGAGTTGTCACGCGATTTGCGCAGCAAGCGGGATTAAAATTTTCGCACGCCGGAGTGTAGAGCCGCCGCGCCGCGCCGCGCCACGCAAGAGAGGAGAGAAAAAAATGAAATCGCGCACTTGCGTAGGTAGAAGTCCTATGGTTGCGTCCGGTTGCGTCCGCGGAAATGCCATGCATAAAGAGAGCGAGAACGAGAGAGAGAGAGAGAGAGATAAAGAGAGAGAAATAGAGAGAGGGGGTGTCTTTATATCCCCCGGCGAGAAAGGTCGATTCCAACTCCACTTGCGGAAGGTTATAGACCTTGCCGCTTCATTATTAACGCGATGTATATCGATTTTGTCTGCCTGCCTCCGTAAACTCGTTTCTATTCTCGCAGATGTACGGCGCGGATTGTTCCAGCGCCGCCGCGCCGCGCCGAGTCTCTCGCGTCCTCCCCCCCGAGGACTTCTGCAGCTTCGAAGCGATTTGAGAAATTAATCGTGTCCAGCGAGCAACGTCGATGGCGAGGGAGCTTTCAATTTCCGCAGAAGGGATTTCCTCCGTGCGTGTGCGATGACGGCGATGAATAAAATTTTTATCGAGTCGAAACGAATGGCCGAGCGAAACGACACGCTTCGTCAAGTCGAAACTGTTAAATTGCATAATAATTTTTATCGCGAGCAGGTGCGAGAGTCATTCTGCCGGCCTTTTGCATCCTGAAGTGCATCCTGGAGTGCGCTATTGTGGGAGAAATTTTATTGTTCAGCGTTAACGTATATTAATCCGCGTGCGACGCCGTAGGCTCTCGCTAAAAATACGTCTCCGAAGTCCGAGGCGAGCGTGGAAGTGGCTCGCGACGCGTTAATGTATGTTCCGCGCCTCTACCTCTAGCGTCACTGAATTAGATTTTTACGAAATAAACTATCGAGCTAATGGACGTACATCAGAAGCAGCAGATAAAAATCTCCATTCCTCATACGAGCCGTTTATTTTCAAAGTGATGTAACCTCGACTCGGCGTTTTTGTATCTCGAAATTTAATTATAATTTTTTTCTTCGGAATAGATAACTTGTATCATTACTCGCATAATTACAGAATAAAGTTCGTTTTTCTTTTTCAAAACGGCGTAAACTCGACGCGACGTTTTCGTTTTACCGTGATTTTCGAAATTTAATTATAATTATTCTTTCGGAATAGATAACTTGTATCGTTACTTACATAATTACAGATTCGTTTGTTTATTTTCAAGGCGGCGTAAGCTTGGATGCGAATTTCATTTTACCATGATTTTCAAAATTCAATTATAATTATTCCTTCAGAATTAATAGACAACTACTGTTATCGTTACTTAAACATTACGGATTCAAGTTCGTTCTACCACGTAAGTCGCTCATATGTAGGTGATGTAACCTCGACTCGGCGTTTTTGTTTCTCGAAATTTAATTATAATTTTTTCCTTCGGAATAGACAACTTGTATCATTACTCGCATAATTACAGAATCAAGTTCGTTTTTTTTTTTTTTTTCAAAACGGCGTAAACTTGACGCGACGTTTTCGTTTTACCGTGATTTTCGAAATGTAATTATAATTATTCTTTCGGAATAGATAACTTGTATCGTTACTTACATAATTACAGATTCGTTTGTTTATTTTCAAGGCGGCGTAAGCTTGGATGCGAATTTCATTTTACCATAATTTTCAAAATTCAATTGTAATTATTCCATCAGAATTAATAGACAACTACTGTTATCGTTACTTACACATTACAGATTCAAGTTCGTTCTACCACGTAAGTCGCTCATATGTAGGTATGTCGTATGACTGATTAACTCTTCTCGTGAATTTAGGGCCGGTTGTTCCAACCAGTTGGTAAACCATCTAATAGTTAAGGTCCGAATTAATAGACGTTTCTCAGTTGTCAAGATCAGTCTGTTTTTGTCTCGCGTATACCGTTTTATCATACGCGAGATAAAGACAGACTGACAGACCTAAATCATATGTCTGTCTTGTCTAATTCGAAGGAAAAACAAAGACATATATGATTTAACTATTAGTTTACCAACGGGTTGGAACAATCGGCCCTTTTAATACATGAGCAAGTTAACGGTGAGTAAAAAAAATGTAGTCAACAAGAGCTGTAGTTTTCAACAAGACAGAGATTCTCCGAGCTTACCCGATGACGTATCCATCTCCAAATCGTTCCGGGGGTAAAATCAACTGACTTTCATGTTTGTCCGTCGAGCCGGCGAGCGATCGAAGGGCAGCGATACTGATCGCTTCAGGAACTTAACGATGTAGATTCCGCGCACCGGAATAGAATCCAGCCGGGTTCGAAATCGACTTAATCGCGTCGCAAAGTACTCCGATGTTCGCTTTGGGTCGACGAGACGGAACCGGGACGGTATTATTCGAGCTCTCGCGGGATAACTCTCGAAATCCGCGCGCGCGAATGAAACGACGACGAGCAAGGGTCGTCGTCGTTTGGCCGGGAAGACCGACTACCCCGATGTATATCCTTCTCTTTGATGCCACGTGCTAAAGTCGACGGGCGAAGAGAGCGAGGGAGAGAGGAAACGGACGAGAGCGACCACGTCGGCGCGTCGCGACGCCTTCATCGACGCGCGCAATCGGCGCTTCCGGGGTGCCGGATCGTGCGAGAATCGTGCAGATTTCTTGGAACAGCGCGCGCGGATCGGCAGATTTCTCGCAAATCTCGCCATTTGCCTGTTACTTCGTGATAAACAATAATTGACATAATCCAGCGAATTTTTGGGCTGTAAAGAATAAATTCTTTCTCCCTTTTTCGAAACGTTTTATCCGTTATATTCTCTACGCTCGCTTCTGACGTTAGTAATCGCCGTTTAAAGATATCGAAATGAAAAGATAATTTGTTGTTATTGATTAACCCTAGGTACCCTCTCCAGGGTCCAACGTACCCTATGCGTTTTTAAGTAGTGCTGTAACTTTTTTATAATGCGATTTAAACTCATGCCATAGGGGGGTAAAAAAACTTTAGATATTTGTGGACACAATAGGTCTGGAGAGAGAATTTTTTGTACACTAGTATTGAGCTGAGATTGGCACGAAGTTGGAACAGGGTTCGTAGGACCCTGGTGTGGCCAAAAAATCGTAATTTTTCGTCACGTCCAGGGTGCTTTTTTTTTACACTTTAAATTCTTTTTTTCCTTTACTTGGGTACAAACGACTTCCTGTATGTTCACGTAATTTGGTTACAAACAGATTTTTCAAGTACTTGAGTTGATTTAAAGAAATAGGATTTGCGCGTCCAAACAAAGGACGCGCGCACAACGCGTCTAAACACGCAAAATATAAATGTTTATTCAAAACCCGAGTCAAAACCTTTTCTAACCATTTATTAAAATTTAATTAGTAGAATTTTACCCGTTACTACTAAACGCGCGATTCATCAACATTTTGAAATGTACAATTTTCGTCGTTTTAAATTACTTTTTAGAGCAAACCACATCATACCATTTTTTTTTGTTAGTTCGAAGTGGCATTTAAAAGAATCCACCGGTCGTTTTGTTTAAATTTTAATTTAAAAAATTTTACGATTTTTAATAAAAACCATCATATCAACTCTTTTTCGCGATATGATTTATTCTGCAGCTTATAATTTCTAAACAAATAATTTTTTCGCTTAATTTCTTTGCTATACGTCTTTTTCGGAATTCGGGGTATCGATTTTACTATAAATAAGCTTAAAAATATGCATTTAATCGAGAGTTACAGGTCAGTAAAGTTCTAGGGTTCCACAGACCCTGGTGAGGCGAGAATGGTAACCAAAAATAGGTGAGGGTACCTAGGGTTAATATTGTAAATAGCTTCTTCATAAATACCGCTAATAACAGACTTTTCTCTGTCGATTATTGACATCATTCGCTTCCCAGACAGCACCATGTCCAAAATCGGGACATAAGACGTCTTTTAGATATTATATCATAAGACGTATAAAAGATGTCTTAGGCCGGTATTCATAGTCCAGATCTTATTTCAAGACCGTCTTAAGTAATGTCTTAAGACGGTTCTGTGATTGGTTTATGGCCGGTATTCATAGTCGATTCTTATTTCAAGATCGTGTTAAGTAATGTCTTAAGGTGCTAATACGGCTCTGTGATTGGCTTATGGCATCTCAAGATTGCACTTAAGACGGTCTTAAATATAAGATCCGACTATGAATATCGGCCTATGACATATTATAGCATATTCTACTGGAAAAACTATTGCAACAATGGTGCACACTGAGTGCAATTTTATTGTTGTAATATAAAAATCAGCACATATTTTCAGTGTGTGTTCAATTTGACAAATTTTTGCCAGTAGAACATTAAACACTGAAAATATGTGAACTGATTTTTATATTAACAATAAAATTGCACTCAGTGTGCACCAGTGTTGCACTAGTTTTTCCAGTAGAAAACGCTATTAAGGTTGTACTTAAGACAATCTTTAATATAAGATCCGACTATGAATACCGGACTTATAAAGATATGTCTTATGTCCCAATTTTGGACATGCGTCCTGTCTGATTGTGAGTTATATAAGGACTTTTCGCGTCGTCACAATTCCCAAATAATTGGCATGCAATCCGTGCAAACCGATAATTACTCGTCGCCATCGGTCGTACCCTCAAATGTGGTGTAAAGGGTTAATCCATACTGATTATTGGATTATTGCTTTCGTATCAACACGCGTCGGGGAACGTCGAGAGGAAATCGACAGCGTGTAATCTGTTTCGACAGGTACCCGAGTAGAATTTAATCTAGCCGATCTGATTCAAGAGCTAGTGGCTAGAGATAGTACTGGCTGGAGTAAGTTTTTTAGTTCGTTATTAGTTCATTACTAGTTATAATATTTATAATCAATTTTGTGATATAGTTGCTATCTAGTCATTACATATAAAATATGGTAGCAGATGGCGCTGTCTTTCTTAAAATAACTGATCTAGCTACTATCCCGCCACTAGCATTTTTAAGTTAGTCAGCAGATCCAAATTAAGTTTATATTTAAGTTTCCAGTGACTGCCTAGTAGTGACGTAATAATAATTATTATTTAAGTTTGTTTTTTATTACTATTACTACGTCACTACTAGGTAGTCACTAGAAACATTTTCTTTAAATAACATAATTGTATTATATTTAAAGAAAATGTTTCCAGTGACTGCCTAGTAGTAACGCAGTAATAATAATAAAAAACAAACTTAAATAATTATTATTATTACGTCACTACTATAGGCAGTCACTGGAAATATTTTCTTTAAATAATATAAACTTAATTTGGATCTGCTGACTAACTTAAAAATGCTAGTGGCGGGATGGTAGCTAGATCATTTATTTTAAGAAAGACAGCGCCATGTGCTACCATATTTTATATGTAATAACTGGATAGCAATTATATTACAAAATTGATTATCCCGGGTAGTTTATAACTATATTTATAATTAAATTTGTGATATAGTTGCTATCTAGTTATTATATATAAAATATGGTATACACTATTCAATATGACGCTGTCTTTCTTAAAATATATGATCTAGTTACACTATCCCGCCACTAGCATTTTTAAGTTAGTCAGCAGATCCAAATTAAAGTTATGTTATTTAAAGAAAATGTTTCTAGTGACTGTTTAGTAGTAAGGTAATCATAAATCATTTCCTTTTCTTATTAATATAAATAACATAAATTTAATCTGGATCTGCTGACTAGCTTAAAAATGCTAGTGACGGGATCGTAGCTAAATTATATATTTAAAAAAAAAACAATGTTATCTAATACCATATTTCATATGTAATGGCTAGATAAGAATTTTATCACAAAACTGATTATAAATATTAAGCTAGTAATGAGCTAGTAACTATATAAATAATCTAGTTACTATCCCGCCACTAGCATTTTTAAGCTATATTGTCAGCAAATCCAAATTAATAAATTTATATTATTTAAAAAATGTGTTTAATAAAAAAAGAAAAAATATGATCCTTAATACCATATTTTATATGTAATGGCTAGATAAGAATTTTATCACAAAACTGATTATAAATATTAAGCTAGTAATGAGCTAGTAACTATATAGATAATCTAGCTGCTATCCCGCCACTAGCATTTTTAAGCTACATTATCAGCAGATCCAAATTAATAAATTTATGTTATTAAAAAATGTGTTTAATAAAAAAAGAATTATATGGTCCTTACTAGCTATTTAAAATGAATAGAAACAGTCTAGTCTGTGTGTGGACAGTCTTGACATTTCAATTTGATCTGCTGACTAACTCAAAAATGCTATTGGCGATATGGCAGCTGGATCATATATGTTAAGAAAGACAGTGTCATCTAATACCATATTTTATATATAATAACTAGATAGCAACTATATCACAAAACTGATTATACATATGTATATACGCGCGCGATTATAAAATATGTTAAATATAAAATATATAATTAAGCTAGTAATAAACTAGTAACGAGCTAGGAAATTTAATCTAGCCAGTACTATTAACTTACTAGCTTTGGACAGAATCGACTAGAAGACCATTAACATATAATTGACTTCTATTTCAAATAAATATTTTTAATTACTGTGAGACGTATTATTTTTTATTACACAAGTAATTTATTTTCATTTTTAAGAATAAAACTACGGAAAAATATAATTTTTAATCCAATTTGTTTATATTTTTGTAGAATTAAATTATATATTGTTAAAGAATTATACAGTATCTATGTCTGACCAGTCTGACACCTTCCGTATATCTACTAACAGTAAGTGTAACATATATAGACAATACGAAACGTCTTTATATCAATCAAGGTTGGAGCACAGTACGCAAGGTGACTGACTCAAGAGCCAAGGGTTCCAGGTTCAAATCCAGCGATGGTAAAAAAATTTTTAAAGTAGGAATAAAAATTGAATTAATTAAGTTGTACATAATTAAGATTTTTAGCAATGAAATTTATTGAAAATTATCTCCAATAAAAATACAAAAAAATTTAATATAACTGTGATTAGAAAAATCTGTCTAGGAGTTAGTTATTTTTTTTTTTTTGTCTAGCTATTAGATAATTTTTCTATATAGTCACTAGCAGAAGTGAGCGTTACATTACTGACTAGTGACTAGTTATGATTTTTCATCTCATAACTGTGCAACTTATTTTATCTAGTCACTAGCTAATTTATAAAGTATAGTTACTAGAAGAAGTAAGCGTTAAGGCCCTTGCATAATGCTAGGCAACAGGCAATAGGAACAGGAAATAATCTCAAATTCGTCAATACAAACCTAAGAAATTCGAACGATATGATTGGTTGGCAACAGGCAATAGGCACAGAATTTCCAACGTGACGGAAATTCTGTGTCTATTGCTTGTGTCATCGTCTATATTCTGCATAAATACAAGGTTTCTGATTTCTGTCTCCTGTTCCTATTGCCTGTTGCCTAGCATTGTGCAAGGGGCTTTACATTACTGGCTCATCACTACCTAGAAATACTAGACAATGGTGATGTAAAACACAACTTTACTAGGTCGTGACTAGACACTCACGAGGTTCAATTTCTACTCGGGTATAAGTACGCGGATTGAGTCGAGTGCGAAATCGACGCTCTACGAAATCTGACAATATCAGAGGGGCATATTTCACTTCCGATTGTAGCGTTCGCTCCATCGTCCTTTTAAATATATCCCACCCGTAAGTGTCGGGATCAATTTTCTGAGTCCACTTAAGATTCACCCTTCTTGATAAATTCGGCGGCGGAGCAAGATTTGCTCCGAAGATTCTTTCAGAAGCACGATTGAGACAAAGCAGCGATTGCGTAACTTAAAATAAAAGAAAACTTTCTAAGGCAGTACTGGCACAGAATCGGTGCGTGTTTGCCGAATTCGCTATAATCGCGCATGTGTTTCGCGGTTATCTACAAAAAACGATGCGTTCGTCAATTTTGGATCATATCTTTTCTCGATTGAAGCGAAACGTAACGAAAGATATTAGAAAGATAGCTAAAGTTAACTACGAACCAATTCCTACGACTGGCCTACAAATTTATGAATTATAATGGAATGCTTGCCAAATTAAGCCATCGCGCGTAACGCGATATTCCCTCAACGAACACGATAAATATTCATAAAGTGAAAATTGCAAGAGAGACCAGGATGAAACGATACCTTTTCGCGTTGTTGCATTATATTTGTTTAAACAATGTGAAAATCCTGAGGGATACGTGACGTGACGCACGGACTTCGCAAACAGCTATTGCAGTCCTTGTCTCGCGAATCGCGAATCATTAATGATAATACAGATAGAAACGACATTAACCGGACTTCTTTCTCACACACGCGCTTTATTTCTCTAATAAATGAGAGATATGTCAAAAGAGAAAAATCTTTCTTACGTTTATAAATAATAAATGATCGATTTGTATCTTATAAAAAAAGTAATTTTTTAAATTACTTAAATCATACATTAAGCAAATTTAATTGTTTGTTTCAGAGTAGCAAGCGGAGGAGAAGCTGCTAAGTTGATTTTAAAAGCACCGGATAGAAAATTCAATAATGACCGCGTTAAATTTTCGTTACACAAAAGATATCCTCAATCGTCTTACGATGAAACAGAGGATATTCTACGAGAAGAATGGATATTTAGTATTTCCTCGCCTCATACCGCAAGATGTGATTGATAAATGTCACAAAAGGTAGGTATATCTAGCTTAATTGTAAATGCGAGCGCAATCGAACTTCCATCGTGATGTCATTCTTTTTTAGTGTTTCGAGTTAATTAATTGTTGGAAATCTAGATTTGTACGATGAATTTATAAAGAGAATATCTTTCGTGTACATACATCAAATATGTATACCTATACAGAAGTTACTGGCTCTCTTTTGACCATTGCAGTTTTTGCAAAACACATATTTTATGTTTATTCAATGTATATGTATTAGATACGTGGGTATTAAAGTCTTCAAACTGCAAATTGCTGCAGAGACATTAATCGGAATAAATCTTGTGGACGGTCCATACTACGAGTAGGTAACTTATTGCATGGTAATCTATCAGTGTTATTGAAATGTTCGATGTTTCGGTAAATTTGCCGACTGATATTAACGCGCGCGCAAATAGCGCAATTAGCTCTAATGTCACAGATGATCGATCATTCAATATCTGGAATGTCGGTATATATACAATAAATTGCCGATATGAGTTCCGTTTTACGGGTATCGATTACTTGCGCAAATTTCAATGGCTAATCGCGTCTCGAATATTTTGCCACGTTGAAAAAGGATTTTTAAAAAATCCAAAAAACTATATTATATACTTGACAAAACTCGAATAAAACTCTTTTTATTTTTTAGATTTGACGAAGTCGTCGAAGGCAAGGTTCCACGAGACGGAATAACAGTGATGTATGATGTGAAGGACAGAAAATCGGTAAATAAAATACAGGATATACATAGGGACCCAGAATTCCGTCATTATTATATGGAGCACGTGAAGATCCTCGACATAGTCGAGTGTTTTACAGGACCGAACATTTTGGCGATTCATAGTATGCTCATCGCGAAGCCACCCGATATTGGATTTGGAAGTTCGAAGTAATCGTTTAAAAAAATCTTGAAATATCAGCAACGTTATTTGATAAAACGCGGCTAAAAAACGTGACGTCTTCTCTTAGGCACCCGCCGCATCAGGACCTGTATTACTTTCCGTTTCGACCAGCCGATCATATAGTAGCTGCATGGACAGCCATGGAACCCTGCGATAGTGTAAACGGATGTCTCTACGTAGCACCTGGAACACACACTTTAGGGAAGCTATTCCCGCATGGTTATCCTGAGGACGTGGTGAACAAGTTTTATCACGGCATACACGTAAGATATTTCCTTAGTTTGTCATTTTACTGACAAGTTAATTTCTTAATTAACATTTTACTGTCATAAAGAAATTGCCTCCGACGTACAATCGTTGGGTGAATCTCGAGATGCAACCCGGCGACACAGTATTCTTCCATCCGTTGCTCATTCACGGATCCGGCGTTAACAATTCCCAGAGAACAAGACGGGCAATTTCCTGTCATTACGCAGCAGCCGAATGTAATATTGTCGATGTACGTATACTAAGTAATTGCCAGTTTGTCATCGCGGACTGGAAACGCAAATCTGAGAAATGTAACGAATAAGATGTGTTCATGTTTTTGTAATAGGACGATCCAACTCAGGATACCATCAAGAATGAGATTTTAGAGTTCGCGAAGAAAAAATATCCCACCGTAAATATGACGTACGCGGACATATGGCACTTCAAATCCTCGCTTGTGCGTGGTCTTCAATCCTCTTATTAAAAACATTTGAAAATCAAACTATTGACTTGTATTATATCAAGATGGATATTATTTCATGATGGTAACAATTAGATAACGTTAGCATAAGACCGATGCAGATAATGTTACAGGATTGAGTAAATAGGGGTAATATTCAGGAGAGGGGTAGACAAGTAACGTCACCACAGAAGAAGAAGTAACGACAACGGCGGGATTGTCGCCGTTATTATTTAATGAGTTAATATTGCGCCGATATCGTTGCGGTATATAACAGTGCTTCGCGAGAGGATCCTTGTAAGTGTTCTCGTGTCGCACACTGGAGCTCGAGGTGCGACAAGCGGCCAGACAAATCTGAAAGCGATCCGAATTGCGAATAAGCGTTCTCCCTACGTCTTTTTGTACTTTCGCAGAACTCGAAAATACGTCCTTCCGGCTTCTTATCTGCTGGAACAAATTTAGAGATTATGATTTTCTTTTAAATATAGCTATACTTTTGTATGGTTTAGACTTTATGGTTTAGGCTTTAAGTATGAGAAAAAAATACAGTTTTGCAGAATCAATGGTTTTGACTTTAGACTTTATGGTTTAGGCTCTATAAGTATGAGAAAAAAAAATAAAATTTTGCAGAATCAATGGTTCAAACTTTAGGGTTTAGGCTTTAAGTATGAGAAAAAATACAGTTTTGCAGAATCAATAACAATTTACCTTGTCGGGGTGCAGGCAGCAAGAAACGCAATACTCGTAAATAGTACAGCAACCTTGAGGATTGCACGTTTTGCAGCTATATCTTTCCCTTCTAGCCACAGACAGTGACTCTTCATTCCTTGGAGTCTGTCTCTGCTCTATCGTACAACATCCATTCGATAGAACCTCGTGTCTCGAACATACGACACCGCGATCATCAACTATCAAGCCTCTTCCCTGGTAAAAATATATGTATTACAAGAAACTCGTAAAAATTAACAGAACAAAGCAAACGTATTTAGCATGTCGATTGCCACAATTGGGTAATTCTGTCTTCGACATTATTTTTATAGCAGTATGTTATTTTATATCAATATATTATTTTAATATGTTACTTAATTATATTTATTCTTCATTAAAATTCGCAATAAAATTATTTCCCTCCTCGAAAATTCAGCGAATAGCTGACGTCCAATTGTAGATTGCCAACTACAACTCATATTTGGCAGTCACAATCTATGTTAATACAAAAGCTTACTTGAATAGAATTACGACAAGTCTGAGCAAAAGCGTCGCTTTCATTTAAATTGGATGGATCCATATTTCCTGTATTATCATTGGCCGCTTGATCAAGTATTTCCACCTGCCACAATGGAGATTTATCAGACGCTCTTAGCTCTTCTAGCGTGTTATCGTCGGGTAACAGTTCATTGTTATCATTGATCATCATGGGATCCATATCGAGATCATTGTCCAGATTCGGCGGCCCTTTCTGCAAAGAAAATGGCAAAGCTGTCTGTAATAAACGTTACAGTTATAGCGACATATACCGTACGTCCGTACAGTCGCAGCCGGATTATCGACGTAATCTGACCTCGGCGATATAAATGTACCTGCCTTTTCATTTCGGAGCAACGAAAAGGCACAATACGTCAGCGACAGGGCGAAAATGAGTCCAAGAACGAGACGTCGTCTAAGCAATCGGATCAGACTCGTGCAGCTTGGCATCCTTTCTTACGTTCCGCTTATACGCTCCTCGCTCACCAAAACCGCCTTGAATTCGCCGGACATAGTACTCGCGGGACGATCATCGTGCCGTGCAGAAGGTACCGCGTGCGACCGCGAGAAGGCTTCGCGACGAGGACATCGAAACGCGATCGCAGATCAGATGACAGAGATTGATGCGAGGAAGAGGTTAGGTTCACTCCGAAAGTTCGTGGAGCAGTATAAACATTATTTTGCCGTGCGCACGCACGCTGTCGGCTTCATCGCCACGAGGATAAGCAATCGAGCTGCTTCTATGGATTACCGTCTCGTTGATCGAACGAGTTTCGTTAATTACTATCGAGCGGAACAAACACGCGATGCGATGAGCAGCGATCAGCAGCGATGCACTACGTGATACAACGTGATGGGAGTGGAGTACTGGAGTATTGGGTTCGTTGACTTGTCGAAATTCACGCGATTCACGCACATATAGTTCCAAGGCGACGCGGTACGCGGTAGATGTCGCTAATTATACAATTTTATTTGCGCTACTCTTATAATATCTAGAGCTCCAAATTTTACGCTTTTTTACAAATTCTTTTGGCAGATAGGCCGGTTCCTACTGGCCGTGCTACTAGCTGCATGTATCTTGTATTTTTTATAATAAAATAAAAAAAAACAATTTCATCAACCCGATATAAACGTATTATTTACTGTTCAAGGGGGTATTCGGGTTTGAAAGGTAGTAAAAATTGGTATTTTATTTTTTAACGAATTTTTTATAGGGGAATGAAAAAAGCGAATTTAAACCTCCGCCTGTACACTTTTTTGCACCCTCTGGTGTGCACATGGGTCTGTCCACGTTTGATGCTATTTGTCTCTACCTTAAAGTATTTTAAAAAATGTAAAAAAATTCACAAAACATCTGTCTAGGTACATTGTAGTTGACGATTTTACAATCATTTTGTAGCCCAGTCGATAGAAACATTTAAATTGCATTAATTCCGGGAAGCGATTTTTATTTTTTGTCTGTTTCGGAGGGTCATGGGTAGTCTAAAATCGGATTTTCGGGATTCTAACCCTGTAGCGTTAGCCGCCATTTTGATTAGAAGGGTGATTTTGTTTTTATTAAATATCTCGCTTATTTTCAACTTTAGAGTGAAAGTGGTAATAACCAAACTTGTAAAAAATTTAATTCTCTACAATTTTGGTCCTTATCATTTTTCACCTAGGATCGATATTTTGAGTCTTAGACTCGAAAGTGGGGGGTGAAATATTTTTATTGCATTATCTCGTTTATTTTCAACTTTAGCGCATAAATAAAGGCTATAATAAATAAAGTTGTAAGGAACATAAACTATAATAAACAAAGTTGTAGTTATGCGAGAACGTGACGAACATTCGGGAGCTGCTCGATGAGGATGATATCGATGAATGCATTGAAGATACTTTGGACGATCATCATTTTTGTAATAATTATTTTGTAGTAATTTTGAACCATAAATATTATACAATATGTACATTATTTATAACTCTTTATTCATGTTACTTTATCGTATTACTTATAGAATATAATATTAATATAGTATATAATAACGTTATTAATGAAAACGTCTGAAGGCGTTATCCAGACATAAGGTAAAGATTTTATTTAATGAATCAAGTCAAAGTTAAAAAAATTAGGAATCAAATTTAAAAAAATATAAACCTAAAGAAACCTTTTCCTCTTTGTATGTGTGCAGTGCACTTTTTCAGCAACTATATATATAATATGCATATATATCATTAAATATATATATTATAGGCTTTTCGCAGCTAACGGATTAAATAATAAATACAATACTCTTTAAAAAATAGTATTTTACATTTTTCAATTATAGAATTTATCGAGGAATTTATAATTATAAAGTTAATTGGAAAATAATATTTGTAGCATAATGACGCGCGAGAGATATGATGCTATATCTATTAGTTTTAAGATATCTTATGTAAATAAGATATCTTATGTAAATAAGATATCTTATGTAAATAAGATATCTTATAATAAAGATATGTATCCTTCAGGAGATCTCGTAAGATATCTTATGCAAAGCCAACGGATATGGCAGAATATTTAGATATTGTGAGATTATAATAGGATATCCTCAGGATAAAGTGTGGGAAAGATTCTACTGCTAAAGTTAAACTGCGTATGCGTGTTATATTGACATTACTGAGAGAACATTATGATCTATTTTTTTTCATCTTATACATTTTTCTTTTATTCTTTTACACACATACACACAGGATATCATTGCGACTTTATTTACTAGAATACTAGATATATCTACAAGAAGATACCATAAAGAGATGTCTTTTAAAAAGATAACTTAAAGACCTTTTCTTCTCAACAATGCTCACTAGGTTTTTGGGTCTATGCCGACACCTAGCCCTGCTCTTGAAAAATTTTACGACGGTAAGGGCCGGCCACTATCCGAAAGCATATACATATATAACCGAAGGATTAATCAGAGCAGCGTGTGACGTCCTGAGTCCTGACGTCTTTTAATTTTTCTTATTCATACATATTTTTATTGCACATAAATTTTATCGCTTGCGCACACGATTAGTTATATAAGACGGTTTATTATATTGCCATATTGTTAATTATCAGGTAAGATTATAAAAATATATAAAAGCCATAAAATTAAAAGAAACCAAAAAAATAAGGTGGATTTAATTTTTGAGTAACGCCTAGTCACACATTTTAAGTTCATAAAATATATATACTAACACTTTTAATACGCCTTCATATATTTTTATTATTTAAGTCTATACTCTAAATAACTAGGTTACTAATAGCCGTTGCATATCGAATAATAATTTGCAGCTACATATTATAATTCGATACTCTGCTCCAAAAACCTAATGCTTTATTAATGCTAATGCTTTGAAACGCTTGCCCAAACATTCTATTCTCGTATCGATATCTGCTTATTCCACGATACGCTTCCTAACGTATGCCACCGGAAGGCTTTCTTAAAAACATGGCTATTAACACTACAACCAGCTATTACACTCTGCATATTAAAAGATTAAATTCTTATTAAACTCTGCGCAATGTCTTGTGCCCTATCGTACGGCTATCCCGCGCAAATCCTTCGCTTCCGCCGCGATCGCGGACTTAAGATTAGAAAACGACCGCGGACTTAGGATTAAAAAGTAACTAGTAATTAAGAAACTCCGAATAGGAAACGGATTAAGATTAAGAAACGATACTCCGAATAGCAATAGATTAAGATTTAAAACAAATGTGCGACTTATCATAATCCACACCATCTCTATGAGATAATTACCGAACCCGATATTAGACCATTGTCTCATCAAGTATAAAAACCCTCGGCCAGAGGGTCGAAGGAATCATTCGTTCTTTCAATCAGTCAGACACGGTCATATTTCAGCTCAGAATAAACTTAATTAATTGAAATAAGAACCATTAAAATCTATACATTTTTTTGAACGAGAAACAAGTTTATTTATTCCAGTAATATAAAATTTTTAAGTTCTGGAATCGACGAATTCTTTGAAGGCGTTTTCAGCTGCTGCTTGCATGCTTGTTGAAAATTTTCTTTTGCAAGAAGCTGTCGAGATGTTTGAAAAAGTGGTAATCAGTTGGTGAGAGATCCGGCGGGTATGTTGGATGAGGCAGAATTTTATAACCGTTTTCATTTAACTTCTGGAGCGTCTTTCGCACGACATGTGGTCGGGCATTGTCGAGGAACAGTATTGAACCTTTTCGGTTGACCAATTACCACTTTTTCAAACATCTCGACAACTTCTTGCAGAAGAAAATCTTCAACAGCCAAGCAGCAGCTGAAAACGCCGTCAAAGAATTTGTCGATTCCAGAACTCCAAAATTTTATATTACTGGAATAAATAAACTTGTTTTTCGTTAGCAAAAATGTATAGATTTTATGGTTCTTATTTCGATTGATTAAGTTAACATTCTGAGCTGAGATATGTGCACTTAAAGTTAAAAGCCAACATTATTTTCGCACCAACCTAATATTTTAATGTACCATTATTATTATAAATTTATTACATATTACAAATAACGTAGGTACTATCAACATATTATTTTAACATACTTTAACGTATTATTAATATAATTTTATCATAAATCTATTTTTGACATTTTATTATTATTATTTTACTTCAACACCTTATTATTGTATGTTTTTTATATCATAAATATATTTCAACATGTTATTACTATATTGTTTTAGAATTATATTTATAGTTATAATATTATATTAAGTTTTGTTTCCCTAATACATTCCATTTATCGACCTTTATTAAATTCAAGATTTTATTATCTATTAATATACTTGATGTTATAATTTTCTTACATTTCAAATTTTCCTAATTCTTGACAAAAGAATCCAGCTCCTATGACCTTGACCTTGACATATACTGTCAAAGTCATCCTCCTGAGTGACCTTCAGAAGGTTTTAGCCGTCGCTCGTTTTTTATTAAAAAGTTATTAACAAAAAAAGTTTGAAAAATATAGCAGTTATTTTGAGTATTAAAATACATAAACGACTAATATATATGTGAAAATAGTACATGTATCAACAAAGAAAAGTCATTTAAAGCAGCAAATCGTTAGTATATTGAACAGTCTTTTTGTTAAAGCACAGAATAGTTGGTATAGATCAATAGTACATATACAATTTTTTATGTTAGAAAGCTTAAATATAAAGTATTCTCTGCTTTAACAAAAAGGCTGTTCAATATATTAATGATTCACTGCTTTAAATGACTTTCATTTGTTCATACATGTACTATTTCCACATACATTGTCATTTATGCCTTTCAATACTCAAAATAACTGCTTATATATTTTTCATTTTTCTGAAAGCCATATCCTTGTAACTAATCAAAAATAATTTGTTAAAGCAGAGAATAGCTGATATAGAAAAGTATGTTGGTATACAATTTTATGTGTTAGAACATAAATATATAGTATTCTCTGCTTTAACCATAATTGTATGATTATAATTGTAGGTACAATTGAAGATAGTTACTGTGGCCCACTCACACAACAGCCCTTCTAACTCAAACCAACTGTTGTGTGGGTGGGCCACAGTGTCACTCTTTTTAATTGTACAATTATAATCATACAATTATGGTTAAAGCATAGAATACTTTATATTTATGTTTTCTAATAACACATAAAATTGTATATGTATATACTTTTCTATACTATTTCCACATAAATATTAATCGTTTATGCCTTTCAACACTAAAAATGACTGCTATTTTTTTCAAACTTTCTTTGTTAATAACTTTTTAATTTAAAGAACGAACGACGGCTAAACCCTTCTGGAGGTCACTCAGGAGGGTGACTTTGACAATATATGTCAAGATCAAGGTCATAGGAGCTGGGTCTCTTTTTGTCAATATTTACCCAATTGAACGTTTTCTTGTGGCATTGCGTCTTCAGCGCTCTCGCTATCCCGAGCTATTGACTCGGGCGTCTTGTAAATCTCGCGAGTCCCTTTTCCGCGCTAGGCACGAGACATTATCGTGTCTTTTGATTATGTCAGAATTAAAACGTAAAAATTATTAATTATATAAATCTTTTAATTATATTATTTATCCTGTACATAAAAGATATAAATTGAATATATTTTTATAATATATTTATTTAAATAGATTTTTGGAATAGTATGTTGTGTACCTATGGAAGAAAGCGACGTTTTTCAGGCGAGTGTGAAGTTTGCCGTCCGAGCCGAAAGCGAGGGCGGCAATCACACGAGTCTGAAAAAGCTTTCTTCCCGTGGTGCACACGATATTTTTCACAACACCTCCATAGGGAGAGAAAGTAAAATAACAGGTCTAACTCTGTTTACGCAATCAGCAGACATCGTTTGTTAAATGTTTTTTAAACGTTTTTTTTCATTGATTTTACATTTGTAGATTTTTATTGCCAAAAAAACATTTATTAAACGTTAAAAAAACATTTATTTTACATTTAAAATCCATTTGTTAAATAAACGTTTTTAACATGTTTATTTTATATTTATTTTAAATTTATTTTATACTTATTAGTTATTTGCAACGTACATGTAACAAATATTTTTTTTACGTTTGTTTAATATTTATTTAAGATTTAATTCACATTTATTTTACATTTACTACTAATTAAGAACGTAAATGTAAAATACACTTGATGTTTATATTTATATTAAGTTAATATTCATTATATTACAACGCTATATGTACATATAATATTCACTGTGAGTATCGATTATGTACTGAAGTTAATTCTGATTCATGTGATAAATATTAAATACATAAATGTGGACAAGTGTTTTTTATATATGCATTTATAAATTATTAATAAATGTAAAAAAATGTAAATTAAATGTAAATTGGCGAAAATAAGAAGCCTTATAGAGCATTGACAAACGTTTGGTGAGGGTTTTCTGAGCGTTTATACGCTTTCAAACGTTGTAAGAACGCTTACACAACGCTGTTGGGTTGTAAACGCTTTTGGAACGCTTATCAAACGCTGTATAAAACGTTTCGTGAAAATTCTGTAATGCTAAGCCAACGTTTTTCAGAGAACGCTTAGTGAACGCTGATACAACTTTGTATAGAGAATTTGCTGTCAGACTTTACAAACGTTTATCAAACGCTTTTCCCAACGCCGTAAGACAAGCGTTTTCCCTTTGCTCAGCAAACGCTCTTCCAATGCAATTCTGTAAAACTCCTCCTCCTCCTCCTAAAATATTATGACAAAATTTGAAATATCTCAGTAAATTCTTAACAAAAGAGAACTTTATTATAGTGTTTTAAAAACGTCTTGACAAGGGCTACAGGAATGTGCTATAAAAAATAGGGGCTTCTATATAAAAAATTTAGATCAAAAGCACCTTAAATTTTTTAAATAAAACACCATAAGGGATTAAATAAAAAATAGTTTTTTTTGCATATTCTTGTAGCCTTTGTCGAGACATTTTCAAAACACTATAATAAAGCTCTCTTTCGTTAAGAATTTTCTGAGATATTTAAATTTTGTCATTATATTTTTAATATAAAATATGAAATATTTCGTAAAGTATTTACTTTTCGATGACTTTACTTTAATACTTTTATGCGTAGAATAATAAAAGGAATTAAATAATAAAAAAAAAAAAATTAATTTTAAAAAATTTGATTGCATTTTGTGTACAAACTTAATTTTGAAAAATTACAAATGTAAAAATTAATATTATTATTCGATTTTTTTGATTATTTAGCTATGTATAAAAACACTAAGGTAAAGTCATCGATAAGTGAATACTTTACAAGATATTTCATATTTTATATTAAAAATATTATGACAAAATTTGAATTATCTCAGTAAATTCTTAACAAAAGAGAACTTTATTATAGTGTTTTAAAAACGTCTTGACAAGGGCTACAAGAATGTGCTATAAAAAATAGGGGCTTCTATATAAAAAATTTAGATCAAAAGCACCTTAAATTTTTTAAATAAAACACCATAAGAGGTTAAATAAAAAGTAGTTTTTTTGCATATTCTTGTAGCCCTTGTCGAAACGTTTTTAAAAACACTATAATAAAGCTCTCTTTCGTTAAGAATTTCCTGAGATATTTTAAATTTTGTCATTATATTTTTAATATAAAATATGAAATATTTCGTAAAGTATTTACTTTTTGATGACTTTACCTTAATACTTTTATGCGTAGAATAAGAAAAAGAATCGAATAATGTAAAAAAAAACAGACGAATTAATTTTAAAAAATTTGATTGCATTTGTGTACAAACTCAATTTTAAAAAATTACAAATGTAAAAATTAATATTATTATTCGATTTCTTTGATTATTTAGCTATGTATAAAAGCGCTAAGGTAAAGTCATCGATAAGTGAATACTTTACAAGATATTTCATATTTTATATTAAAAATATTATGACAAAATTTGAAATATCTCAGTAAATTCTTAACAAAAGAAAACTTTATTATAGTGTTTTAAAAACGTTTTGACAAGGGCTACAAGAATGTGCTATAAAAAGTAGGGGCTTCTATATAAAAAATTTAGATTAAAAGCACCTTAATTGTTTAAATAAAACACCATAAGGGGTTAAATAAAAAATAGTTTTTTTGCATATTCTTGTAGCCCTTGTCGAGACGTTTTCAAAACACTATAATGCAACTCTCTTTCGTTAAGAATTTCCTGAGATATTTTCAGAAAGATGCACGGTAGCGCATCTTTCCGTGGTAGCTTGCAATGACACCGATAGGTGGCGCATAATGGTGTGATTAACTCGTAAGTAAATTTCAGTTGAGAGCGAATATAAGCAGGTCCAGGCGAAGCAAAATCATGACATCCGCAAGACATATATTTGCCAGCAATATTGCTGCGATGATATAAATATATAAGACTATATTTTCCAAAGTAAGATGTGTTTTTCAAATATTAAAAAGAATTTTTAACTGTAAAACGATATTATTTCAAATCTTAAATTTAAATTATTTTTTTGAGCGTATGTAATAATTGCTGTGTGGGATGTTAATAAAATGTTTTTAAACGTTAAAATAACATTGTATTAACGTTGAAAATACGTTTTTCAAACATTAAAAAAACGGGTTTTAAACGTTTATTAAACGTTAAAAAAACGTTTTTTTAATGAATAAAAAAGGATCTATCCCATTGATTAAACGTTTTTAAAAACGTTTATTAAACGTTTTTAAAATGAAAAAAAAACGTTTAAAAAAACGTTTTTGCAATGAAAAAAAAAACGTTTAAAAAACGTTAAAACAACATTTTTTTGCTGATTGGGTTACGCGCTCTATTCTGTAGTTTAGCTCTATTATGTTACTTTAACGACGGTATCGTTATCGTTACAAGATATATTATCGTTACGCAGCTTTTTTACCATACAATAAACTTGCCTCGTATGGCGGTATATATAATTTTATATCATTCAAATTTCGCTCTACAGGCATTAAAAAGTCGAACATTTCCCTAAAGGTGTTGTGAAAAATATCGTGTGCACCACGGAAAGAAAGCTTTTTTAGACTCGTGTGATTGCCGCCCTCGCCTTCAGCTCGGGCGGCAAACCTTCACCCTCGTATGAAAAACATCGCTTTCTTCCCTAGGTGCACAATATACTATTCTTCAAATATAGGTAATTATTATATTGAGGTTATCTGATCTGGGGGGGGGGGGGGGGGAGGTCCTCCATCGAAGCCCTACCAGTGCGCCACTCAGACCACGAAGTAAGAGAGAAGGAGGTCGAACTCCGTGAAACAAAAGTGGTCCCGATTCGTGGCACCTAATTGGGAGGGAGTCCGCTGAAAGGAATGGATTCTTATCGATGGGCGCCATTTTCAAACTATAGTGCATGCAACATATACTGTAGGATTTCAGCACTCGTGAACGCACCCCAACCTTACCCGGCCAGCCCGGTCTCTTACTCCGTGCTGTATGTACATACACGTTGCGTCACTGGTCGCTGTACTCCGATTTGCAATTATAAAGCCAAATAAACTGAGAAAGCATTAAAAAGAAATCCCTTTTATTGCATGCATCGTGTTCTATAACGTGATCCGACAGCAGAAGACGGCAAAATATCCACGTCAAAAGCAACAACAGCCACCAACAGTCACCAACGGACTCTATTATACAGTCACCAACAGTCACCAACAGTCACCAACGGACTCTATTTCACGCACGAAGCACGCGATTTCACGATGCAAATGCACGTAAACAAACTGAACACGAAGTAAGAGACCGGGCTGGCCGGGTAAGGTTGGGGTGCGTTCACGAGTGCTGAAAATCCTACAGTATATGCTGCATGCACTATAGGTTGAAAATGGCGCCCATCGATAAGAATCCATTCCTTTCAGCGGACTCCCTCCCAATTGGGTGCCACGAATCGGGACCACTTTTGCTACTCGCGCGCTATGAAGTTCGATCTCCTTCTCTCTTACTTCGTGACTCAGACCAAGTCCATTGTGCCTCCCCACCATAACCACCTCTACTCCTCTCCACACTTTAATTTTTGGACCAACGGCTTAACGTCTTCTCCAAAAGACGGAGCCCAGTTTTCCCTGTTGGGAGACCGTCCTCCCCGCGGGGGGGTCGCCCGAAAGACGGAGCCCCCCCCCCCCCCCCCGCTGGGAGATCGTCCCCCCGCGGGTCTTCGGTCCCCGAAAGGTCCTCCATTGAAGCCCAACCACGGAGCCCTTCCCCCGCTGAGAGTCCTGTTTCTCCCGCGCCGGGTGGGGGGGCACCCGAAAGACGGAGCCCTTCCCCCGCTCTGGGATGCGTTCAGAAATCCAACCCGCTGGGTAGGGTAGAGTTAATCGGGATTACGCTAACAACTCCTGGGGTAGTACCAAGTTAAACGAACTTTCCGAACGTATCGAGTAAGGTCCTAAGGTTAATAATAATGGAGGCACAGAGGGTTCGACGAAACTGAATATTGTTTTCTACAACAGATAAGCGAGTCAAAAGTTGTTCGAAATATTGATGAGAATTATAAACGAAATTGAAAGTTGCGAAAGTGATGATGATTTCTTACAAAAACATACTTATGTGAAATGCTAAATTATATATGTTTCTTTCTATCCAAATACTAAATTAAAGTTTTAAATCTAGAATTAAGTAAAGTGAAAAATAAAACTCAATATTTTCAAAACCACAGCATTGAAAAATATAAACATATGCTTACCGTGTTGATTAGTTACTAAAATTATATTATTTTTAAAACTCAATATTTTCAAAACCATAGCATTGAAAAATATAAACATCTGCTTACCGTGTTGATTAGTTACTAAAATTATATTATCTTTAATAATTAAGTCCCCATTTTCTAACCGATAAGGGACATGACGCCCTGGAATGGGATTATTATTTATTAACCACAGAAGCAGCTACAGTGGTCTCGGTACTCTCTGTCTGTTCCATTTTTTTTGGTATTGCCACAATATCAGCAATTGCTTCGTTTGTTATTGGCGCCAAAATAGTGGGAGTTACTCTTCAACCTCTGAAAATTCAGAGGTTGAAATAACGACCCCAGGGTACATTCTAACAACCTTACTCAGCATTTCCGAACGCAACTGGCGAGTTAATTTTACTTGCCCGAGTTACTTTCCGAACGACGATGGGTTAACTTCTTTACCCAGGGTAGGATTTCTGAACGCACCCCTGAGAGTCCTGTTTCTCCCGCGTGGGAGGGCGCAGCTCCGGAATATACCATTACAGAAAAATTTCATGTTTACATGATCAAGTGGACTCAAACCTGGTTCCTCAGATTACGAGTCTGGCGCTCTACCACTAGACCACACTGCCGCCCAAATATAGGTAATAAGAGCCAGTAAATTTTATTGCAATCTCTGTTGTAATAAACTTTTTTAACATATTCACTAAAGACTTCCCAGCAAACACCAAATTACATGTAACTTACATGTTAGTTGTAATTTCTTACTCAACAATGTAAATGTTATGTAATACGTGTTTTATTGCATTTACATTATTGAGTAGAAAATTACAACTAAAATGTAAGTTACATGTAACTTGGTGTTTCCTGGGTTATTGTTAGTAACAACTTGATCTTTATCTATACATATTCTCGAACATTTTTAAATATTGTTATTCTAAAAAGAATATTTGAAAATATAATTAGTTGTGCTTATTATAGTATATAATGGTTTTATAAATAATTACAAATATATATATTACAAGTATATTGTAGGACCTGTAGGCACTGCGATGTCGAGCGGTCTCGTTTTACGATGGTCGACCGTGTATTCTGTTTAGTTTTAAGTCTAATCTTTTGTTTAACCTAAGCGTCGCCCCGATCACTTCGTCGCCGTCGGAGCGCGGATGTTTATCCGACGAGGCGGATCGGCCGGCCGTCAATGCTATCTATATACGCCATCTCTTTGTAATCTTAAAATTAAGTGTGTAATCTCAGACCGCTAAACCCAAATTATTATATTAACCGATCCTTTACAATATATTATGATTTAACATTAATAAATGTTATATTTTTATTTTGCTCACCATATCTTCTCTTATAGTTTATCATCATCTTTGAGTCTCTCATTAAATTTTATAAATTTAATTAAATTGTCAATTGGGAGAGAAAAACTATTATTTCTGAGATAATTTATCAGCGTTACAAATTGGGTTTTTTCTTTGCATTAATTCGTTACAAGTGCAGCTTATTGCTTTTCTTTTAATTAATTAAATATCGCACTTCAAACTTACTATATCCTTTGCTAGTTCTCTAGACCTGATAATTTTGAATATGTAATTCAGATTTTCTCCTAATTAAAATAAAAAAGATTATTTACGTAAATATTTATTACCTAAGTGTACTTGCTGAATAATATTGGGCAAAAATATAGGGCAAAGAAGAAAACACTCGTAGAATTAAAACAACTTAGAATGCAATTCTGTCACAAAAGTTTCAAGAAAAACGCGATTATAAGGCCGGTATTCATAGCCAGATCTTATATTTAAGATCATCATAAGCGAAATCTTAAGATATCATAAACCAATCACAAAGCCGTATTAGCATCTTAAAACATTATTTACGACGGTCTTGAAATAAGATTCGACTATGAAAGTGTCGAGCAGTCTCGTTTTATGATGGTCGACTCGTATTCTGTTTAGTTTTAAGCACTGAAATATATACTAACTGGAACGCGCACCAGGATATGAAAGAGAGCATGCCAAGGGGTCGCGAGCAGCGCTTTGTCGTCCTTGTCTGGTCTTCTTGGTTGGCCTTTACCTCATCCCCACTCCATCCTCCTCACTCTCGACTACACTGTGAGCTAGACAAGGATAAGAGCGGAACTTGGGACCTATCTCTCATAACGCTCGCCCACACCGTGGTTTTCTATAGCTGTGCGCGTTCGAATTAGTATAGGGTAAGTCCGGGAGAGTTCGACCACTTTTTGTTTAAAATATCGTACATTTGTTAATTTATTTATTTTAAACACGTTAATGCTTCCTTGAAATACTTAAGAATAAATGTAAATCATAATTTACAAGAAACTATAAAGACGTGTCTTTTTATTTTTTATAAAAAGTAAAAACGCAACTTGCAACTGATCGGTCTTACCCGCATGTCAGGGTTAGACCGTCCACACCTTAAAAAAACATGAAAAACATACAAAAAAATATAAGTGTAAAATAGGATATTTCTTTGACATAAAAGGGATATAACAAACTGGCAGATTAATTGGAAAGGCGTTTTTCTTTAATTTTCCAAAGAAATCGCAGGAGTTTATGTATTTGGAGCATCTATCATGACATACCAACGGCTGCATCTTACGCATTTGATCCAATCATTGCTTTTAGCGGTTTTAAAATAGTTTTCCTCAAATTCGCACACTTTATATTTTGTAAATTTCCTACATCTCTCCCGAACGATCTTTTCCAAGAACGATCTCTCCCGAATTATTGTGGTCGGTCTCTCCCAAAGTCGCGGGAGAGACCAATCACTTTCATAACATCAAGTAAGCACAAATATCTGGGTAATTTTGACGTTATAACGCAGACAATATATTGCAGTTTTATGCATATTTTATCATCTTATATCGAAATAGTTTTAAAAAACTTACCTGTACTTTAAAGATTACTAACACTGTAAAACGGTTAAAAAAGTGGTAAATATACATAAAAGGTCAAACCTCACCGATAACCTTGACCTTGACATATGTTGTCAAGATCATTACTCTGAGTGACCTTCAAAAGGTTTTAGCCGGCGGTCGTTGTTCGTTAAAAAGTTATAAACAAAAAAAGTTTGAAAAATATAGCATTGTATGTGAATTGTATAAGCTTCAACTTACAAAGCACATACTTATAAAGCGCGTCACTAACCTATAGGTTAGTGACGCGCTTTACAAGTATGTACTTTGTAAGTTGTAAAGCGAGGTCCACCCACCCCGACCCCTGTGGAACACGCCCCTCTGTCGACGCATGTACTTTTGGTATATTAGTGTCTCATATATATATCTTATAATACTCAAAATAACTGCTATATTTTTTAAACTTTTTTTATTAATAACTTTTTAACGAACAACGACCGCCGGCTAAAACCTTTTGAAGGTCATTCAGGGTGATGACCTTGACAACATATGTCAAGGTCAAGGTCATCGGTGAGGTTTGACCTTTTATGCATATTTACCAAAAAACTTTTACGTGCGCACAAAATTTTAGACGTAATTTTTAATTTACACACGGCTTTACGATATATGGCCATGCGATTATTATAACAAATTCAATCAATTTAATCGTCTATCTGAGGCGCAGAGCTCTCTAGATGCTTAGGTATTGAAATATCAGCACTGGCCAGTCTCTCCCGGTGGTCGAACTCTCCCGGACTTACCCTATATTTCAGCAGTTTTAAGTCTAAGCTTTTGTTTAACCTAAGCGACGCCCGAGCCACCTTAAGTGACGTCGTTGGACGTGTTCGGACGTGTTTCGCCCTGAAAGATTTTTTGAGGGTTTCTAAAGCAGCCTACCAGCCTTTTGTGCCTCTGCATTTGAATACCATCGAGTCTGTTTTTACGAAGACCGCTCACATTTTACGAAGACCGCTGGTCATTTCGTGCCCTAAAGGAAAGCGAGGCCATAAATTAAACGAAGAAGAGGAAAACGCCCAAGCCGTTGATCACTTTGTCGGAGCGCAGATGAGGCAGATCCGACGAGGCAGATCGGCCGGCCGCCGATGCTATCTATATACACCATCTCTTTGTAATCTTAAAATATACACTTTCGATGTAACGAGTTAATACAAAGAAAAGCGAGCGATTCTCCAAACAAAACAAAAACCGCACCACTTAATTACATACAATTTAATAAATAAATATTATGTATCTATTTTTTCCTTCTTTAATCCTTTGCTCTTGTTGTAATAAGTCCCATACGGGATTAGGAAATCGTTAAAATTCGGAAATCAGCTCGATCCGATTTATTAATCGGCCTAATTTCCGAATTGCTGACACATCGACCCCGATTTAGTAATCGGACCGATGCAACCAATATACACATCGACCCCCGCAATTACTAAACCGACCTGATTGCCGAAAATCTGAGGTTGCACTGACGCTGCAACCCACTTAAAACTTCGAGCAAGCATTATCAAAACGGAATATATACTCCGGGAAAAGAGGCAATCAGGCATCGATTTTTTCGAAGAAAAGTAATCGATTAAAGAAAAAGACACGAGTGTTGTGAATCTTCCTTTCTCTCCTCGCGGATTGACGGACCCTTGTGCTAACCTGCGAGAACCCGCAGCACGGCACAACACTTTTCTTCTCCTATCTTATTGATGACTTGTTACTTAAAATTATATTAAGCTAACGCTCGCAAAGCGACAGCATATTATAGCTCCAACGGTATGTACATTATGCCTACAGTGTATATTTCGAATATTCTCGTAGTTAATTTTAATCTTCGATTATCTATTATTTATCATTATCATTCTATTATCATTAATCTTCGACTTTCTCAATTGTGTAGTTACTTAATAATCTATCCTGCAGGCTTTAAATTAAAACAAGACGTAAAAAAATGACAGCTGATTTGTGATCTTAAGATACTAATTCCATTTCTACATGAAACAATAAGTGTAATAAATAAGTGCAGCATGTATTCCCTAAACCTACGCGACTGTATCCATCTAGTGGTGTCTTAAATTAAAAATATATTATAATTAATAAATTAATTTTGTCATTTGTGTGCGATATACTGTGGATTATTTATGTTTGACTTTCGTATCTTGATACATGATACTTTTACTACATATTCAAGTATTCAACTGTTATAAAATAATTGTCTGTAAACACGTTAAAAACTTCCATGATTATATAGAATGTTTTTGTCATCGTCATCTTCTATTATGGGAAGATAGGAATAGAATAGAGTGCATAAGGCTGATAGCGTGTGTACAAAGACGTTTGTCATTATTTCTCATAAATAGTTTTTCAAAAAATACTTTATTATGATTAAATTTATTAAAAAATAACCTTTTATTTGGTAATAAATATTTTGAAAAAAGTTTAGTATAGTGGGGTATCTTTAAAAATAAAGAAATAAAAACTTTTTTGTCATTGTTTTAAAGTATTTTTCAAATCATCCAATTTCTACGTTGCCAATTTTTTCTTTTTATAGTTTCGGCGATATTTGGACCGAAAGAGAAAAACCGATTTTTTAAAACCCTCTAACAGCCGATTTTTTTCAAGCATTTAACGCACTCGACTCATGGTGGATTAAAATTAGCAGGTATCAAATATGTAAAAAAAAATTTTTCCCAATTTTCCTACCCTCCAAATTATCCCTACATTCATGTAAAAGCCATCCTTAAAATATAAAAACGTTGTAATCTAATTTTTTGTTACTTTATCCTGATCTAAATTATAGAAAAAAATACTCCAGAACATGCAGGTATATTGTAAAAAACTTCCAGACCGTTACTGCCTTTATAAACCACTCTTACATTAAAGAAAACATCCCCGTAGTTCAGAAACATTACAAGTCGAAAATCTGGTGGCTTACATCATTTTCTCAAATAAGAAAAATATTTACTAGGACATGGAAACCACCTCCAAGCCATCTAGTTGAAAGTTAACCACCTCCAAACCACCCCTTTGAAAAAAATAATAGAATGACTATTCTAAACGCCTATGACTCTCAGAACAAGTGTTTATGTTCTTTGATGTCATTTTTAATTTTCTGTATCAGTTTTGCGTTCAAAAAATACCCCGATTCATGAGAGGCAAGGGAACTCAAGTGAACTATGACATTGAAATACACTGACTAGACGATTCTAACCCTTATAACTCTCGCAAACTATCCCCGCATAAAATAGGGCTTCAAATATTATTTAATACTTTTTCCGTATACATTACTGTTTATTAACTGTTATTCTGCAAAAAAAATTCTCAAATGCAGGTGTTAATGTATGTGGTTTTCTTTATTCATTTTAAAGGGTGTTTTTTGGTGTATTATCACTCAATTAAGAGCAATTTCAAATTAAAATACCTCAAAATAGCACCAATGACTAAAAAAACCAGTAGTGGCTTCAAATCCTGCCTATATTTAAACAACTCATTCTCTAGTAGCCATTTAATCATAATAAGCACAAGTTCAACAAGTGCATTAACAACATGTTTCGTTAATGCACATAGAACGCAGTACTTCTACCGACATTAAATCTTTCGAAAATTGACCTAAACATTAAAAAATAAAAACATAAGAATTGCCTAATTCATAAATTGACAATATTTCAAAGAGTAGTACTTCAAAGAATCTGGAGTGGCTATAATAATATCCATAACGTCAACAGAAACTGCTTGCGTAGAAAGATTATGGGTGTTCCAGCGTTTTATCTTTGTAATTTTGGCTAGACAGAAGATAATCAAAAGTTTCAGGAGATATCCTAAATTAGGCAATCAATCATTATTATTAAATTTAAAAAGTATTATTAAATATTATTAATATATTCTAATTATTAATTTATTATATTTATTGACACGCGACAACACCGAAATTAAAAACTAACGACAGTTAATGATCGTCTCTCATGACTCGCGGTTCTCGACACAGCGGACAGTGTAAGTCAATCTCCTAAACTAAAAAACAGAATTAAGAATCTAATTCTCGCCCCACCTTTCGAACTAAAGATGCGAATGCACACACCAACAACCTTTACGGCTGGAACCGAGAAAGGAGGCTTACTGCGAGAACAAGTGCGAACTCATAAATCTTTGTCCACGTATGTAACCAACGACATGCATTAGCAAACACACACACAATCGACATTATCTGGATATCCACGTTTTTATTGTTATTTTATTTTTTATTTTTATTTCTTTTTATGGTACTAAACAGTGTATAGCTGAAGATGGTCCAACGAGTGGACCGAAACGTACGAAATTGATAGCAATAAAGAAATGAATAACTGCGCAACGAATACAGCGCCTGGCTCTTAATTAGCCCATTCCTAACGCATTGATTATTATATTTATTTATATTTATTTTCTTTTTTCTTATAATGTTACGTCCAAACCTCGGGAATTACGGAAATTACTGGAAAACGAAGAAAAAGGCTAGCCAGTGGAAGGGGTATGGGAGGACATACGCAATACAGATACTTACTGTTATTTGTTATGGGTACACGCACAGAGGCGTGTGCCTCGAGTCGAAAGCACTTTTCCGATGGCTCCGATTATGGGTCAATATCCTTATGGGACGCTATGATGCCTGCCGAAAGTGGTGCGATTGTCGATCCTGTTTCAGGTCAAGGATTTTAATCCTTATTACCACTGGGATCGGACCTTGTGCGATTTTGAGGGCACTCGAGGAGCTGAGGGCCAGGTATTAAGGAGGTTGGCTAGTGTCCCGCTGAGCGGCAGGCGACGCGGCAAGAGGGGAAAATTTAGAGGTGTCTTCGCATTGCTCGTTTTACACGTTGCTTGCACTTTTAATATTTTTGCTATGTATAAGTTATGTATAATGTTTCGCCCGATGTATAAGAGTATAATTTCAATAATTAATTACTTGACAACCATGCAGACAATTATCTTCAAGTGGTTGCTCAAATCAGCTAAAAAAAATGATAAGAATTAGTTCAAATTTATGGAGGATATTCGTCTATGGGAATAAGTCGTCCATGCCAAAGTTGAAAACAATTGTCTGCATGGTTGTCGAGTTATTAATTATTGAATTTTATAACTTCAATAATTAATAACTTAACAACAATGCAGACAATTGTCTTCAACTTTGGCATGAATGACAGATTTCCATAGACAAATATCCTCTATAAATTTTAACTAATTCTTATCATTTTGATATACTCTTATATACGGGCGACATAGAAAAAATAAATAATTCAATAATTAATTACTCGACAACCATGTAGACAATTGTCTTCAATTTTGGTATAGACGACAGATTCCCATAGACGAATATCCTCCATAAATTTGAACTAATTCTTATCATTTTGATTTGAGCAACCACCCTCCTTAACTTAAGAAATAAATTAAGTTTTTTTTTTTTTTTTTTTTTTATATATAATTAATACAAACATTAGGGCTCCGTCTTTCGGGTGCTCCCCCCCCCCCCCCCCCTCCCACACGGGAGAAACGGACTCTCGGCGGAGGAAGGGCTCCGCTAGGGCTTCGATGGAGGACCTTTCGGGTGCCCCCCCGCGGGGGGGACGGTCTCTCAGCGGGGCGGGGGGGGGGGAAGGGCTCCGTCTTTCGTGTGACCCCCCCGCGGGGGGGACAGTCTCCCAACGGGGAAAACTGGGCTCCATCTTTCGGAGGGGAGTAGAGGTGGTTATGGTGGGGAGGCACAATGGACTCGGTCTGGGTGCCGCACTGGTAGGGCTTCGATAAAGGACCTCCCCCCCCAGATCAGATAACCTCATAATAATAAAAAATACAAACATTTATTATAAAAAAAATTTAATAGATGTATTACAATTATGCATCGAGAATCAGGCAGTATAACATATATATAATTGAGTGGTATGCATGTGCGTGTGAGGTGTATGTGTGCATGTATGAATGGAATATCCGCGGGTGTTACATTAGTTCGGAGGTCATCGAGTAGGATTTTTGAGGGAGAAAATTTAATCTATCGTATTTTGAATCTGACATCCTGCCCGGTTAGTATAGTTCGAAATTAAATGGATTTACATAAGAAAAAAATTAAGTGTGAGTAGACGTAAATGCACGTGTGTGTGAGTGTCCAAATCGCAATAAGAATATACCTAAACAAAGATTTGCGCTTAAATGTAGGTATTTATATTTTTACATTAACAATCAATTAGTGATTTTATTAATTTTTTGCCGAGATTAATCTATCTCCTACAGTGTAATGGGTCAAGAAAATAAACGATTAGAAAAATGGTAACAGAACAAAATACGGAAAAGGTGAGAAGGGGAGGAAAATGGAAAGACAAGAATTCTATATGGAAGATAGTCAGGGATAGCGCCATTGAAATAGAATTCAAAGTCTTTGATGTTTAAAAATGTTTGATTTTACTGATTTCATAGTCAGCCTGTTCCATCGATCCCGTCTATTTGATTGACATTATTAGAAATAATTAAAAATACTCCATGTTGATTGATAGAATTGGAATAGAAAAATGAGAAAAAAAAGGAAAAATCAGGGATCACTACTTACCTAGTTCGAATTTTTGCTCGACTAAAATCTCAGACCCTGTAGTTTGATGGTGAGAGTCTATCGGCATGCTGGTTTCGTGGTGGCACTTAGGTGAAGGTACTAGTGTGGAACTGTGGAACTGTGATCGTATACTTTACTGAACTGTCAAACTTGATGTCCCACTGTCGCGGTTCACATAGGGTTCAAGGAATGCTGGCTGGACTTTGTCATGGGATGTGTCTCATTTTTTAGTGATTCATCTCGTTTTTCTGACGATAACTTTCGTTATCATCGGTTCATCCTATATAACTTTTGTTAGTTATCGATTGAAAAATATGTTTTTATTTTGGATCAAGACGTACGTTAAGTTTCGAAATAATGTCAACAAATGAAAGTCTCTGTTGTCTCTGCATTAATCCGTTATCGTCTGGATTGAAGTGTTTCTCACAAATTTTCTCTGGGATCAACCATCTGACATAGACGGGTCCGACATTATTATTGGCCGGCCGGCGCGAACAGGTTTGGCAAATAGATAGACCTTTATTCTGTTTGAATTTTGATGTCTAAGAGGGTGTCTCTTACGATTTCACAGTTGCGAAAACAGGTGATTAAGAAATAATCCGCTAGCCGAACGACAAATATCATTCGGTTCTTATCCCAAAGATAATTCTATTAGAAAAACTTCTTACGAAAGGTTTCCGCGAAAAGTTCCTATAATACGAAATGTTTTTATAAAAGAAGGAAATAGCGGGTGGAGTCCACAGGATGCAACAAAAGAAATGAAATTATTTACATTGCTAACTAATACGTAACCTTAAATATGTAAGCCTTAAACTCTTGATCAGTTAACGCTGGCAGTATTATGTCCACAGAATTTTGCACCTCAGGAATTTTTTAAATTATTTATATTTAAAAAATTCAAGTTCTTTATCATTGCTTTCAGATAATGATGAATTTATTAAGTCTCGTACATATTATTATAATGTCCATTTCTACTATTGCAGATTAATTACTTTAATCTCGGTTCAACTTTACTTTTCATCCTTTCTTAGTTGCAAGAATTAAAAGAAAAAAGATAAAAAGTAAGTTAAACCAAAATTAAAGTTAATCCGCATTGATAGAATAAATCATTTAAAATCAGCTGTCAGGTTACGCTAGTGTCGAGCAATTGAACACTGCACCCTACGGGTGCGCACCTTACTTATATGTAATATTTGATCTACGGAGATTAGAGAATTTGATCAATCCATGATGCAAGTAGCACATGGTGCGCTCGTAACTAATTGTAAGACGAGTTTGAGCATAGCAACGCGCAGGCCCAAATTTCCGCCATTTTACAACAAATAGGCACGCGGTTGTCAGGGACGTCAGGGATTGTTGTACAAGGTTATATGTTATGCATATATATCTGTCATATTCAAATAAAGTATAAATATCTTTAAAAATGCCGACGTGTTGTGTAAAAGGTTGCAAAAGTTGCAGTGACCAGCGAATGAAATATAAATCAATAAGATAATAATCATGTCAATAAGAATCATTATGTTAACCCTTTAACGGCCGATTTTTTTGTTTTTTTTATTTTTTACATTATTTTCTTTTTATATTATTGGCCAAGGCTTTCTGATTAATAACGTATTCTTCAATCTTTAATTTCATTTCTAGAGAACATTCTTATATAAATTTCAGAAATTTTTTCTGACTTTGATTGTACAAAAAGCAACGTTATTAGATAAAATATAAAAGCAATAGAAATAAAATAAATCATTATAAAATTACAAATGATATTTATTACGTGTAAAACTGAGTTTTAATGACGTAGTATGCGTATTGAAATAAAATATTATTTATTTTATTTGAATTATCAGCGAAAAATGTACGACTAAAAAGGCCAAGCTCTGATTGGCTGTAACACAAAATATGCGCAAGAGCACACCATGTCTACTTGCATCATGGATCAATCAAATGCATATCGCGGCAGATTACGTTTTGTTTCAAAATGGTCAAGTCCTGTTCACGTAGACTGTAGAGCATATAGTATAACGGAAATAGGAAAAGATCGACGAGACAATTTGTTTGTGAAGTTGCTTTTTATAAAGAGGACAAATTTCGCTATGGCTTTTGGACTAACCCAGTGGTTGATGTCGTTTGCAATATTTTTAATTGTTTTGACAATTATCACCTGGTCCGCGGTACATCTGGGCAGGAAAGATCAGAACTCCACGGACATTATTATGCAGAGATTTCTCGACGTGGATAATTCATTTGAATGGGAGAAGTATGTTTATGAAAAGAAATATATGTATGTTTACCTCTACTCCGTAAAGGAACTGCCTTTTTTTATCTACACATGCTCATCTTTTCAGTAAATCACTTTATCCCGCGAACGTGCATACTTCTACAGAATTATTCGCGAACGATCAAGGCTCCGAGATACCAGACAGTGCGAAATTTTACGAAATATTTCGAACCTTTAACTCGACCGAGGATAGCGCTGTTAATTATAGCACTTATAATTACGATGCTGTAACAACGACATCTGCACCTTCTGTCGTTGGGAACAATTCAACGCGCTCGTGGAACGACGATATTACGATTACGCTATATAATACATCTGATAAGACTCTCGTATTAGATAATCGTCGAAACGTTAGTGGAAAAGTTACAATATTGTAAGCATAAATCTCTTATTTGCTAATGCACAGCTATTATATTCGATCATTATGCATAAATCGGATTCTCGGATTGGATATGAATTAATATTTAAATAATTTCGCAGACCGAATCATATTTCGCAAACAGCACGTTCGGCGTCAACGCATAATGCGAAATTATTGGATGTGGACAAATTGTGGAAAGATTTGAGTCAATCTGCCGGAACAGAGCTGTCCGAATTTCTTCGGGATGCAGAAAACGGAACATCGGATGCGTTTGCAGCTTTTTCATTCACACGAGCGTTGTTTGACGCAAAACAATTAAATACGACAGAACGGGCAAAAACTATACGTGTTATGTGAGATAGAGGCCATAGGGGGGGGGGGGGGGGGGGGAGAGGGATTTGAGACATCGACAAAAACTCTTACAAAGTAACATGTTATCGATTATATCGTTATATATTTAAGCATGTGTGTATAGTTACTATCTTGTAAAGTTATTACTATTTTGTATTTGCTGGAAATGGATGCAATAAATTGAAATAAATTATTTCCACGATTTT
Organism: Leptothorax acervorum; assembly: GCA_035220615.1. Classification (NCBI taxonomy): domain Eukaryota; kingdom Metazoa; phylum Arthropoda; class Insecta; order Hymenoptera; family Formicidae; genus Leptothorax; species Leptothorax acervorum. The sequence continues at coordinate 366,582 of JASTWQ010000158.1, read as the reverse complement.
ATAACTACTAAAGGTATAGTAAAACAAACCTTCATGGTCAACTTCGAGCTCCGGAGCTACGACACTTCTCCTTTTTCATCCATGGAGAGTGGGGGAAAGAGGTTTCTCCGTTGGATGAAGTTAATCTTAATATACAGTAGAGAAACCTCTTTCCCCTACTCTCTGTAGATGGAAAAGGAGAAGTGTCGTAACTCCGGAGCTCGAAGTTGACATTTGTAGACCTGTAGTAAAATAAGTCAGTTGGTTTTAAGATATACCAGGCGTCATAAAATTTAAGACCTGAAGATTTTAGTTTTTACAGTAGATCTATGCAGCACGTTTTTAAATACTTCTTTCAAAAAGATAGTCATAAGAGACATTCTTCTAAAAGAGATTAAATATGGCAGTACAAGAGAAACTCCGCCCGTACTTCGTAATCCTTAAAATAATAATCGTTAACCCTTTTGCTAAAGCAACGTCAGCCGAATAGCGATTATATGCAGTATGGAAATGTCGCTAGAATTACGTCTATAATAGGAGCGATCATAAATCATGATGCGCCCTTTAATTATTAGTCCACCATTGAGTAAGTTTCCACCGAGGGTTCGTACCGGGTCAGAGTCGGGTTCAGAGTCAGGTTGGGGTGAGCGCTCTTGCGGTGGAAACACCAAACTCGAACCTGAACCCTACCCAACAAAATTTTAAGGTAAGTTCTAAATGAGGTTTTTGGTGTTTCCACCGCAAGAGCGTTCACCCCAACTTAACTCTGAACCCGACTCTGACCCGGTACAAACCCTCGGTGGAAACTTACTCATTTTAATCAATAATTAAAGGAAACGCCATAATCAGTCGGGACTGGATATTGGTTGTCCAATAAAATTATTCGTGAATTTTCGAAAACATTTTCTTTATTATCCTATATCCTTCTATACATATCTCGTCCTTTTTCGAATATGCTAACGAGTGTTAGTGGACAATTAAATTAATTTTCAATTTAATTGTGTGAGAATAAGTACTCTTTCTAGCTTTAGTTGTGGCTACGTTTAAGTCCGTAAGTAACGGCGCGTGGTTTACTAGAGTGATAATTTGTACTTAAAAATTCACGAATAATTTTATTGGACAACCAATATCCAGCCCCGACCGATTATGGCGTTTCCTTTAATTATTGATTATTATCTTATATACGGTCGTACTTTAAATTTGCTTATTGTTACTCATTTTAACTTGGATGTATCACCTGGAGTGATTTGGACGCATTAATAATGAGACATTGAAGCTCAATGACGGTAGTCTTCCTTATTGATCGAGAATTTATCTCTTTTTATTTTTCTTTATACTTTTTTAAAAAATATTGACTAAATCTACATACAAGTAATGATCTCGAATACTATAATAATAAATCGTAGAATTATCAATATGTAGTTATAATAATAGTGACTTTTAATTGAAGTATAAAAATACCAGGTAATTGTTCGAAAAAAACACTATAGGTGACTATCCCTCGTTACATCCGGGTTTAGTACTGACAAGAGTAACGGAGTATAAGCGGCGCTAGTATTGATGGACCATTTTATGGATGCTGGTTACAGTCGGCGTTAGGGGAGAATGAAAGGGTGGTTTAGTAGCGTCTTCCTCGTAAGGGCGGCGTTCTATGGCACGTATTTTGCGCGTGACCTGTAACCGCGTAACCAATCAGAAATTCGATCTCCCGTAACAGAAATATGCGTAACGCTTTTGATTGGTTAATATATTTGGATATACTATAATACTGGAATAATATTATAATATTGAAAAAAATATATATATATACAGGGTGTTCTAAAAAAGTGGGGCCAAATTTTAGGGAGATATTCCTCACACCTCAAGGATGAAAAAATGTTATATGAACATGGGTGCGGAAACGATTTTTTCAGGAGTTAGAGCTTCTTTTCTGAGTACGGCTAAATGAGGTTGTGACCTTATCTGCCAGGCAGAAATCAGAAAAATTTGACCTTTAATGTTATAGTTACTTGTTTACATAATGATTAATCCTAAATTGTTTCTTGTGTAAGTGAAACAGTCAACAATATTTTCAACATAACTCCTGAAAAAATCGTTTCCGCACCCATGTTCATATAACATTTTTTCATCCTTGAGGTGTGAGGAATATTTCCCTAAATTTTGGCCACACTTTTTTAGAACACCCTGTATATATATATGTCATGGAACGCCACCCTAAATTTTTCTAATTAAGCCCTTTTCATTTTTTTTATATTACAATCCTTTTGTTAAGTTTTGTCTTTTGAGCAATTTTTATCCTTTTGTATTACATCTTTCTGAGTCGTGAGCTAAAACGGTATTAATTTTCTTTCGAGCTAAAATATGTAAATTATATGCGAACGCAGTAAAATACTGGAATGTGAACTCCCATGTTAGCACCCGGGCCACAAAAAGAAAATGACGGGTTGTTATGTGTCTATTTCTGTCTGTTTAGCCAACTTTTGATAGGTCAATGGTATTCAATTGTTCTAAAAAAGTTAGCAACAGAATAGGACGGGTTGGTCACTTCTCCATCTCATTTTGTTCTAAGTAGATCAGGGGCTTATCACGATTCTTGATGAAACGAGGTGAAAATTGCAAAAGTGAGGAAATTTACTAGAGTATCTACGATTTTATTGGTCGAAATCTAGTAAATCTGCTCAATTTTGTAATTTTCACCTCATTTTAAGAACCGCAATCAACCCCTAAGGGGTCGATTGTGTATTTTAAAACGAGGTAAAAATTACAAAAGTGGAGAAATTTATTAGAGTATCTACGATTTCATTTGTCGAAATGTAGTAAATCTGTTCACTTTTGTAATTTTCACCTTGGGCGCGTTTAGCGGACCAAGCCGCTCAGTAGCAGTCGAACGTGATTGGCTTTTACTTTTAGAATCAACCAATCAACGCAGAGTGTTGATTAGACGAACTCAACAGTTGTACAACAGTTGTGTCTGCTGAACGCGCCTCTCAAGATACATAATTGACCCCCGGGCAGCAATCACGTAACTTTTCTCATAGGGCAAATAGTAAAAAGTAAAAAATAAAACGAAAATAATTATCTCTTTCTATTAGTGTTGAATAGAAAGAGATAGTCAGATGAAATTTTTCACTTTTCACGTTTCCACCCTAGGGGAAAAGTTACGTCATCGCCACCAAGTAGATTTACAATCCAGTATAGTATATATTCACTGACGGGTCGACAAGGGGAAAGGGGATTATATTGAGAAGGGGACGAAGCGATCCGGCCGTGCTATGAGCAGGTAGACGTCTTTCGATCTTTCGTTGGGCAACAGGGTCTAGTTTAGTCTAAACATTCTGTATATAAGAGCATGGACATTTGAATTCTTTATTGTTTTTCTTTTCAACTTTATTCTTGTTGGCTTATAAGCGATTGCGCGTCACTGGTTCAGATTTAGAAAGAGGGAAAGGTTCAAGGTGAAGGAAGATCCAGGTTTCACAATTTTGTGAAAGAAATCGATTTCGTTCAGCGATGGTAGTGTAAGTGATATCTTGATAATCAACGCGAAAAGCATGGTGTAGATCAAGCCGGTTTCTCATTCGTATCGTTACCGTCGCACGCTTCGTGATGTCAGTGTGCGCGACGCAGGACGCGTGTTGCGCGAGAAACGAAACGAAGACGAGAAATCGTTGCTGTGAGCTTTTCAAGCATGTGACACACGGTTGCAAACATCTGAAGCCAGCGATATCATGGATCATCGCGCATAAACTGCACGATTTACCGATCAGCGCGTACAGCGGCTACATTTGCCGAGGATGTCGCCGCGAATCACATAAGGTACCGAAATCTCGAGATACGGGTCGTGTTAAATTTTAATGTTGCATCGATGTCATGAGAAATTCAGTGTTATAAGTAACGAAATTTCGCTGCAAGGCAAGAAAAGTTTAAGATTGCGCGATCTTGATATGTATATTCTATATACTGTTTAAGAAATAATTTTTTTTAAGCACAAGAAGGAGGGCATTAAATAAAATTCAAATTCAAATTTGTGACGTAATAGAGTATAATTTGTAAATTAGAGGTCGTATTCATCGCTTAAAAAATTACGACAAACGATTAACTTCGTTTTTGAACACTTTTTTGTCGAGCAGTGTAATATTTTAATAAAATTCGTTGGTACGTATCTGAAATTAAAAAAATGCAGCGACAGATGTTCCCTTCATCAAAGAGATTGTAACAAAACAATTGCGCCGCAAAATCTTTTGAGAGAATTTTAAGATCGCGCGATTATCTAATGGCTTTTGCTATATTTGTTGCATTTCTGTTATTCTTAATAGTTAGAATTTCTGTTATACCATTTATGATATACTAATCGCTTACTCACAAATGATATACTTATGTGTTACATGTATATTATTTTTAAGCGTTACCTGAGGAATTTTATAGGTGTCCTTAACCTACAGCCCGCGGGCCGAATCCGGTCCCTGTGAAGTTTTCTCCGATCCACCAAAAAATTTCATCACACACCCATACTTACAGCACAAAATACTTTTAAAATATTTTAAAGATATTTTTTGGAAGTTTAAAATAATTTACAAAAATATTTTTAGAATGTTTCTATGTCCGTCAGATCATGTAAAAAAAATAGGTATTTTTATAAATGTTTTTAAAAGATTGCATACAAATATATTCAATAATATTAGTAAAAAGATTTTACAAATATTATTGAATATATATTTGTAAGGTCGGTCACATAAAGGTTGCAACACTTAATTTTTGGATGGGTGATTTGTTTTGGCAGTGGTTCGTAGTCTCGAAATATTTGTGCGTTTTAAAACTTATCCAAAAATTAAGTGTTGCAACCTTTATGTGACCGTCTGTATGCAATTTTTAAAAAAATTTTTGAAATTATTTGAAAATTTATTTCTTTACATAATCTGGCGGTCATAGAAACATTCTAAAAATAAACAAAATCATTAACTTTGACCGAACTGGCAGTCTTCGGTCGAAGTTAATGATTTTGTTTATTTTATTACTCACTGGCGAAGAAAAAGGATTTATCTATTCTAAAAATATTTTTGTAAACTATTTAAAAAAATATTTTGTGCTGTATGAGTCACACACACATTCTTATTGTATACAGGGTGGCGCATATATTTTAATCTATCCACTTAAATATCTTAAACCCGTAAGTTTTAGAAGGAAACAGTTTAGACAAAAGTTTTTTGTCTCTTAGGGAGCCAAATAAAGGCGACCATGGTTAACCTTGAGATTGTATTCTAAAAGTTAGGCCGAGATTATTTTAAAATTTTAATAATAGCGAATCCGGTTGGACGCACTCAGTGCGCACATTAATTAATGTAAATGCCGTCGTACACAAATCAATTCGTAAAGTATATGTTTAATGTAACCCAGTGAGCAATATGTTATCAAAAAGAGCTCTTAAAGAGCTCTAGGAAACTGACGTTTCACAACACTATCTAGAAGATAACATAATGATATCATATTGTTGGCTAATGCGCCAATTTTAGAGAATATAAAGTCATCATATAAATGATATTTTAAAAAACTCTTAAATTTGATAAAAAAAATTCTCTTAGCCAGTCACCCATCCGAGTATGATATCGCGTCCACGTTGCTTGACTTTGATGATCGAATGTGCTAGTGGCGATCCTTTAACTCTGATGATTCCTTCTTATCTATACTTGTTAATTTATAACACATATCTTTAAAGTGTTCAAAAATCTTGTAATAATATATTAACTGGCAGATATTATTAAAAACAATGCAACAACAAATTTGATAAACAATAAATGTTAATAATATTAATTGACATCAAATAATCGTTAAACAAGTCCGCCTAATAATAAAACAAATGAAAGAAGGGCTATAGCGAACAAGGCTCGTTGTTAGTGCTTCAATTATACATGAAATTTATAAATAAAAATACAGACGTTTTGACCTTAAATGTGGTCTTTATCAGTGCCTGATAACATTGTTTGAAATTAAAACATCGTTAAAACTTACAACATATTATCGAATCGATTAGTCTCGCATATATCCTAATTCGAAATCACCTATGCGCTTATGATTGAGATGCCTCGCAATTAGTTGCTTGGTGTACATTTTTGTCATTGTTAAGAGCCTCAAAGAGTCGATGGATGTAGGATATTCCTATTAAGCTAGCTCGAAAAGCTCATATGGCTTGTGTTTAAAATTCTATATAATGAAATTTAAACAAGAATCGTGTTTTAAAATTAAAATTTAAAAACAAATTATGATTTAATGGTCAGACTTATCGTCTTACCTGATATTTAATGGAGCTGTCATGGAGGACGAAAAACGTGTGATAATGTCAAAGGTTGTTTCGCAAATGCGGATAGAACAACGTTCAAAACGAGATATATAGGAAAAAATGTGGTAGGAATGGAAAACTTAACTTTCCCTTCTTTTTCTATACACCAATCATATATTGGTTTTCCATTCCTATATACCACATTTTTTCCTATCTACCTCGTTTTGAACGTTGTTCCATCCGCATTTGCCAAACAACTTTTGACATTATCACACATTTTTCGTCCTCCTTGACAGCTTTATTAAATATCAGGTAAGACGATTAGTCTGACCCATTAAATTCTCATAATTTGTTTTTAAATTTCAATTTTAAAACACGATTCTTGTTTAAATTCTGTTATATGGAATTTTAAACACAAGGCATATGAGCTTTCCGAGCTAGTTTAATCATGGGAATATCCTACATCCATCGACTCTTGGGAGGCACCTCAATCATAAGCGCATAGGTGATTTCGAATTAGAATATACGCAAGACTAATCGATTCAATAATATGTTGTAAGTTTCAACGATGTTTTAATTTCAAAAAATGTTATCAGGCACTGATGAAGACCACATTTAAGGTTGAAACGTCTGTATTTTTATTTATAAATATTTATAATTAAAACACTAACAACGAGCTTTGTTCGCTAGCCCTTCTGTCATTTGTTTTAATATTAATTGATATTAACAAATTAATATTAATTATTATTAATTAATGTCATAATATGTTAATAATGAGAACGCCGGCTAAAGGCGCTGCCCGGATACAAGGTAATATTAATTATTATTAATTAATGTAATAATATGTTAATAATGAGAACGCCGGCTAAAGGCGCTGCCCGGATAAAAGGTGAAGATTTTATTTAATGAATCGAATCAAAGTTAACCTTCCGTATGCATACGTAGGTCTACGGTGTCCGAGCCAAAATTATATCTGCAGATAACATAACTGTAAAGCTTGCAAGCCTATCAGAAAATATTAAATAAAAGATGTTTATTAAAATTAGATAGACTATATAAAATCGTCAATTATACAATGTAGACAGATGTTTTGTGAATTTTTTTAGATTTTTTAAAAATAACAAGGTAGAGAAAAATAGCGTCAAACGTGACAGAACTACGTATGCATTGGGCAGGTATTGAAGTAAGTACTGAAAAGCATATGCGCACGCGGGAGGGTTGAAAAACAATTAGGTATAAAATTTAAAGAAACAAACCTAAAGTCAATGTCTCTGCAAGCTTCTGTGATGTATCACAATAAAACTCTTACAAAATAGCATAAATTACAAAATAACTATACGGAGGTTATAGAAGATCCTACTACACTAATTAAAGTTAAACTTCGCATGAGTGTTGTATTAACATTATTGAGAGAACATTATGATCTCTTTTTTGTGACATCTTATACATTTATTTAAAAAAATATCATTACGACTTTATTTACTAGACATATCTACAAGCAGATAACATAAAGAGCTCTTTTGAGAGACGTCTTTTAGAAAGATAACTTAACTCTTCCTCTCAACAATGCTGGGAAACAATTAAATCACGAAACCTTCAATATTTTTTATTATACTATTTGATAAAATGTTTTTGGCATTTTATCAGTGGAGATGTAGCGCTGCGAAGAGGAGTCGAGCGTGGCTTTAACAGCCAGCACACCGGTTTGCTATGCTAGAGGTCTCGGGTTCGATTCCCGGTAGGACCTAGAAATTTTTGCTCGTGCTCCCTCTCAGAAGGCAATGGCAAACCACTGAGAGTATTCTTGCCAAGAAGAGCCTCTCGATTTAGCCATTCGGAATCGGCGTAAAACAGTAGGTCCCATATGCCTGTAGTATCATGATCAGCGTGCGCGCTACAGGCACATGAGAGAGGCTCACTATACGCGTTGACAAGCGCTATGGACTGGAGATGATGATCGCGCCGCGTTTCCTTTTTTTTCTTTCGCACGGTCATCGCGTCGCTGAATAATCCTCGAACCGCAACAAGACTGCGCGACGTCGATGACGTACCTTGACAGCACCGTACGTGAAAGAGACCTGCTATTTTGGTCGTAAAGTCGCAGAATTTATGATACGTCTTTCGCACGTCACCTCGACGTAACGTATTTACCTAACTGTTACGTCGCAGAGACGTTGCATAGAATAAAGTTTTATATAGTTGGTACGGAAAAAAAGGAATTTAACTGTTTTTTTTAGTTACGTGGCAGCAACGTGTTAATCACGTTTCGAACCCCATGAGACGTCGCTGTAACGTTATTTACGTCTCAGAATTACGTCGTCGACGTCTCGCTGTAAATAACGTTACAGCGATGTGCGGCGAGTTAGCACGTTATAGCGACGTGCTTACTGCTGTCAGAGGTAATTATCTCGCACCGATGCGTCGTGCTCCTAAGGTCCGCCGACATTAATCGCGCGTGATATCCCATACAACACAAAATACTTTTAAAATACCTATTTTTAAGATATATTTTAGGAAGTTTAAAATAATTTAAAATAATTCACAAAAATATTTTTAGAATGTTTCTATGTCCGCCAAATCACGTCAAAAAAATATTTTCAAAAATGTTTTTAAAAAATTACATACAAATGTACTCCATAATATTTGTAAAATCTTAAATTTTAAACATATTTTATTTTTTAAAAAGCAATATTTATAAAAGATTTTACAAATATTATGGAGTATATTTGTATGCAATTTTTTAAAAACATTTTTGAAAATATTTTTTTGACATGATTTGGCGGACATAGAAACATTCTGAAAATATTTTTGTAAATTATTTTAAACTTCCTAAAATATATCTTAAAAATAGGTATTTTAAAAGTATTTTGTGTTGTATGGGATATTTGCATTTTACTTTAAAGATTAGAGATTAACCCAGATAGCATAGCTGATCTTTATGAATTCATAAAGATCAGTTATTGATCTTTGTGAATTCATAAAGATCAGCTGTGCTATCTGGGTAAATTAGTGTACATCAACGGCTTTAATATTCACCAGTGCGCACTAATGCGTCCAATCGAAATCGTTATAAGAATCCTGGTGAAAAAATTTCTCATATGTTCTAAAAAATTTTATAAAAATTCAGACTTATAAAAAATTCTGAAAAAAATATTCCAATTTGTATAAAAAGTCTGAAAATTTTTTTGCATTTTTGGCATTCTGAGTAAAAATTTTTATATAAATTTTGATTAATAATATGAAATTAAATTAGAATAATCGCCATAACGGTCCAAGCTTAGATCTTAATAGCTTAATATTATTTTTATTGTGTGATACACATATTATCTCCTCCTTCCCTTTAGTTAAATCAATTCTTACCTCCAACCCTTGAAAACTGTGCGCCGCGGCCGACTAAATTAGTCATACTTAAAAACACAGCCCCCGTTGGAATAGCGGAATAATAATATGAAATTACGTTGTTAGACTCGTGAAATTGTCAAAAAATTGACAAGTCAAGCGGTACTAAAGTATGCGCACAGCCGTAGCCAAGAAAAATTAGGCACAGTCACCCCCTGCATTTCGGCTTTACTCCCCTCGCCTAACTTACGAAGTTATGCTCAGTCTCTGTATTCTTATGTCCATGAATATTAATAATACCGTTTCGACCCTTTTTTGGGTCATCCTCAGCGTAAACACAATAATCGACGCGAGTTACATGAGTCAAAATTCTTAGGGGTTGCGCATAATGGAAAGGACAAAAAAATAAGGAACAGGAAATAGGGAACAGTTCAATATTAACATGTGCATTATGCACATGGCATACAAAATATAGAATAAAATTTCATCACTATTGCTCAGCGCTATTCCTCCGTTCCTCTATTCTGTATTAATAAATGCTGATGAATATTATATGTTAGTATTGAACTGTTCCCTATTCCTTTCATTGTGCGCAGCCTCTAAGTTAATTAAATGCGCAGTCCCTAACATAGTCAAACAATAAAGCATTTATTATTAATCGTTCAATAGAATGTTGTTTACTAATAATATTTGAATGTTCTCTTATGATTTGTTCCGCAATATAACATAATTATATAACATTGTTCGATCCATATATTAATTTTTCTCTACATTTCCTTTCTTGTAAAGGTCGATTCAGACATAACACCGTGCCGTGACCGTACCGTGCGGACAGAAAGATTAGACAATAGGATTTATATAGAAATGTTCACGGTACGGATACGGTACGGGCACGGCACGGTTATGTCTGAATCGACCTTAATGCAGATATATATGTATATCGGTTTCAATTAACAAATTTTTGCAAATAGCACATTTTATCTTTTATACTTTTATATTGTTCGTACCATATATACGAGAGTGAGTCAATAATTATCTGCACTATATTTCTATAATTTATTAGAACAATAGTAGAGAAAGTATAATTACATCATTTTTTAGCATAGTCCCCCTTGCTTTTGAATTTTTCCAGTGTTAAACAGCAAAAACCAATACTGTTATATAACTGTTATATAACTTAGGGACATAAAAAGAACAATGTTATATTTCATCGTTATGTAGACCTTGGAAAAAAATGTTATTGGTTTGTCTCTCAGCCAAACCGTATGCACCGCTTAATTCTGTCATTCTGCTGTCCATACTGTTTAAACGCTTCAGAAACTGCAGGGTTTTGAGATATTGGAGCATCCTGCATATACTATGAGTCTATGAGCCAGATCTCGCTCTCTCAGATTACTGTTTAGTTGTTTAGTCCACTTAAAGATCCAATTAAGAGGTCATCGATTTGCCACAGACCAACATGTGCAAGAAGCGGTGCATGGCTGCGTTTCAATATTCACCGACGGGAACAGTTCAGTTATTCCGGACGGCTGAGAAACAAATCACAAATATTTTTTTCTTAGGGTATATGCAAGTTTGTGGAACACTGGAATAAATTTATTATAAAGAAAGAGGACTATGTTGAAAAATGATGTAATTGAACATTCTCTATACTGTTGTTTTAATAAATTATAGAAATAGAGTGCGCATAATTATTGACTTATCCTCGTATTTAGCATTTATGCTCTGTCAGCCAGTACTTATGTACTTGTAACAACTCATTGTCAGCGCAGCGTCCTCAGATAATAATTTCTTACCTTTTAAATGCTTTACAAGCGACGTCATCAATGATGATACTTTTTGGTGCAATCTTCTGCATTTTTGCTGATATATCTTTAATTTAGCTTTCAACGTTTTTATATATTTCTTCTTCTTTTTCATTTTCAACTTATATAATGGCTCTTTACATGGATTCTACATATACAAATTTGTACTATGTAATAAATATTCATATGTATATACTCGTATGTAAGTCGGGGGAAAATGCCAGCACATACAGCACAAAATATTTTTTTAAATAGTTTACAAAAATATTTTTTAAATGTTTCTATTTCCGCCATGTCAAAAAAATATTATTAAAAATGTTTTTAAAAGATTGCATACTTACAAATATATTCAATAATAAAATAGAAAAAGGCTTTTTTGAGTAAATTAATAAATGAAAAAAAGCAATTAGAGCCAGGCGCAGTAATTAGTGCGCAATATATTAATTTATATTAATAATACATTTAACAATAGTACGCTTATTAAAAATACGTACTATTGTTAAATGTATTATTGATATAAATTAATATTTTGCGCACTAATTACTGCGCCCGGCTCTAATTGCCTCTTTTTATTTATTAATATTCAATAATATTTGTAAAATCTTTTAGAAATATTGCTTCAAAAAATAAAATATATTTAAAATTTAAAATATAAATCCTAAAAAATATCTTAAAAAAAATATTTTAAAAGTATTTTGTGCTGTATGGGAGTAGGTCGAAGATGCCACTTTGTTAATATTTCATTCATTATATCCGATAGATGGTAATGTTTTCTAATTGTTAACGTGAGAATGTTCGTACAATGAGTAACAAATATAAGCTTCTCCAATTTTATTGTGTTAAATCCGAAGAATCTGGGATAATCTGTTCAAACGAAGTGATGATGAGTAGGCTCTTTATAATATTGTGCTCTTTTCTGTTAAGATCTTTTATAATCTCTTTTCATTAAAAATGGATTAATTTAATATATTTTGAAAGAGTCAGAGGTAGCTTCTTCGATCTCCTCGTCATTGGGGTAAGATGCCATTTTATAGGAAAAACACCCTTAGCTTGATGGATTATTTTATTTACACGAATACTTTTTGTATTCTTATCTATCGATATTAGATTTTAGTTTTCTTAAATGTCGTGAACGCTACAATATTTGATAAATGTATATCTGAAACAAAAATATTAATTTTTTTAAAATTGTATTTAGATACTAATTGTTAATAGTTAAAGTTTATTGTTGAAAATAAATATATATATGTTTTTGTATACGTATTGAACTTTATTTATTGAGTGCATATGTGCTGCATGTTTCTTACAATACTTTGCACCTTTCTTCTTACAGGTGGCATCTTACCCAGGCATTGGGATAAAATGCCAGTTTTGCAGGTATAAATATATAATCAAATTACAACAGTTTGACGATAACTTTTAAAGTAGGTAGCTATTTTCAGCACTGTTATGTGAAAACTTAAGTATCATTTTGTAAAAATTCTGAAACTGTTATGGCTATTGGTTTGTTTATAATTCCATAATATTTCTTAACTATGGCATCTTCCCCCGACTTACCCTATATATGCAATGGTTTTTTAATGAGCGATAAACGTATCATTAAAAGTTTACAGTCCCCAAAAAACTTGATTGTATAATTAGAAGGGGGAAGGATAGAATTGACGATCTCAAACAAACAGAGCTAGTCTATAAAATCAATTGTAAAGACTGCAATGCCACATACATCGGGCAAACGAAAAGGCATTTATGCACACGTCTCAAAGAACACCAGAACGATGTTAAAAAAGATGTTAGTAAGCATTCTGTGGTTAGTAATCATCGATTATCAAACGGGCATGATTTTGATTGGCAAAGGCCACAAATAATACACAAGGAGAAACAGATTAGAAAGAGGGAATTGGCGGAAATGTTCTTTATTAAGAAATTTGACGATACCATAAATTTACAAAAGGACACAGAGAATCTTAACGCTCTTTACGAACGTATTATAAAAGAGACATAATTCCTCTCTTTCTTCTCTGTTCCCCCATCCACTGCCTAAATTATTACAAGCGATTAAGTACGTTCTCGTATTGTTTACCCGCTTATTGTCAGTCAAATATTTGCCACGGCTCTGACACGTCCTTCGACGATCGAACGACTAACGAAGATGTCGTTCCAATTTATATTACAATTTAATTCTTTGAATCTCGACGCACAAATTATGTAAGCGCTTGAATTTTATATATTTTTTAGTGGATTTATACTTGTATTGCATTTTGTAACTTTCGATGTTTAGTTTTTAGATGTGACGTAGTTTGGGCATTATGCTTGACTAATTTATAATTTGTGTATCCATACGCTTGAAAAGGACCGAAATCTACGGTCGAAACGTAGCGTTTTTTAAATAAACTTTGTCAGTTGGGTCGATTAAACGATATCTACGCTAATTTTTTCATTATTCACTGGCGATTTAAATTCTTATTTGGCTTTATCATTAAAAATTAAATTTTTTTTATTATTTTACCAGTAAAACTAAACTTTGTTGTTTGTTGTACTTTCGGAATAGATACCAATATGTGTTTCTTCTAAATTCATCGTATATATTCTCTGCAGTCTGTATACTTGTGTCTAGTAAAGATTGTTTCCAAGGCTCTGGGCATTGTTCGTTAGTACTTTTTATGTATAATTCCTTAGTACTTCTTTTTGTATCGCATGTATATTGCTGCTGTATCTGCTGATCTTTAATTAGATCTTAATTAGAAGTTTTATTTTATTTTATAAAAATATATACGTGTACTTCTTTATAAAACTACATGATCATTGCAACATTGCAAAAAAATATTAAAATTAAATGTTAACTTTTATACATAGGTATCACTTAAGAGCTACTACATCGATTTCTTAACGGCATACCAAATACAGTTGGTGCTTGTGTCTGTTTTTAAATATAATTTACCACAACTTGTTATAATAAAAAAAATTCGCAATCTTTTGCGAAATGATGGCTACATATAACCGAGTTTATAGTATATAAATAAAAAAATTTAAAAGAAAAATAGAACCGACTTTTAAAAAGCTCTAAAAAGTATGAAAGAAAGCTCTAGAAAGTATGGAAAAAAGTAAAAAAGAATTAAAGAAATAAAGAAAGCTGTAAAAAGTATTAAATAATACTTTTAAGGATATAACCTTTCTATTTTTTGAAGTCGGCGCCAAATTAATTTCAACCAAAACAAATTACTTCTCAACTCAACACGATACTCGTATAACGGAGAAGAATTTAATAGCTACTAGTCGTTTCCGAGGATTTGTGCCTCCTACTATCTACGTAAACGGAAAGCATTTAGATGTCAAATCTGCTGCTTTCTTAACACGTTCGTTGCCGCACTGAAATTGTGATACTTCGGCCAGGAATCGACTCTGTTTCTTGTAATGTAGTGAACATATAACCCATCACGCGCCAGCGCGTGATCTGCAGCAAACGTGTTAAACCTATGCGCTAACATTGCCACAGGATCGTGCTGGTCCCTTAGCGGTATAGCTTATCAATACCATACATCGTATGGCAGTTCAACGTGGGTGCGCAATCCTAAAGCTGATGTGCTGGCGCAGTATTTAGGCAAGTCCAATATTATTGCTACGCAAAACGGCATGACTATTAGGATCAATTAAATCATTGTTTGTTCGTTTGATAGTACGAATCATCTAAGGTGTCTACGAACTAATAAAATTCATTCTCTCAAGGGAACGTAAATTTCGATAAGCGTTTACATAAAACCATTACGCGAGTGTTTTTCATTTACTTATCTAAAAATTTATTATTTACGTTGTATCATTACAGTACTTAATAAATTATGTTGTTGTATACTTTCCAGCAAACCTTATTTATCTAATCTATAAATTAAAAAAACAAAATAACAATACCTTCCAAACAATTTACAACATATTATAGACTAAAGTCGGGAAAAAAATATTTTTATAATTTTTTAAAATTCAAAAAAAATGAAAAAAAAAGATTCCCATCATCGGACTAAGCTTAAAATGTTAGTAATTGACGCAAAAATTTTTGTAAATTTTTGTATAAAAATAAAAAATGACATACATTTTGAAAATTGAATCTTTAGTCTTTAAACGTAAAATTAACTGTGAAAACTGAAACATAGCATTCTGCAGTATTTTTTTTCAAAAAGTACATTTTTCCGATTAATTTCATGACCAATTTTTTTACGATCCGATATATAGAAGTGAAGTTACAGCTATTTGAAATTTTCCGGAAAAGATAAATTTCAAAACTTTGAATATCTATATCTCGAATACGACTTGAGATAAAAATCTGAAAAAAATCGGGGATACTTATTTTTGTTACTTGATTGTGATAAAAAATTAAGAGCAAAATCAAAAGAGGTCAGGGTCAGCGACCGACCGATTTGGCAAAGAATGCCCTATATACATATACAGGGTGTTCGGAAATTCAACCGACAAACTTTCAGAGATTGTCGAGGGCACCATAAGGATTATTTTTTGCAAATGGACCTATAAGGGTCGGAAACGTGTCGTTACATCGCGATCGCTACGGGATACAGGGTATTAGAAAAAGATCGTATCCGCAAATAGAGGTATTTAGGGGTGGTTAATGTATAGGGGATCTAATCTCATAACCGCCCGAGTGCGCCGATGATGTTTTAGCCCATTTTTTATTACAGATTCGAGCAAATAAATACCCTGTATGTCGAACACCCTGTATGCCGTAGCGAGTAACGACACGTTTCCAACCCTAGGTCCATTTGCAAAAAATGATCCTTATGGTGCCCCCGACAATCTTTGAAAATTTGTCGGTTGGATTTCCAAACACACTGTATATGTATATACAGGGTGTTCGATTTAATCTGTCCAGGCCAATATCTCGGAAATTATTATTAAAGCTAGACAAAAGCTCAAAAGCTCAAAAAAGGTTTTCCAATGGCTTTACTTCTAGATGATTTTCCACGCCGTACCCTTTCGTACTGAATTTTGAGGGGGGAAAAGGGGTCAATTTTTTCAAATAGAAACCCCTTACGAAAATAACACCAATTGATAAGGCTTGAAAAAACGAATCCAACGACTTATATTTTTATATACTTATCGTGAAAATTATTGCCGCTGTGAATTTTTGAAAATAGCCTACGAAGGGTATTGATCATAAAAATTCATTTCAGTCATAATTTTTACGATTGGCATATAAAAATACAGGTCGCTGCATTCGTCTTTCCAAACCCTATCGATTGGTATTATTTTTGTAAGGGGTTTTCATTTGAAAAAATTGATCCCCTTCTTCCCTCCTCGAAATTCACTACGGAAGGGTACGGTTCTATCGCGCGGAAAATCATCTAGAAGTAAAGCCATTGAAAAACCTTTTTTGATCTTTCGTATAGCTTTAATAGTTTCCGCACGGAAGGGTACGGTTCTATCGCGCCGAAAATCATCTAGATTCTAGAAGTAAAGCCATTGAAAAACCTTCTTTGATCTTTCGTCTAGCTTTAATAGTTTCCGAGATATCGGCCTGGACAGATTAAATCGAACACCCAGATAGTCTTCCATCCATACCATCCTTTTCCTTTCCTCTCATTTTTCTCTCCTTTTTTACAATTCTACACGGCCTGTCTCTCTCCTTCCAGAACTTCCCAAAATCTTCTCTTTCTCTTCTCTCGAAACCTTCCTCATGAGTAATTTTGACGGCTTTTCCCTTTGTACTACCAATTTTAACGAAGTATCCCCTAAAGTTGAAGACTTTTTCTTACAAATCTGTCCAAAAGAGCTGAAATGAATTGAGCACAATACCCTGACCGCAGGAGCACTCTAGATAAAGGAACACTCAAGCTAATCACGTAAGAGCCTTCTCAGTTCTGAACCGAGAGAAACCAAATTCTTCCCGAATTTTTGTCCGTTATTCGTGAATTGTGAATAATAATTCTGACAATGAGATAAAAACCCCTCTCTAAAATAATTATAATTTTGATTTCATCTCCGCATACTTCAAATTTTCTAAATCTTATATGGATTTCAAAATTTAACAAAAAATTTTCCCTGTAAACACAAAGTCAAAACTACAGTTTTATGTAAATGCGTCACTCCAGCGGTTTGTGTGCGCAATTAAATTAAATTGTGAAAAGAACTCTCGCAACAAAATCGACCAGCCAAGTGCCGGGCTCCTGTTCACTCACCACTACTATGTCAGATTGTGACGTGAGAAGCGAGAAAATATACAATAAAAATTCTCGCTGAATATTTTTAAATAGAAATACGTTCTAAATAAAGCAACGTTTACAATTGATAGAACCGGTTTTATACCTACCGAAAACTCTCCTTTTGTTTCGTTAATTAATAAATATCAATATATCTAGAAATGAATTATGCATAACCAAAAACGAAATAAGCTATGTTCACAGCTAATGACAACTATCAAATTAAATGTAGAAATATAAATATAATTTAATTCCTCCTCGAAACAAAAAGATAGTTTTTTGTATATGTTATAAACTTATAAAATTACAACAGTAGTGTTTGACCGACCCAACTGGCCAAATTAATATATTATATTCTCACAACGTTTCGACCGTATTTTCGGTCTCTTTCAAGTGAGATCAAGAGACACGGTAGTGCACACAGTAGTGCACACGGTAGTGCACCATGGATCAAAAGCTTTTTTCAGACTGGTGCGATTACCGCCCTCGCGCTCGGCTCGGCCGGCAAACTTCACACTCCTTTTGTGTGAATCCCGTGTTAATCGAGAGGAAGAAATTCAAGTTAATTAACACTGTTATCCACTATGTACAGTTTCTTTTGTTTCGTGATCACAGAAAGAAAACATGTTTAGCAACTAGGAATATCGCGATATGCATTATCTGTATGGACTTTTTGATGGCAATGCTGCTGCAGCTGAGAGGGAATACCAGATACGATTTCCGCGGCGAAGACATCCTAATAGACGAGTGTTTCAAGCCTTACATCGAAGGATTGGAGAGACAGGTGTACTTCAACCACAACATCACGTTGGTCGTCCAAGGCATAATGTGGATCGAGAAGAAGAAATTCTCGATATTGTACATAAAAACCCATCTATCAGTACTCGACGTGTTGCGTATCATGTAAATGTCCCGCACGTGACAGTTTGGGAAATTTTGAAGAGACAAGATTTACATCCAGATCATTTACAGCCCGTGCAAGAGTTATTCCCGCTAGATCATCAATATCGTCGCGAGTACTGTCGATGGCTGCTACACAAAAACATCGACGAACCAGATATTCTCAACCATGTGTTGTGGACTGACGAAGCGAAATTCACACGAGATGGAATTATGAATATGCATAATCTACATGTTTGGTCTGATATGAATATTTATGCAACACGACCCGCCTCATTCCAACATCGATTTAATATGAATGTTTGGGCAGGTATTATCGGCAATAATTTAATCGACCCCTACATAATAAAAAACAGAATTAACGGTGCCAATTATCTCAACTTTCTTGATAACACACTACCCATACTATTGGAAGATGTGCCCCTACATACTCGCCAACAAATGTAGTACCAATTAGACGGCGCTACAGCGCATTTTACACGTCCGGTATGCAAATAGTTACATCAGCATTTCCCAGCACGATGGGTTGGAAGGAGAGGCCCTGTGTCATGGTCACCACGGTCCCCTGATTTGACGCCATTACACTTCCTCCTTTGGGGCTTTATAAAGGAAATGGTTTACAATTCCGTGATAGAAAAAAGAGACCATCTTGTACAAAGTATTCATGCAGCTGCAGCACACATACGACAGCGCAGATTGTGTGACAATTTTAAACATGAAGTCCTAGTGCGCTGAATTATGCTTGCGCAATAGAGGAGCACATATGGAACACCTGCTCCAGTAAAATCAAAACATTGTAATCTGCTTCCAACAATGCTTATTTTGCAGTTATGAAACCTAACACATACACAGACACACACATGCACACGCACAGCAGAGAAGGTTTGGAGTCCATAAATACTACGGGAGTGACGAACCGTGGGGTCCTTATCTCTGCTAAAACACACACACACAACAGAGGTGTAAATCCAACCGTGCAAACTCCACGTGGTACACCTTGAGTGATGCTAATGCCGGCGGTACTGTAACTTTCAAGCCCTTTAACTCAAGAAGTACCTACCAAAAGAATATTTTATTACACTGTTTTGGAAAGCTTTGTATTCTATGTCTTTTGCTTATTGTACTTTTGCCCTTTAGCCTATGCTTGGGCATAATAAATCAATCTTTCTCTCTCTTACTACTTTTTACTACACCCGATCCATTGCTAAGGAGATCTGAACGACTGGTCACCCCTTCTCAGACCTTCCACCTTCCTGCTCATAGAACGGTTATATACAGAAACTCCTTTCACATCTCTGCAATCTACTTCTGGCACTCTCTCCCTGGCAATATAACATCTGCATCTTCTCTTGCATCATTTAAAAGCCTTCTCCGATCATTTCTGCAGGCATCTGAGTCTGACTAAGTCTATCAGTTTTCTTCTGAATCTAATATGTTATTTTTCTTTTCTTTTCTTTTTGATTGCTGTTGGTAAGGTGTCAGGCGTTTGAGTGGCAGTATATTGAGTCGATTGGCTTTAAGTAGCGTTATTAGTGTTAAGTCGATTAGTTTTAGTTGCGTTTAGTTTTTAAATTGTACATTTTGTTATATGTTATGATTCTTGTTACTTTATACTGTGTATGTTGTAGTTTATGAATTATGTATTTTTTCTGATTTATTGTTACTTTACAGTATAATTGTAATTTGGTATATTGTATCCTTGCCCTATAGCTATGCTTGGGCATAAATAAACATATCTATCTCTCCATAATATTTGTTTATATATGTATATAAGTAAATATCTTTAAAATAATAGTTTTCTCGTCACTTATTAATTAATTAACTAATGTTTTGCAATAAGATTGTTCATACGTATCCTTTAACTCATCATACCAAAAATATCTTATCTAATAAGAAATTAACAGTAAATTGTCATTGTCGAACGTAAATTCTGCTCTTTGTCGCTAATCTGCATCGAATTATACAGGGTGTCCCGAAATTCGCGAATCAAAATACCATAGCAATAAAGTTCTCGAAAAAATAAATTTAAAACGTATTTGCCACTTTTCGTTCCGAGCAGTAGTTTCTGAGATAAAAAGGTTTAAAACGTGGCCAATTACAGATTACGATTAAACGGAAGCCTGTCCGTGAGTCGCGCGTCAATAGTGTTAGTGACCGCGAACTTCACGCTCTCACAGGTATTAGACAAAAGATTGTTTGCGTGACATCCGTATAATACCGCGTGTTGCGTGTAATATTTGTTGCGAATTAGATGATGCTGTTAATAAACAACGTATGTTTAAGCATAAATTTATCTTATTCATTACGTATTGAATATGATAAATTTATAATTTATCAGAATTATATCGCTACTAATTTGTGTATTACAATATCAATAAAAAAATTCCCGAAAAAATTATATGTAAAAACATAAAATAAATTTAGAATTAATATTTTGTCTAGAGATAATAATTTAATTCTGCAATTATGTGCTTAATAACTATAGCTTAATAATAATTCGATGAATTATAAGTATGTCTAGACATAATAATAATAATTTCTTTTCTTTGAATATTAATTTAATTTGGTAGAATTTTTACGATGATATTAAATAGCAAAACGGCGTGCCATACATATTAATTTTTAAATGCAATTCTTAGCTTCTTCATGTATAATTAAAAAATAAAACAAAGAATAAAACGAGAATAAAACGAACCATTAATCCTATTGCTAAATTAATTTTACATAAATAAAATAAACTAAGTAAACTAAGAGTTTACTACTTTTAAAATTTAATACTACCGTGTAATCTTTTTTAATTTAATAATGTAATATCCCTTTAATTAAAAATTAAATTTTGTAATTTATGACTTGTTCAATTAACAATTGTTTAAATTTTTAGTACATAATTGGGCCAAAATTCAATCAATTAATTCAAAAGTAAGTCTCTAGCTGTAATGACAAATGGAATTACTTTACCTTAAAATTCGCATAGTTATAAATCAGTATGCACGTAAGTAGTAATATGTATGTATGAGTAGTAATATCACGTAAGTAATAATGTATAACCGGTACATTTTTGAGAGGATGAATGAATGAATGATAAGAAAGAAATAATTAAATAAATGTTTCGATATAATTAAAGACTAAAGAGAATGAAGGAATAGATGTATAAAATTAAAAAGATTAGAATTATTGTAAAGAAATACCGATTCGTATGTAAGCCACTTGATTGCAATTATTTAACTCTTATTCATATTTCTTATTGATATTGTGATACACAAATTAGTAGCGATATAATTCTGATGAATTATAAATTTATCTTATTCATTACGTAATAAATGAGATAAATTTATGCTTAAGCACACGTTGTTTATTAACAGCATCATCTAATTCGCAACAAATATTACACGCAACACGCGGTATTATAATATAATATTTAAATATATATTTAAACTAAACATTTACTACGTGAAACAAAATATTGTTTCCAACAACATAATTTGTTACTAATGTAAACAAATTAGGGGTTTGGGAACAATATTTTGTTTCATCGTAGTAAATGTTTAGTTGAACGTATCGGACTAAATATTTAGTTGGATGAAACAATTTTATTTCTCAGTATACTAAATACTTGGGTTTTTTCGATAAGCATTGCAGCAATCAATCCGCATACAAACATTCATTACGTCGATGACATCGTGCCCTAACTACATTATGCAAACGCAAAGATATCTTGTGCGTCGAAATAAAATAGTAAGCTAGTAAGCCGAGGATCCGAGTTCGAATCCGACTATAAGATGAGACCTTATTGTTAGTGTAAAATATCGAGGTTCTTATTCGATCGCCACCTCTCGGAAGGCAATGGCAAGCCACCGGAAGTATTCTTGCCGAAAAAGGGATGAAATAACAGAGATCCCAGGGAACACCCCTTTTAGGAACATTGTTGAAAAACAGTTGTGACTTTGACAGTTATACTGTTCGGATGTGTTCGCTGATATGGCTTGCGACGTTTCTCTATTCACATTACACTGCTTTTCTATTTTATTTCGACGCACAAGATATCTTTGCGTTTGCATAATGTAATTAGGGCACGTTGTCAGCGACGTAATAAATTTTTTGTATGCGGATTGATTGCTGTAATGCTTATCTCACTTGAAAAGGACCGAAAATACGGTGAAACGTCGTAAGAATATAATATATTAATTTGGCCAGTTGGGTCGACTAAACACTACTGTTGTTTTTGATTATTATTTACTGGCGAAGGATAGTAGTCACTTGTTTTGTTTTTATAAAATTACCTTTTTAAAAAAGGTAAAAAAAGGCAAGTATACACGCGTAGTGTTATACCTATGTTGTTAAACAACCCAAGTGGTAGTAGTTTTAATTCTCCTTAACAAAATTATTGTATCACAAAATTGCACTGCAAATTCTAGTGTGTTATTTTAACACGCATAAACATCCAAAATCGACACATTTGACTGAAGCTCCTTTTACATGCTTCTTCATGTTAAGTTACGTTATATGACACGTTTAATCGTATTAAATTAAAAGTTAATACATTCAATCATGTTAAATGACGTGATTTAAAACGGTAAGAAATGTGTAAGAGAAGCTTCAGCTAAAGTAACACATTGGATTTGCAGTGTGCGTTACCTTATTTAACCCGTGATATTTATTTTAAAAAAATGTATGAAATCCTTAGATTGCACCAATTGCAAAAAAAATATGTACATATTTTCTTGAAAAATAATTGTTGCAAAACTACTTTTAAGAAATAAAACCCAAGTGGAGTGCATCTTTGTATTTCCATTCAACGGTTTTCCTATTTCAACCTAAGTGGTAGTAGCTTTAATTCTCTTTAACAAAATTATAATATCAAAAAAATTAAAAAGATAATAGTACAAAATAACAGTATTTAATTAAAATAAATAAATTTTTCTTCTAAAAAAACGGCGCTGTTAGACAATTATTTTTCAAGGCAATATACAATACATATTCTCTTTGTAATTGGCACAATTTGAAGATTTCATACATTTTTTGAAAAATACTATCACTTAGGTCTTAGGCTGAATAAGGTAGGAGAGACCGGGGGTAGAAGTTACACAGGTTAGTTGTCACAAAGCTTATATTTCACTTAATAGATTGAGTGGTATATTCTTCTCTATAGTGTAGGTTGCCCTTATCGTTGCCCTTAATCGGATATACAAAATAGCTCGTTGTAAAAACATCAAATGTGACATTTAAGAGCACTTTTTAAAAATTGGACGTGGTGAGTGTGATATAATAATTTTGTTAAAGAGAATTAAAGCCACTTGGGTTGTTTAACATATACTACGCGTGCATTTTTTTTGCTGTGTGTGTATGTGACGCCTTTTTTACCTTTTTTAGAAAGGTAATTTTGTACTAGGTAATTTGGTACTCCAATCCGACTACCGGGGCATGTGGTAATATTTATCGCAACAATAGCTGTGTAATATTTATTCCAACAATAGCTGTGATTTAAGTCCGACAAATAATCGGCGAGGTGCGAGAACACGATCATATGCGCTTACGTGAAACTGTATACACGCGACGACGAGCGTCCTTAAATTAACAACGAATTTAAAGCCCCTCAAAGCGTATCGTAGACGCTCGTCGTCGCGTGTACGTATTTCCACGTACGCGCGTATGCTCGTGTTCTCGCACCTCGCCTCGCAACAGCGCGCTGAAACGTATGCGAAAATTCTGCTCTTACAGAAAAGTTGCAAGTTGATTGGCTCTAGTATGGCTTTTAGACATTCAACTTGCAACTTTTCTGTAACAGCAGAATTTGCACATACGTTTCTCTTTCGAATAAATTCAAGAATCGAGCCCCTGAAGTCGCTTTGCGTCGCAATATCTCTGCTCGTTACAGGGCACGTAGAGGAAAAATAAAAACACTTCTTATATAAATGATATCCAAGCTATAATCGATTGAGCCAAATCTAGAACTTAATCCATTCGCTCGTGTGTTGTTGAGATCTCAAAATCTCGGGTACTCGAAACCGTCTGCTTGCGTAATTAATTAAGATACACGGGGCGGTCTCGCGCTGCGCGTGTATACTTGGCACAAGACACTATAGACGTGTTTCTTGATAATGTTAAATACTATTGTTTGCAATAAAATATAACTTATTTAGTCGTAAACAAATATATAATAAGGCTCTGACAATAACAAAATTAAGTAAAATAACGGGCTATAAAAGCCGACGCCAGGTGTAGTATGCGAAAAAATGTATTTTTAAATATCGTACTTTGATAGTCAATTATACATTAAAAATCAAACGTTTCAGCCCTAAATCGGGCCCTCCTCAGTGATAGTAAGTCAAAACGCATTTTTAATACAAAAATATGCACGCGTACATGGTATCGTAACAAGCTAAAGCGAACGCAACACCGATGTTGTCATATCTCCCGCTAATGAATAAAATAAAACATCGCTCTACAGTTTAAGGATGTTCGGCTGTACAATACCAGCAAAAAGTGATTAAAATTAAAAAACTGCAGATTTCTTATATTTATATCGTCTGAAATATAAAATAAATAAATTTATATTACATAAGAAGTTCAACTATCGTAAAATAACATGATTCTTAACGTCTTCAAGAAAGGGAATATTTATAATTAATATTTTTCGTAATCAACGACAAAAAATTTTGATCTTGAAAATGCCCTGAAACTAACTGCAAAAAACGAAAAAACGAATAATTTATAAAACGATTTTCGGTTACTATAGGTATCGAATAATTTAAATATATATTTATTGTAAAAGTAATAAGTTATATATATTAAATTAATAACAAAATTTAAAACAAAATATAAACCATTTAATGCCAGCTTTAAATAACAACACCGCATTATTTTCTACGTTGGCATTACGGTCTGTCAAATTTCGAGCGCAAAAAGTATAAATATAAGTTCTCTGAATCTTCGTAAATCTTTTAAAATGCCGAAAAATGATACATATCGTTGGAAAAGGAAATGGGTATCGGAAATTATGTACAGGAAGTGAGTGAAACAAAGCGAAAACTGTTTGCATCGCCAAAAATCAGAAAGTGCCAACGTCCATAACCGTTATTCAATAATCAATAGTAAATGAATGCAGCGTACTGACTCATATTTTGCTACAGTTTTAGGTAAATAACTTTTAAACGAGTAAGTGGATCCAAATGAACTTTTGCACGAATATTTATTAGAGTTTCATTAGCATATGTAAAAAATTTGATTTAATTCGTAATGCTACTTTCTTATCAAATTATAAGAATAAGAAGAAAATTCATGCGTCAACAAACTTTTGATTGAAATATCTCAGAAACTAAAGCCGTAATATAAAAAATCTAACTATATTTTTTAAATATAATGTCGATACAAGCTTTCGATTGCGACCAGTCCGAATAAGATTGGTGCAGCCAATCCCGAGATATGATAAGAATCAATGCAAACCAAAAAATCAAATAAATTTTAAACCAATAAGAGAATTGTGCTAAAATTTTACACAGATACTCAGACGTAATAATAGAACATTCTGTGAAATATTCAGATTTTTTGTAATGCTTTGAGATGTGACACATACATCCTTAAACAAAGCATTTTGTTTGATTTCTCTTGTTGTGGCCGTGTATCATTGGAATTTGTTTTTAATTATTGCATGTTTGCGTGTTCTTAGGTATCGCGGTTTGCGTTTCCGAATTGCCATTCGTAGTTTAAATTCCAACGACAACATATCGCTCTCTACTGATGGAAAATGGCTATGGATACCATTGGATATGTCTGACCATTGTTCGCGTAGCACACAGTAAGGTGCCCTAAGTATATAATTGTGCCCTTGCACAATGCTAGGCAACAGGCAATAGGAACAGGGAACAGTAATCAGAAACCTTGTATCGATGCAGAATAGACGATAACACAGGCAATAGACACAGAATTTCCGTCACGTTGGAAATTCTGTGCCTATTGCCTGTTGCCAACAAATAATATTGTTACACTCGTACCACTTACACACACTCTCTCTCACTCTTCCGCAACTCGCGCGCGAAATAAAGCGAACACCAAGTAACGAACAATTCGTAACTTTAATGAACACGGTAAATTAGGGAAATACAGGCTCGTGATATAATACGTCTTATCGACACCGAAGCCCAGGGGCCCTATTCTCGAATCGTTTTCATGAAACTCGCATGCGAAATTCAATGCTTTTCAAATAGGAAGTCGCATACGAAAATTATTAGGGTAGGGTCGAGAATACGGTCCCAGATTGTTCTCGTCTCCAAGGCGGCGCTTGTCAACAGTCGTCAGGGAAAACGCTTCATCTTTTCCGCGGGCAGCTCAATTCAGCTTGCATGTACCGGGCGTCCCACGCGGGCGTAACAATATCATTCGAATTTTTTAGGTTTGTATTGACGAATTTTTGGTTATTTCCTGTTCCTATTGCCTGTTGCCTAGCATTGTGCAAGGGGCTTAAGTTGGCCGTATCTTATTTTCTTATTATTGTTCCTAACAGCTGCTGCATTCTGTAGTTCTGTCGGGCCACAGTTTTGCTATTTCTCGTCGCCATCCGCGTAGAGAAGATGACAATTGGTTGCTATCGATTGCTGTGCGGATGTGTGTCGTACACACGCGCCTTAACAATGTCAATATGCATTCTGAGAGATTTAGATCGCGCATCTAACGCCCGTTGACTGGATTAATATTAAATTTATGCGATTCTTTTTCAACATCGGCGTTGCGTTCGCTTTTATAGCTTGTTACGATACCATGTATGCGTGCATATTTTTGTATTAAATGCGTTTTGACTTAGGTACTATCACCGAGGAGGGCCCGATTTACGGCTGAAATGTTTGATTTTTAATATATTGACTATCGAAGTATTTGAAAATACATTTTTTCGCATACTACACCTGGCGTCGGCTCTTATAGCCCGTTATTTTACTTAATTTTATTTAGTTGCAACATTTTTTTAATAAACTTTCCAAAGAGAGATTGGCTTTTCATACCTTCATTTTTCATATAGATTATAGAGGTAATAACTTATGCGGGAGTGAACATAAAAATAAACGAAATAAAATTCTGCTTTTAAGCTATAGGTACCGATTAATATGCTCGATATGAATACCGACCGTTTATTCAACTGTAAGTAATTTTAAAAGCTCTTGTTCCCGGTGTATGAATTTAGGGAGCACATTCGCTAATGAGTGCTCACCGATGGGGAGCGGGAAAGCGACGGGGATATTGAACGCATCCAATTATAAGCATGAAATGTGAGATTGTTATACCTTGTAATGAAGTTCGTCTCTTGAAACTGCATATTTCGATTTTAATATATGTATGTATATTCAGCAATAATTCTTATTGTATATTTTCTCGCTTCTGGAGTCACAATCTGACAATGAGATATAGTGGTGAATAAACAGGAGCCATAAATTTGCACCCAAGTTCCGCGCGCGCGTTACTCTCCTCCCGTATCGCCGTATCTCCCGTATTCCTAGTACGCGCTCCCGCACCCCCGAAAGCTTTTTTTTACAAGAAAGATTTCTCTGGGGGTTGATTCTGTAAATCTTAACGACAGCTTCATTATCGTTATATTGTCGTTGCGCAGCTTTTTTATATTGTATCTATTTCTATACGCAATGACAATATAACGATAACAAACCTGTCGTTAAGAGTTACAAAATAGGGGTAAAGACAGCATAATGACGTTTTAAGACGTCGTACTGACATATTGAGATATCATCAAGATGTTATTAATATGTCATTTGACGTCACTCTGCTATCTGGGCATTTTTTTGAAGACGCTCCTCGTTTCGCAGGCAGGCGTAGCATCATCGCGTACTCCGTTTTTCTCCGCGCCTACTCCTCCCGCAACTGTCATATCTCTTGCTGCACGGCTTGCAAGGCCGCCGCGGCTCCGAACCCCTTTTACGAAGTTGCCGTCATCGTGGCCATTTCATATTTCATCGTGATTACGCTGCGTCTGTTCGATCCCTGACAAGCCCCCAAGGCTGCATTCCAATTTAATTAAGCACTGTATTGATTTTCAGTACTGACAGTGAACATTAAAACGCAGCACAAAAAAGTTACTCTCGCGGCAGTATCGCGCCCGTGGGGCTCCGGTTGCCAGACGTCCTCCAATTAGTCCAGTCAAAATACGGAAGAAAGGGGGGGTACCTAGAAAAAATTGCAACAAAAGGTTTTATTACGTCATTGTGTTAAGAAAAATATACTAAACAACATATCCAAATTCCGTCATTTTCCGCTATCCCTAAGTATGTTTTTTATTAACAATTTATAAACAAATTCGTTTTTTCTCCACAAATACGGAGCGGAGCGGCGAATTCTAAGACTGCCGTGTGCTTGTTAGAACTCTCCGCTCCGCACGTAGCCTAGTAGCTCTTATTGCAAATATCTCAAATAATATGAGATATTTAAAAAAATTCATAAAAACATTTTTTGTAGATATTTGTCTGTTCTACAACTTTGATCTCTACAAAAATTTCGAAATTTATCGTATTTGTGGAGAAAAACGAATTTGTTTATAAATTGTTAATAAAAAACATACTTAGGGATAGCGGAAAATGGCGGAATTTGAATATGTTGTTCAGTATATTTTTCTGAACACAATGACGTAATAAAATCTTGTGTTGCAATTTTTTCTAGGTACCCCCCCTTTTTTCCGTATTTTGACTGGACATGTCAATAGCTTGATTTTAAAGAAAAAAATTTTTTTAATTTTTTTCCTCTGGTAGGGTCAAAGTATGAAGTATATACTGTAATATCCTGCTGGCGTTTTTTTTTTAAAACAATTTGGAACCTACTTGTGGCTGATTTTATGAAGAAAGGCAAAAATGCATGTAACAATTTGTTTAAACTATTGTAGAATTTTCAAAAATTGTCGCAGGACAACGAACCAAATCGCATTAAAAAGCTGAAAGTTTCAGCTTTTCAACGATTCTTTGATCATTTCTGTACGATGATTCGTTCAAAAGATATAATATTTTTTGTGCGCGCGTGCGACGCTTCAATTTATTTGACGTCTGTCAGCGCTTACCGCGCAGCGTATATCTTGCAAAATTTATTACGTGAAAAGTATTGCATGTACGAAAAAAACTTATAGAACATTTTTTGTAGATATTTGTCTGTTCTACAACTTTGATCTCTACAAAAATTTCGAAATTTATCGTATTTGTGGAGAAAAACGAATTTGTTTATAAATTGTTAATAAAAAACATACTTAGGGATAGCGGAAAATGGCGGAATTTGGATATGTTGTTCAGTATATTTTTCTGAACACAATGACGTAATAAAACCTTTTGTTGCAATTTTTTCTAGGTCTAATCGTATTTTGACTGGACTAAATCGAGAGGACAGACATCCAATTTAACAAAATTTTTTTTGTCCTTCGGTGAAAGCTATTCGTAATATTCGTTCAACGATTTCGGCAAATGTTCCCCCTTTTTTAATTTTCATGTACGCGCGCGCGTTTACTAGAAAGAGAGAAAAATATATTATATATGCTACTGGTACTTACATTATTCAAAATATATGCAATATGCATGTTATGATTAGAACGTATTTAGATTAATTTCGTTAATATACCCCTGCAATGTCCTTTTTTTTGCTTGTCAAAATTTTTTGGTGTCCTCCATTTCAAACATTCAAATATGATAACCCTACCCGTGATAACCCTACCTCTCGCGCACTCGCACTCGTGTCTGTGCACTTCCGCTCGCCGGAAATAAGACAGATAAGCTCATGAGAAAGAACTAATTTATTGCGAAAGAGATAGGTACAGCTCGGCTCGCGTTACACGTCTGTACAGCTCCGTAACTCAGCTTTGGATCTCCAAAGCGTCCGTTGATCTCACTTTTATAATATAAAAGAATTTTAAAATAAAGATATTTTATTTTTATGTGATTTTCAAAAATAAAACACTTATCTGCTCCCTCACCAGCCAGTACAAATTTTAATGTAGCTCTCTTGACGAAAAAAGGTTGGAAACCCTTATTATAAACGCATCAGACGTATTTAAATGGATTTTATAGGATTTTATCTATAAGTATTTTTAGAATTATTAACTGCTTATTTCGAAGAAGACGTGTCGATAATCACAGCCTAAACATTTATATTTATGCAGCTCCATCATCTAACCCACCGATAGCAACCCATATTAAACGTACGTTATTATGATAATAGGTATTGATCTGAAATGAGCTCCTGCCTTTAAATCTTAAATGAGCTTTTGCCTTTAAATAAACTCACACTTAATTACGCGCATCTTCCGCTTATATCTTACATTTGCAGAATCGACCCATAAGGGTCACTTCAACTAATTCTGATTAACTTTAATCGACGATTAACTCGATCAGCAATATCGGCAACAGCAAAACTTTTAACTGTATATCGTTCTCTTACTATCTCTTCGTGATATACCACTTCGTGAATAAAGCTGTGTGTTTTGGTATTACTAATCTTTTTTTAATTATCATTAAAAATTTCCAGGTAAGTTATACGTGGTCTAATTATATATAGTTTTCATCAATTTCTTCTAACAATAAGATCATCATAACTCTTGTATTCATTAAATAATAAAAAATTAATAATTTTATCCATGTTAAAACTATTTTTTCGAGAGAAATATTTTAATTTATTATTTAATATCACAGTACAGACTATATCATCGAAGAGATTATATAAGGTTTAGAACGACACACAGTTACAAGACTTGCTGTTGGCGATATTGCTGATCGATTATTTAATCATCGTTTAAAGTTAATCGGAGTTGGTCAAAGTGATCCTTATACGTTTAGTCTCGTGTTCAAGGGCGCGATCCACTTGGCGCTACAAACGCTCTTGGAAACATTTGATCTTTGTTGTTTACCAAATGTTAAACAAGGACAAAATAATTCTCTAAAGCGTTTTTTAAAGCGTCTAGTGGATTGCACCCCAAGTTTGCCAATTAAATCATCGCTTTTGACGTAGAACTACGTTTTTCTCCGCGTTGGGTAGAGGGTAATTTGATTGATTAGACCCAGCTTAAGACATTTATATATGTACAGATTCCCCGAAAATTCAAATGTCTGTAACTCCACAACTAAATCTTAAAGAATTATATGTGTATATAAAATAGAGGTAGAAAAAACTGAAGTATATAATAGAATTAGAAAAGAATTGCCAATATAATAAAAAAAGTGTGCGAATTAGAATCTTGCACATTGCTTCCTCATCATTTTTTTCGCTTATAAAGTTTCCTCTATGAGGAATTTACCAAATTATTAGCATATAATAGATTGGCTTCTCTAAAATAATTTTATATCTGAAAAAATCAAAGAGGTATTAGCAACTGTGCCGCAACTAACAACGTAGACTGTAGAGCTATGCCAACTGTCCTTCGCTGAATACTTCAAGGACGTAGAACTAGTGAGATAGTGCCATGAAATAGTGACAGTTGATGTAGTTCTACGTTGTTGGTTGCGTCACAGTTGTTACTGTGCCCCTTTAATTGTTTAACCTGATTGATGTCATAAAAATCTCAGAAGCCTCGGTGTTAAATTTCACTGGTCTTCTGCTGATATCGAGGGGTTTTATGTTACACTGCATCGAGCGCGGAAAGCGCCCACTTATCTTCTTATGACTTACTGCGACGTCGACCGACATAAATATCACGCTCATGAAAATCTCTTTAATGAACATGTTTATTCGACTGATTTAGTTAAAAACATTGAAAATATATTTTTCAATGTTTTTTAAAAGAAAAAACACATCGGTAGAAATAGAAATTATCGTATTAAATACAAGTGGCATTAATATGCAATAGGTGCATATGTAAAAAAGTAGAAACTTGCACATTGCTTTCTCACAGTTTTTAAGTATGCAAATTAAGAAATTGCACATTATTTTGCTCATAAAGCTTCCTCTTATGAGGAAGCTTGTATTTTATTTGATGCATAATTATTAGTATTTATTAATTTGCATAATTATTAGTATTTATTAATTTGGTTTCCTCATAGAGGAAGCTTTATGAGCGAAATAATGTGCAATTTCCTAATTTGCATACCTACTTAAAAACTGCGAGGAAGCAATGTGCAAGTTTCTATACTTGTACACTTTCTTTATTGTAATAAGCTTTACTGCGTTTATCGCATAATTCAGACAGATGTTCTTTCAAATAGATGTTATGACTTTGGTTTATTTACTTTAAATAAAATTTAAGAGGATCTCTCGTACAATAGACAAATTTGTTCTTTTTTGCATTTTATTATATTTTAATAATTAAAAATTGTGTGTCTTCCTTTTAAAAATTTTTAAAAGGGAGTTACACACACACACAATTTTTAATAACTAGAAGAAAGTAGAATAATAAATAAAATCATGTATTTCTCAAAATAGTATAGTAGAATAGATAGATATATTTACATTAAGCCGCATTGATACGTTAGCATAATTGTAAAATAAAATTCTAAGTCTAAGAAATTTACGAAAATAATGTTGCGTATTTTGGCTGTGATATAACGTTTTTCTTATCACGTTTACTTTGTTTTACTTTTATCTGTTAATGCTCATAAAAATTATCTATAGCGATGCATAATAAATGTAATTGCACGTCATTATCTTAATTAGCGAGAGATTAGGCTAAATAACATTCCAGAGTAAAAACAGAGTGAAATTTGTATATACAATAGTAATTTCGTCTATTTCTAAAAACGAGTTGTCTAAAAATGAATGGCAGCTCGGATTTTTATGTATTAGAGACTGTTAGAGACGCGAAGTAACTACTATCGAGCCGGTGGAGCGAAATATATCGACGCGTATTCTTGGGCTGTTGACACCTGTAACCTTGTCGCATAGTTAGTCTGGAGTTAGTCGCCACGCGAGATACATACCGTTCGAACGTCGCTAGTAACCGAATATACATTTGTAATATAATTAGAATAAACTGTTATCAGTTGCATATGTAAAATCTCACTGCGTCAATTATATTTCTCAATCAGAGACAAAAGATATAAGATACATTTTATTAAATTTAAGTTATGAGAAACACAAATCGTTAGAGAATCTACGGAACTTACTTTGTCTATGTGTATGACACGCGTGTACAAGTTGGACAGGCCACCCAATGTAACTATAAACGGTGGTATCCAATCCACCATAAAGTCCATAGTGATGTCAGATGTAATAAGTATGGCGTTAATCTGGTAAGATGTTAACTTTTTATAAAAAGGAAGAAATAATTGTATAGAGAAATGGTTATCCGAGACATGTTCGATTTAATTTCTCGCGTGAAGATTCTTCTTTACAGTTTCGATAAAATACGTATTCGTATATAATACGCGGGTACAAGTTGATCAGGCCACCCAATGTAATTATAAACGGTGGTGTCCAATCCACCATAAAATCCGTAATGATGTCAGATGTAATAAGTATAGCATTAATCTGGGGTAGTCATCGCTTCTATCCTTGTTTGATGACGTCAGAAGCGAGAAATGAGTAGAAATGACACGCTTTCATTCTTGCGCTTTATTTCCAAATAAAAAGATATTTGCACAAAATAATACTACAGATCACTTCAGCACACTTCAAAAATACTCCGGCTGCATCCCTTTTCCTCGACAGTTATTAAAACAGCCGTAATCGAATGTAATACAAAGACGCCTGCGCATAAGCCTGCATGGTTAGGCTTCGTATTAAATTCATTTTACGGCTGTTTAATAACTGTCGAGGAAAAGGGATGCAACTGGAGTATTTGTAAAGTGTGCTGAAGTGATTTGTAGTGTTATTTTGTGCAAATATCTTTTTATTTGGAAATAAAACGCAAGAATAAATTCTGACGTCATCAAACAAGGATAGAAGCGACGACTACTCAGGAGCCTTAATAAAAAGGAAGAAATAATTTAAATAATTTCATCGAGAAATAGTTATCCGAGACACGTTCGATTTAATTTCTCGCGTGAAGATCTTTCGTTACAGTTTTGATAAAACAATGATATATGGTTTCTAATTTTATATTCCATTTTTATTCTAATACTGTGAGAATTTTATCTTCAATCGTCTAGTTTGAAAAATATCTAACATTAAATTTAAAAAAAAAACTAGTTTTTTTAAATCGCAAATACCAGAAAAAATGTAAATATTAGCAAGACGACTGTTGAAGCAACTCTCATTAAACGAGCGCTCCGCTTGCTTTGATAAGGACATAGTCCCTTTTAAGCGTTAGAAGAAATCTGTTCAATTTGAAGTAATGCTCTTCGGGATGTTCCATTTGCTTTGAAGGTTTCAAACAGTGGCCGTAGAAGCAAGAGCTTATCTCATTGCTATAGTCATTTAATATTTATTTCTTAAATCACTTGGATCTATTTTTATCTATTATTTTTTTATCTTTATTATCGATTGAATTACATCGAAGAAAAATGCACGCGTTTAGCGCGGAGGCGCAAATTTTTCAGTGGCCTCGAGGCTCGAGGGTATCGATCGGCAGCGCGCGTACAATGTTCGGATAATAACGTGGGAAACATCCGATGTACGCGAAAAAAAATTGCCTTCAGGCAGTTTATCATCTACAGTGTTGGTTTTTCTTACATGCGCGATTATTTCGCTGCAACATCACGGTTATTTTTCGATTATTCTGCAAAGGTAAAAGGAGCGAGCGATAAGTGAAGGAAGTCGGAGGTAAAGCACAATATTCGTGCCGTTTATTTTGCACAGTGTATAACAAGCGACGACCAAATCGTTAAGGGAATCCTGGATACCGATATTTATAGGGGAGTGATTTTCTCCGAATTGGCTTTACAGAATTGAAAATCATTTTACGTGTTGAAAGTACGTACAGAAATAATGCGAGCAATGGTAAATTGCAGACAAAAAACTTAAAAAATTGAAAAGATTATACATATTTGATACTACTCGGAGCTGTCACTTCATCCTTGAATGACAGGCGAACTCAAACGCGAAAGTACCTAACGCCACCCTAGCGGAAATTACTCCCCTATAAATATCGGTATCCAGGATCCCCTTAAGATACATTTCTCTTGTAGAAAATGTATGAGAAATAAAATGTAAGAAATTGAATTTCCTTGCTAAGACAAATCAACTTAAAATCATCATCGAATCTCTCACTGAAATAAGAGTCATCAAAAAAATTGTAGCACTATCTTAAATACTCCAAACAATATTCTGTTATTTTAAAAGTATTTACACATGCTTTGTGAGTTGCTTTACTTTATTTATTATATCACATTTATTCTGCGTATTTACTTACCTGTAATTTACACCAACAGATTCCCGTTTTTCTAAAAAAGAATTTTCAATATGATCGTAAGAAGAAGATTGGTACATGTCTAATATTCCCACTAATGTTTTCTACGCTACCTCTACGCTTACAACTTGACAGAAACATTTTCAGAATTGTCTGGCAAACATGAAATAGGAGATCGCTGTCTGAAGCATCTTTGAAGGATACATGTATTCTTTATTCGTAGTTTATTATGATTCGCGCTGAATAAAGTTTACTTTTTTCTTATCATTCCAAAATTCGGCAAGGACATCACGTAAAATTTACAGGCAGTCAAGATGACTGGATGACTGTGTCGCATCATTATTATTAACAATGCCTTCTGTTCCGAAACAATTGCGTTGTACCATGCAAAGTTGAATCTGCAGTTCCAAATATTGTTTTTATTTTAGAAACAATCAAGTTCGGGAATTATAAAGTAAAGTAAATGAAATACAGTACCGTGCAAAAGTTTGGAAACATTTGATTTTTTGACTTAACAAGGTTTTACGCCATCGAAAAGTTTAATAACATTTCCTCTTTAAAATGCTTTTTTAATCATTGCGGTACCATTTTTTTTCACTGAGTTATGACGATTTGAAGTGAGCTGTGCATTTCAAGGTCTTTTTTCTAAAAAAATGTGTTGTGTCGCCGGTATTAACGTTTTCTAAACGAGCCTTGAAGCATTCGAAAGCTGAGAGTTTAAGTTTTAAAACGCTTTTTTAAACATCGCTCTGCGATCATTCTTCATAAAGATACGTCCGATGGCGTAAAACCTTGTTAAGTCAAGAAGATCAAATGTTTCCAAACTTTTGCACGGTACTGTATGTAATCCTTCTCTCTCTTCTCTCTCTCTCTCTCTCTCTCTCTCTCTCTCTCTCTCTCTCTCTCTCTCTCTCTCTCTCAAATAAACATTGTTAAGGGGATCCTAAACCGAAGGCCGAACTCCGACGATGTCGATACGAAATGTGATTTTCGCA
Organism: Leptothorax acervorum; assembly: GCA_035220615.1. Classification (NCBI taxonomy): domain Eukaryota; kingdom Metazoa; phylum Arthropoda; class Insecta; order Hymenoptera; family Formicidae; genus Leptothorax; species Leptothorax acervorum. The sequence continues at coordinate 329,845 of JASTWQ010000158.1, read as the reverse complement.
CAGCTACCAGTTTTTTTTGGATTTATAGAATTAAAAATCATTTTCCAGGATTAAAGTATAAACGCAAACGGATACGGCTCTGGTCGTGTTTTCGTTAAAAAAAAAAAAAAATTTTTTATATAATAAATTTTTTTTCTTTTTTAACGAAAACACGACCAGAGCCGTATCCGTTTGCGTTTATACTTTAATCCTGGAAAATGATTTTTAATTCTATAAATCCAAAAAAAACTGGTAGCTGTGCGAAAATCACATCTCCGTCGGTGGTACAGACGGCTTTAGGATCCCCTTAATAGAGCAAATTATTTAAATGTATTAACGTTTGTCTGCTTTTTAAATAATGACAATAATATCATGTTTTTTTCATTATATTGGAGAACGGGGGAATTGGCACCACGGGGTAATAAGAACTCTCGTAATATAAAATGACTATCGCGCGTAAAAAATTCGAACTCGCGTGTGAGCGACCATCTGTCAAACACCGCCCCCCGTGTCAGTCAAATATTCCATCAGTTTCGCTTTGTTTGCTCAGGAAATGACAGGGAATGAAACACGTCGTGTTTTCGCCCGCTTTGTTACAATTTTCATTGACCTTTGCTCAAGCAAGTAAGTAGTTATATTTTCTAATAATTGAATAAACTCTTTCTTTATTATTAGTGTCATAGGTTACCTTTAGTGACAAAACATTAAAAATTAAAAAAATTTATCAGTAGTTATTTTTTTATTCGCTGACCAAAAGTTACATCAATGGAGGTAATTAGAACTAACCGAGTCGGGGTATTTAGAACTCGCTCCAATTACCCCTGAGGATCCAGGATCAAACAAATGTCTTGTGTGTTTTGACGTTGGGAAGGATAATGAGCTCTGGTTTCGTTGTTGAAGCTGTGGAATGTGGGCTCATGCCGACTATACGTAGATTGTGAGAAGGTAAACATTTTTATTTGCGACATTTGTATTCATAAAAAGTAATATATTAAAACCACGGTCTTACATAACTAAAACTATTCATATAAAAGCATAGATTAGGCAGCGTTAATAACACGACCATAAACCGCCGGTAAATTTTCGGTGTCTTTTTGAAGATTGACTGTGCGCCTGCACTTCTTGATGAAAAACATCTCCGAGATCTCTCTTTGGTAAAGTTTTACAATTAGGGCCCCAACAAGAAATCAATCGCCACTTAAATATGTTGTAGGGGAGGTCTTTCTGAGTAATTCTACGCAAGAAAAAAGTGGGGGACGGCATTGGTTTAAAAGATATAACAAATTGAAATTTCAAAATTTTAATGCTTTTTATTAGATATTATAAAGTAACACCACGCCGATGACTGATCTTAACATATATTATAGAAGTCTTGTTAATAATATTTAAAAAATAATTTGTTAAAGCAGAGAATAGTTGGTATATGAAAAGTACATGTTTATATGTACTTATTCATCGTACATATTTATATGTACGATAAATAGTTTATATATAAATATGTACTTTTCATATATCAAATATTCTCTGCTTTAACAAATTATTTAACAAATAATTGGGGACGGCATTGGTTTAGAAAATATAGCAAATTGAAATTTCAGAATTTTAATGCTTTTTATTAGATATTATAAAGTATAAACCTATAGGTTAGTGACGCGCTTTATAAGTATGCGCTTTGTAAGTTGAAGCACATACAAAGCACATACTTGTAAAGCGCGCCAATAACCTATAGGTTAGTGACGCGCTTTATAAGTATGCGCTTTGTAAGTTGAAGCGAGGTCCACCCTATACAGGGTTGGGAGGGAGAAAATGAGAAAAAACACTAAACTCTGATATTTGATTTTTGTGAGAACACAAGAATTATGTTTACTGTGCAAGGTGAAGGAACGTCGACCCCCAAATTTTATCAACAGTTTTGGATTCGAGGTGCAAAAACACGCTCCTCTGTCCACGCATGTACTTTGTAAGTTGTAAAGCGAGGTCCACTTCCCCCCCCCCCCCCCCCCCCCCCGATCCCTGTGGAATACGCTTCTCTGTCCACGCATGTACTTTGGTATATTAGTCTCTTATATATGTATCTCATAATACTCAAAATAACTGTTATAATTTTCAAACTTTTTTGTTAATAACTTTTTAATAAACAACGATTCCTTGCTAGAACCTTTCAAAGGTTACTCAGGAAAATGATCTCTGTAATATATATCAAAATCAAAGTCATCGGCGTGGTGCTACTTTATAATATCTAATAAAAAGCATTAAAATTCTGAAATTTCAATTTGCTATATCTTCTAAACCAATGCCGTCCCCCACTTTTTTCTTGCGTAGAATTACTCAGAAAGACCTCCCCTACAACATATTTAAGTGGCGATTGATTTCTCGTAGGGGCCCTAATTGTAAAACTTTACCCTCTCTTTTCTTAAAATGGCTTTCTTTATATAAAATCCTTGGATTATGCCACGTAAAATCATGGTTATATGTGAGACGATGTTTGGAAACCACAGAGTGCTTGCTAACATGTTTCCTAATATCACTTTGATGCTCTTTTAAGCGTGTCTCTAGGTGCCTCTTAGTTAAAGAAGGTTAAAAGATGATCAAAAACTTATTTTTTACATATATTTTATTATTATTAATAAGTTTCCATTTAAATACTTTATTACGCACTTAAAAATATTCCGCATAAGCAATGGATCTCATTACCCATAAGGTGGTTCTCATTGTCCGATGCCTGGGGTAATGAGTTTTTTTCCATTTAAAAAAAATGTGGTTTTTTGTATTTTTCTACTACAATTGAAAAATTCTGTTGTAGGCCATATTGAAGCTTGATGTTTCCACAATTTAATTGATAAAAGTTCCAATAAATATTCGATGATTATAACATATTTATTAATATTTTTTCTTTAACTGGTGCCAATTCCCCCGTTCTCCAATAATATTCTATCTGCAGTATTTTGCATGTTTGAAAACTTACGTAATGCATAAATATCTAATACCTAAGTAATACATTTATAATTATTGCACATATATTTTTCAAATATATTGATGTTAAAACTACCTATGTACTCACATTCTCTCACATATTTTTGAACTAAAATCCGTGATTCTTTTTCCCATATAACAAGACATAAATATATAACACAGTCCTCCAATGGAAACACTGAAAGATCTAACAGCTCGTTCGAAACTCGAGGCACGAGATCTGAAAGACTTTGTTTTAACGCTTTAACAATACTTATTGGAGACGCTCGACACATTTCCGCAATCAACATACCTGAATTAACGTAATACTCATCAAAATCACTATTCCTGTGAGATTCATTAGAAAGTGTAGTGTGTGACAAGTCTCGATAATTTCAACGAATCTCGAAGATAAAAAGTACGTGTTAAAGTAATAAGGCAAAAAATATTTTTTTGCACGTAAAATAATTAATATGTATATGTATGTTTATAATTTGGAATATGACGATGCTCATTTGTCGATGGAAAAACAATAAAATCTAATTATCAATCTGTGGATTTATTCTTAGAGATACGATAGGAGAAATATCTATATACATGTATACATATATTTATATTGATTTCTCTCTGTATAGATTTATATAATTTAATTTAATGCTAACAATTGATCTTTATTTTTATATTATACTAGTTAGAAAGGATTAAAATATAATAAAATGTAAAAAAACATTCGATGAGTAGGATCTGTTGGAAAACCAAGAGTGATAAACGGGCCAAATGAGAGCCGCGCGGGCGTGATTGTAGGTGCACAGTTATATTTCCATTAATTTATTTATTTAATGCTCGTACGTTTCGGTCCCACGTTCAGACCATCATCAGCAAAAATCGGCGGAAATTAATTAAAAATGAGATTGAGATAATGCATTAAAAATGAGATAAATTTTTAATTAATTTCCGCCGATTTTTGCTGATAATGGTCCAAACGTGGGACCGAAACGCACAAGGATTAAATAAATAAATTAATGGAAATATAACTGCGTACAACTGCGCCTGGCTCTCATTTGGCCCGTTTATCACACTGGGTAAAAAAACAAATTTGTCTATTGTATGAGAGATCCTCTTAAATTTCATTTAAAATAAATAAACCAAAGTCAACATCTATTTGAAAGAACATCTATCTGAATTATGCGATAAAATCAGAAAAAATTTTTAAAAGGAAGTTACGATTTTTAATAATTAAAATATAATAAAATGTAAAAGAAAACAAATGTCTATTTTATGAGAGATTTTCTTAAATTTCAATTAAAATAAATATATACCAAAATCATAACATCTATTTGAAAAAACATCTATCTGAATTATGCGATAAACGCAGTAAAGCTTATCAAAATAAAAAAAGAAAGAAAATTCTTTCACCGATTCTCGCAAAATTTAAAAATTTAAATCTCGCGTTACCAATAAAACAGATTCCGGACTCGGTTTCGGGTTTCCTGAGTTTGAGAGATAAATTCGCGTTACCAATAAAACTGATTCCGGACTCGGTTTCGGGTTTCCTGAGTTTGGGAGATAAATTCGCGTTACCAATAAAACAGATTCCGGACTCGGTTTCGGGTTTCCTGAGTTTGGGAGATAAATTCGCGTTACCAATAAAACAGATTCCGGACTCGATTTCGGGTTTCCTGAGTTTGGGAGATAAATTCGCGTTACCAATAAAACAGATTCCGGACTCGGTTTCGGGTTTCCTGAGTTTGGGAGATAAATTCGCGCTACCAATAAAGCAGATTCCGGACTCGGTTTCGGGTTTCCTGAGTTTGGGAGATAAATTCGCGTTACCAATAAACCAGTTTGACAAGAGGGACCGTGCTAATTCTGTTTTAGAAACGATTAAAAATTTCGAAGTAAATGTTTACAAAATTCCGGCAAACGCGGTTAATGGCTTGCGAGACTCGGTGACGGATTCTTTGTATAGATTTTTAGTGGATCAAAATCATGTTGATAGGGTCGACCGCTACATTTTAGATAGGTATGCTGAATGTAAAAAATTTTTGCGTGATAACCAGGATGTTTTTGTCACGAGAGCTGACAAGGGTCAATTTACTGTCATTATGGACAGAGAGGAATATTTGGAGAAAATGACTGAATTGTTCAATGACCAGTCCACTTACAAGAAATTAAAGAAAGATCCTATTAAACAAATTTCATCAAAATTAAATGAACTTGTCAGATCTTGGCGTGACGGTGACATCATTGATGATCAAACTTACTGGCGCTTAAATTGTACGAATGGCAACCTCCCACGCTGTTACGGGCTGCCAAAGATCCATAAAAATGGTTTCCCGCTACGTATTATTGTTTCGGCTCTGGGAAGTCCATTATATAATGTAGCGTCTTTTCTTCATGACATTTTACAACGTTCTATCCGTACACCCAAGTCTCATATCAAGGACAGTTGGTCCTTCGTGAGAGAAATTAACAATAGAGAGATCAATGCTGATGAAGTACTCGTTTCCCTTGATGTAACGGCTCTTTTAACCAATATCCCTAAGGAGTTAGTTCTCAAGGCGATAGAGAAACGGTGGCAAAATATCTCTCAGATCACAAGCTCAGTTTGCCGCAGTTTCTGCATGCTATTGAGTTGGTACTGACAAGGGAAGGGCCACATGTGTTGTCGCGCAAATAAAATTCTAATCTAGTGCATTCAAAATGACGTAACAAAATATGGTTACCACTAAATTTTAAGGTGCTATGGACTATTATAGCAGAAGGTGCAGGTCTTCAAAGATTGGAAGTACAATGGAAGACAAACGAAAGACATGGATTTTTATAAGACAAAGGTTTATTTTACATATATGTATTATGTAATAGAATTATGTATTACGTAAGGATATGTATTAGAATAATATACAACATTGTATTAATCAGATAAAGGATATAGGTAGGTAATATTTTATTTATCTAGCGGGTTTCTGATTTGCACATTTTGCTTCAGCTCTATGTACGGATCTGATTTGCACATTGATTAGTTCTTGAGTTGCTATGATACGGTTCTGATTTGCACATTGATTAGTTCTTGAGTTATGTTTGAAATTTCGGGGAATCCGTACATAGAGCTGAAGCAAAATGTGCAAGTTTCTGATTTGCACAATTTTTTTTATTATATTGGCAATTTTTTTCTAATTCTATTATATTCTTCAGTCTTTTCTACTTCTACATTTCATATACAATTCTTTAAGATTTGGTTGATAAGTTCTTGAGTTATAGAAATTTCGGTAAATTTGGCCCATATATACACACACACACATACGGACATTTTTTAAAATTGCGATTTTTCGACGTTTTAGATTAGAACATTCTGAACACATTGGCAGCGGCAACTAAAAAAAAAATTTTTTACGAAAACAAAGCTTTCTCTATGTCCTATGAGGAAGCAATACGGCATATGTAAAATATTGACTGTTGAATCAATAACAATAATTCATACGTAGAGTATTGCTATCTTACATAGGATGTTGTATATATACACATACGCAAGCGCGTTATAGGTATACAGTTACTCGCTTTAATATTCGGACACTAATAGTTTTGAGAAATTATTACTTTTTAAACGTAGTTTTTGTTGTATTAAGATTTCATGGTTTTTTTTTTAAATAAAATTAACATTTATTATAGTCATCAGAAACGTAAATTTAATTTATTTAATTAATACAGTTTTAAACATATTAAATGAGAATACCTATGCTTAATTCTGGTGTAAAAATATTCGGACACTCGTAAAATAGTTTTTGAATTCTCGATATTATTCGCGATTTATGTTGTTTTCCACCGTTCTGGATTTATTTATTTATTTATTTAGCAACACTATAGTGTTGCGTCCGTGGAGCTCGGCCGAGTTGAAGCCGCGCCAACCGATATCAATCGTCATCGAGGCGCGACTCGGAAATTCGATATCGGTCGGCGCGGCTCAATCCCGGCCAACACTACGGGAGATGTACAAACGGCAAACGCAACATTATTTATGTAGGGGAAGCCCGGGCAAAGAGTGAATACCCTAAGCAAAGCGGATAATTTCTTTTTCGCTTCATATATACTTGATGGTGCTATGAGTCTCCAGGGAGAGGGAGCGACCGGCCGCCGATGGGCAGTGCGAAAGAACATGTGATTGCTCGTGTCAGTTTTTTATGAAGAATAAATAAATTTAGTGTGTTTTCGTGCGATTTTCGCTAAGATATATACGTAGCTTGATTATTAGTAGAGGAAAGTCCCCTATTATGAGATAGGTTCCTAATATGAGATAACGGGGTTTCTTTTAAACTAATAGGCCCAGATAGGGCCTAATAGTTCAAAAGAAACCCCGTTATCTCATATTAGGAATCCTATCTCATAATAGGGGAGTTTCCTCTAGTAATTGTTCTTTAACCACTGTGAATGTTTTTTTATAAGAATTCTCTGTTTTTAAGGCTCTATTGGAGTAAAAAACTTTTCACTTATTGCTCAACCTTTCCAAGTTCGCACTAAGTAGGTCCTTTGGGCAAAGCGGTTGGGGGCAAAGCGGATGAACCATCCCTCTTTGTCCCCTTGACCGGTCATAATGAGATTGCTGTTTTTCTGTTGATGGTTTCCTCCAATACAAACGTAAAATATACTAAGCGAAATGGACAGAGACCAACCTAAAATACTCTAAAAATGGGTCCATCATAAGTGTTTGAAAATTCAAACACAATGTTTGAAAATTCAAACACTTATAAGTAATCCGACCCTAGCAACTGAATTCGAATATGAAATCCGCCAAAAAACCTGACGATTGCATCGGACGACGATCATCCGATGCAAACCGACACCGGAACCCAAAGCGTCTGACTCCAGGTTTACCGTAAGCGCTGATGCGAAGGTCAGCGCAGAGCGCTGACGACGAGAAGTCAACGCTAACTCGGGAGCCCCCGAGTTAGCAACAGAACGTCGTTCCGACATTATAAATACTGCCGAATCGGAAGATCGGGCGGGCAGTCTGTCATCAGAATTCGTAACAAACGTGCGGTCACCTTTAGTAATTATTAAACTTAGAATAATCTCGGGAATTGTATAAAGAAATCAAGACCGTTATCAATTGTCAAGTATTTTAATTAAAGATATTTGAGAGGAAATATCTAAGTAACATTCATTCGAACACTCCGTGGTGTGCACCACCTCCAACCCGGAATTCCCGAATCCTGTGCCGGCCCTGAGCATCAACTTCCGGTTACGGCACAACAGTCACTTGATCTTTGGTAAAAACAGTAATAAACCTTCCCCAACTTTTTTTACAGTTTCTTGACTTCATATGCCGTTGTAAAGTTGTACACGGAATATGGTACTTTTTGGCTAACGATTTAATAGACTCTTTTTTCTCATTGACTGCATCCATGGCGCGTTCACTCTAAAAATTAAGTGTTTGAAATTCAAATACTTTCGTTGTCGCCCTTTTCAAGATGTTTATAAATGTTTGGTTTTTGGTTGGTGTTTGATATATCACACGCATAGAGCTCTACGCGATTTCATATTCGAATTCAGTTGCTAGAGTCGGATTACTTATAAGTTATATAATTAATAATTATAGCGTTGTGCGCTCACAACATGACGATCCGCTTTATCCAGGGGGGTCGGGCAAAGCGGACAGTTTCTCCTGTTTTAGTTTTTCATTTGAAAGAGGTTTAAATGTTTAACTTTTTTATTTTTTTCTTATTTTATTTGAAAGTTGATTACATTTAGAGGATTATTAGAATAAAAGAGGTCTCTGATGTCAATTTTAACTGTCTTTTTTCTTGCCAAACCTTAACATATCCGCGCTGCCCGGGCTTCCCCTATAAACGGGATTCAGAGAGGTCCCTTTAATGCACATACCTAGTATATAATTATAATTATAACGAGAGAGAGAGAGAGAAAGAGAAAGAGAGAGAGAGAGAGACGCAAAATAAAGTGCTGAAAAGAAGAATTCAAAAATAATAAATTTACAAATTATAGTACAAAACTTTAAGATATAACGAAAACAGTATTGATCGTTTAAAAGAGTTCAGAGCTTATTTAGGGGTTTAAATTTACTATAGAAAGTACGATGTAATTATCTCGATAAAATTTGAAACTTTCTTCTATATTCATATTATTAGCACTTTTTATTAATTTTTTTAGTATACTTAAATATTTATTTTTATCTAAAATTTTGTCAATGAAAACTATTCGCCTGATCCTCTGGTTAAAATACAACCTGAAACCATTGAACTTCCGTCACCGTGTGTTATGGCTGGTCTCAAATTCTTTACTTTTAATTCTTCGTTTGCTTTAAGCTATATCATTTTCCGTCCATCAAATCCAAAAATGTTAAATTTGCTTTTATCGGCGAATACATTTCACTAGGCTTGCTTTTTAGAAATAAACTCCTTGGTAAAAATCAATCTTTTCTTTTGATTTGCCTCATTTATGAATGGCTTTTTATGAACAATTCTGTAACCATTTTCTTTTAACGCTCGACGAACTGCATCAGAATGTACTTTCTTGCCAGTCTCTTCAAATAATTCTGCAGTCAACTTTGGAGCACTTAATCCAGGACTTTTTTTCTAACAATTTTACGTTTATTCCGTGAGTCTACTAATTTTGGACGTCCTTTCTGAAGTATTGATTCAATACGGTCTTCAAGAACTCAATCCTTTTATAATGTCTGATGCTACCGTGCTTTTACTCAGAATTAGTAACTTGCCGATTTCTTGGCACGGCTTGCATTTTTCATTATGATAAATAACAAGCTGCTGGCTGTTGAGTATTTTGTGCAAGCCTCCACCAGAGCATAAATGAGGTATGGACCTTTAGCTGATAAATTTGAGTTGCAGATGGATCGGAGAAGTCAGACTAAATTTCTTGAAAATATTCAGCCGTCAATTTATTCTATACACAGAAAAAAAGTAAAGTTGCTTCAATTAAACGTCACGTCACGGGCTGCCACAAAACATAAACAGTTAATTCAATTGGATATTATTTGATCCAAATATTTGGATTATTAAAACAACCATCTGATGTTTTCGTTCAAATAATATCCAATTGAATTAACTGTTTATGTTTGTGTTGTGTTTATATTTGGGTTAGCATTTGACGTGACGTTTAATTGAAGTAACTTTATTTTTTTTCCGTCTATGTATATCTCGACTGTATTATAATGATAATTCTGTGCTCGTGTATTATAACGATGATTAGCTTGGAGCAAAGACTGAGACCGGCGAATCGTGATCAAGGGCTTCTAAGCAAGATTTCGAATTGATGAAAAGTCACGATTGATACACGAAGATTTTAATGCAGTAAGAGCGTAAAAGCGAATGATTTAAACTTACAAGAAAATACAATACAAAGATGTCAATACAACAAGAGCGTTAAGGCGAATGATTTAAATTTACAAGAGAATACGAAACACTAGCGTTTATCAAACAAAATATGTTTTTGAGTCCCACTCTTAGCGTTAATTATTAATTCGTGTGGTCAGGGCCAGCGCACGTACATTGCCGTAGCGTCTTACGCCACTTTACGTGAGAATCGCCTTAGGCCCACTGTCCACGGAGGCGTCGCTGCATAGACGCGTATTAGATTTTTTGAATTGATCGTGCGTGTAGGTGTATGTTTATTAAAGTCCATTTAAATTTATCTCTTAGTATCGTCTTTAATCACAAAATTATTCTAAGTTGAGTCATTACAGTGTGTGTTCAATTTTTTATTTTTTTTTTTTTTTACTCTCGCGAGCGAATCAATCAATTATTTCTGTAAGCGTTTGTTTGTTAATCGTTTTATACTATAACGTACACTGTCTCCATTGGTAGGCGTAGTAACAACATCGTGTTGATGCCTTACCATTTGCGTGCTCTCTTTATTTCATATTTATACTTTCTACAACTTGTACCTCCACCAAGCATCGCAATAAATTAAATTAAATTAAAATTAAATTAAATTACAGTTCCGAAATATTCTAAGTAATACCGCTCACAAATTATTCTAAGTCGTACGGTCGCGCGGATACGTCTTCACTCTAGCGGGTCGCAGTGTCGAATTCTCATCTCTCTGTCCCCGGGACTCGCGATCGTTTTCTCCCCTCCGGACATCGTGTCCTTCGAGGCGTCGCTCGTCACATTTCGGTCGGTGTTATGTTATTAATTACTGTTTGTGTCATGTCTGTAACGTTCTCGCTTATTGTTCCCTATATTTATGTTTTTCTCCTCTAACGTCTTTCTCTTTTTACCGACCTCGTTATTATCTCTTACTTTCGATTCGAGCTGTTCCGGCGGCCAAGTATATGGCGATATAATCGCCACAAGATATTCTACGCTTCCTGTACGCTTCCATGCAACGACCAATGTAAAGCAATGGACATCTGTCGACGAAGCGGCAATGCATGCTTTCGTCATGAAGCCTGGCGTACGTTGTCGGTCGCCGGGCGTACAACGCGCGACGCACATGGTCTCGGTTATAGCTAAAGCCGAATTTCAAAATATTTTATATAAAGTATAACCCCGAACTTTTACGACAGTTCAACTGTGGCTGCGTTTCAATATTCAATGCCAATACTAAAAATCTATAGTTTACGTCATGTATATCATACATTTTCAGTACTAGCAGTGAATATTGGAACGCAGCTTGTGTTGTTATACAAACGTCGATGTATGGATGTAGCCAGTATCTTTTTTTATTTCTACGTTGAATATAATTGTATAAAACAATCGCGTCCTCATCATCGCTCGACATCTTTTCGAATAAACCAAAATGAATTTTTCTATCCTTATTATACGCTTAGAGTACGCTTCGTGGAAAGAACATTGTCGTAGGCGTATTGTCATTTCAAGTACGCTACGCTGACGCGTCTATGCAGCATCGCTCCGTGAACAGTGGGCCTTACGCGACACGTAAGCCAAACGTACGGCAACGCACATAGAAAAACGTAACGTAACATACCATACGTTACATGCGTTACGTTACGTTTTTTTATGTGCGCTGCCGTACGTTTGGCTTACGTAAGGTGGCGTAAGACGCTACGGCAATGTACGCGCGCTGGCCCTATGAATGCTTGAATGAAACTTACTCACCGAAGTAAGCCACGCATCTCGTGTTTATAAAACAAGCTTAGGAAATAGTCTAACTGATTTCTCAGAATCACTCAATCATAAAGCATATTGAGTGTCCGAATATTTTTGTGACACCAGAATTAAGCGCATAATCTCATTTACTGTTTAATATGTTTAAAACTGTATTAATTAAATAAACAACATTTAAGTAATTTTTGACAACTGTAATATGCAAAGTGTTTATTTGATTATAAAACCATGAAACTTTATTCCAACAAAAAATAAGTTTAAAAAGTAATGATTTCTCAAAAATCATGGTGTCCAAATATTCGAGTAACTGTATGTATTTAGATATTCTCTTTTTATATGATTATGTAAAATCAGAACGAAATGCATTAATGATTTGAACTAGTATTCTCTGCACTATTCGTTTCACTAATATTAATTTATTTTCTTGTCTTATATTGCCATGCTTGCAACAAGATGCGCTAAATAAAAATATATTAATGATGCAAAACGTAATATTTTAAAAATAGAATAGCTATTTTATCTGCGTGCTATAATTACTAATGTTCTTTCTGCCACCGGAAATGTGTTTTCCTGATATATGATATCTTATCTTTTTTATATTCCGTGAATTAGATGAAGAGGAAGAAATAAGAGAAAAATTATCAGAAGCCACGGTTTTTATCAGACGTTTGTGGTTTTATCTATCTCGTAAATGATACTTTTATAGATTGAATTTTCCTTAGCAACTATGTCTGTATTTAGTGGTATAAATAGCGTGACCAACGCGCTCGACATTCAGTACGAGAGGAAGTGTCTGTACGATGAGATGTACGTTTGATTGTGCGGATGGACTAACAAGTATTTCTAAAAACCTTCTTCAAGAATATTTGCCGCTTTTCGCTCTCGTGTTCTGTCGTTTCATCTTTTGTCATAAAATCCCACAATAATCGACAAAGAAGAGAATAATTTTCTTAATCGGCATTAGGTAGTTCCAAAGACATTTTCGGGGTTTCTCTTGGGAAATTATACCTGCCTTCGAAACTACTTTCTTTTGTATCGAGAACAAGAAAGACGAAGAAAAAGTGGTATAAAAGAATTCTACAGAACATATTCAAATACGTTTTATAACGATGTCCAAAAAAACATTGTTATAAATGTTAATCGTTATAACGTTTTAACGATGTTTTTTTTGAACATCGTTAAAAACAAGGAATACAATATGTGTAATGTGAAAATGATTTAGGTACCGAAGGGATACACCTGATGTTAGATTTCACGGAGAAAATGCGAGACGTATAAGCGTGACGAGAAATGCAAAGAATTTCGTTATCGTTAAGAATTATCTCATCTGTGCTGCGTTGCGCACGATGGATCTCAAATTATATCACGTTGCAAATTCGTATCGCGCGAGGCGCAGAACTATTTGTTTGCAAAAATGTACGCGGGCGAAAGTTTAAATACAAAGAAGGATGAATTATTTTTTAATTAAAAAATCTGTAATGCAAAAATAATATAAAAAAACATTTTAATAAAATACCATTAAAAAAGATGGAAAATATAGAAGACCCGGTTTGCTTACATACGATTCTTACGTACGAGAAGAATCTAAGAGTACTTATTTTCTTTAAGGGGGTATTCTGGTTTGAAGGTCGTAAAAAATATATTTTTTCCGGAATTTTTTGCAGGGAAACAAAAAGCGAATAACGCTAAACACGCTTTGCATGTTTTTTAAGCCTAATTTTAAAAATATATTTTTATTTTCTAAGTAAAAAAAAACAAAGACGCTCTTTTTTCCATGTTATATTTTGTTTTTTGCGTTTCAGATACCTAGAACAGCTAGAATTATTTATACCGTCCATATGCGTTTTTTGCGAGCTCCTAGTTAGCAGGATATAACATAAAAAAGAAGAGCGTTTTTGTTTTATTAAGTTTAAGGTTTTAAAGTTTAAGGTTATTCGCTTTTTTTTGTTTCTTTACCTACAAAAAATTCCTGAAAAATGCCTTTTTTGCGACCTTTAAAACCAGAATATTCCTTTAATAAAAATAAATTCGAAAAAGTTTGATAAAAAAAATACAAATATTTAGAAACGAAATAACGGTATTTTGTGAAGAGAGAAATGAGAAGGTAAAGAAAAAATGAAATTTTTTATGACTTTCAATGATTCGGTGACGAATTCACGTACAAGATAATAAGGAGCTGCGCGCAATAAATGGAATAGGGAACAGCTAGAACAGAGAACACACGCACACAGTTCAATATTAATTATATTAAAGTACATGTAATCTAATTTGAATAAATTATAATTGCGCACCAATTACAGCGCGTTGGCTCTATTGCCTATTTTAGTATTATTTTATAAATATTAATTACATATGAAATTTATCAACATATGTAATTCATTAATTAACACAGAATAGAGGAACAGAGAGGAGTAGCGCTGAGCAACAGTGATGAAATTTTATTCTATATTCTGCCCTGTGCATAAGGCATATGTTAATATTAACTGTTCCCTTTTCTCCGTTCCCTATTCCATTCATTGTACGTAGCCCTTTAATTCTCAAAAAGGTCGTCAGGTATAAAGCCTACCTACCTGTCTCCTCTTGCCAGCTTAATTGTGAGAAACAAGTTAGGATGCGTTCCACATGGCGTTTGCGGTCGCTCTTAGAATTATTTAATTCCTGTTGTTTGTAAAATGTTAACCCTCCGTGTGCATACGTGAGTCTACGGAGTCTGATTGTGAGCCAAAATAATATCTGCTCATAACTGTAAAACTGGCAAGCCTGTCTGGAGTTCATTTAAAAAAGTAGGTGGGAGAAGGGACTTAAAGGTCCAGACACAGTATAGGAAAGAACAGTAAGCTCACTCTGCCAAAAAACGTACTAATAATTGTCTCTCGCGCATGACCGAATCGCGCAACCAACAACATGGCGGCTGTAAACATATGTAGTAGCTGTAACATGCACCCATAACCTTTATCTGTTACTCTTAAATCCGGAAAGAATCACTTATGTTATTATTTGTTCTGTAAAAGCTAGTTAGTGCATAGTGAAATCAGTATGAGTGAAAGAGGTGGATATCGTTGTTGCTTCAAAGGCTGCCAAAGTGCAAGTAGTGAGAGACAAGGGATAAAAGAAACTTTGTTTCGATTCCCAAAAGATACAGAAAGATCAGTTTATTATGTTAAAATTATCTTTGCATTTAAGGGTCCATATCCCTCAGTAGGTCCAAAAAATAGGTGATTTTTGTGAATTTTTTGTGGAGAAAGTAAACAAAATAAATCAATCAATATTTATGGATTATATTGATGATACTTTTAAGTAGTTGTACAAATTTTTTCAGCCCATTTAAATAATTAGGCGAAGCGGGATACTGGGCAACGGCGCGGAGTAGGTTGCTCCATGGCGGAAGTCCTCAGGGTCGTAAAATGTGTCTGAAACATCGAATCAATTGATTTTCCTGTTCAGTACAAGTGTCCTTATAGAGTAGACTAAAAAAAATTATTTTGAATAAAAATTCATAAAATGGCGGCAGTTAAAAGAAAAAAATTAATAGTGAAAATTAAATTTTTTCCTTAACTGCCGCCATTTTATGAATTTTTATTCAAAATAATTTTTTTTAGTCTACTCTATAGGGACACTTGTACTGAAGAGGAAAATCGATTGATTCGATGTTTCAGACACATTTTACGACCCTGAGGACTTCCGCCATGGAGCAACCTACTCCGCGCCGTTGCCCAGTATCCCGCTTCGCCTAATTATTTAAATGGGCTGAAAAAATTTGTATAACTACTTAAAAGAATCATCAATATAATCCATAAATATTGACTGATTTATTTTGTTTACTTTCTCCACAAAAAATTCACAAAAAGTTACCTATTTTTTGGACCTACTGAGGGATATGGACCCTTAAAGTTGAGGTTAATTTTATTTTTAAATCATGTTCTATAATCAGTTGTTAAACAATTAATGAAAGTAATATTTGCCTACGTTTCTATTTAATACAATCTTAAATATGATAAATTTAATTGTTATTGGTACATAAAAAAAATTTGGAAAAGAAAAACTTAAGAAAGGCTATTGCTTGAAGGTCATAATTGTGGGTATCAGCTTGTGGTCGAGAGGAATTGATTTCAAAGACAGCCATACAACTTTATAATGGTTATAGAGTATGCAAACTCCATTTTGCAAATAATATGTTCTTAAATTATGAGAAAACGAGATTGCAGCCACATGCCGTTCCAAGTTGTATTGTGAAAAATAATGGTAAGTTATTTTCAAATACTACAATAACATTATACATGATATAATATCATTTCACAGATGAAGAAGCAAGTTCAAGTAGGTCAAATATAGAAACACACTGCATAAATCCTACACCAATACAATTTTATCATGGCTTTAAAAAACTATTTTCTATTGATTACATTAAAGCAGATAGCGGAAATTGCGCAGCTGATGAAGAATCAATATTAATTCAATGTCAGGATGTTAAAGAAACACAAAATGTGATATTCCAAACACCTTCAGAAGCTACAGCATTTATTAATTCAGATATAGATAATTATGATTATCGTAATTTGCCAGTAACTGAAGAAAATGTTTTTATTTACATTTGTGGACATTTATTGCGTCGCCTTTTTGCTAAACATTTTTATGATACATGTGCATTACTAGCCAAAAGAGATTGTAATTTAGATGAAGCTCGTTTATACACTTATTTTAAAACGTATAATAATACAGACGATGATAAGTTTGGCAGTTTATATGTACCAAATGCAGTATTTGTTAATTATATCACAGAATTGCATATGAAATTTTTCGAAAATATTAATATTATTACTCAAACAAATGTTATGCAAAAGTTTATGCAAATTTTATCCACTATTCAGTTCCCTCATCCTTGTCCTAATTTTCCAAATATTTATTTGCTAAAACTATTTATTAGAATGAGAGTATATTACGTATTAAAATTTACTAATAGAGACTTGAAAATAAATAAAAAGAGTAAAAGAAAAGCTATTATTTTATGTCATAAGTAATAATTTAAACTTTTATTTGTGTTATGCGATATTTTACTATTTGTTCAGAGATACACACACAAACAAAACAACATTTTTGTTTTTTAATTTTATTTTATAAGTTGTGTGATACTTTATATATTTTTTATATATTATTTATGTTCTTCATATATTCTTTATATATGTTACTCGTCGAGTGATGTATACATTCTACATATATTGTTTATATGTTCTTGTTGTACGTCAATTAATGAATAGATATAATAAATAAGATAACAAATAAGTTTTATAGTGATTTCATTATTTATCTTTTTTGAAGACTCCTTAATTGTTCCTAATCTCAAAAGCATTCTTAATCTGGTGTAATCTCTGGTGAAAGTATCTGCGTATCAATTGCCTTCCAAATTAGAGCCCGCGCGCAACCAGCAATATGGCTATCTGTCAGTCATCAGATCAAAGGTGCCGACAGCGAGTGAGCTTACTGTTCTTTCCTATTTCCTATACTGTGGTCCAGAGCTGTTCCGAAAAATCAATACCTATATCGCTGAATGCTGAGCAAATCTCGCACGGACCCGGACGTCTCATTAACTCGCATATGCACTAGATGTAACCTTTTTCTCTAATTGTAAGTAATAATTTTGCTCATTAGTTATAATAAATATTGTTATTGTTTTAAAAACAACATCCCCTTAAAAGATTTTGACGAATAGTTGCTTCTCTATTTAGTTATTGCCAAAAATGGGGTTTCACATTTTTTTCAACATATTTTACATATTATATTACATAAATTTTTAATAAATTATTAAAAATGTTATATATTTAAATTTATATATATAATTTTACCTTAATAATTTTTTATTTTTCAACGATTTTTCCTACTAAAAAGTACCAATTTGACGCTTCTGAATAATTCGACTTTTTTAAAGATATAAATTCGCACTATTTTTTTTCTTGAATACTTACCTCTGGAGTGAAAACCTTAAAAGGATTTTTCTTTTGCATAAAAAAATATAAATTTTTAAAGAAATCCATCTCTTTCCTTCATTCTTATTCAAAGTTCATTAAAAATAAAATATTAAATAAACAATGATTATCAAAATGACTATAAAATCGTCAACTGCAATGTAGACAGATGTTTTGTAAATTTTTTCAGATTTTTTAAAATACTTTTTAAAGTAGGGAAAATGGTATCGAAACGTGATAGACCCGCAATTGCACTGACAAGGAAACCCACGGAGGTGTCCCCCTCCAATTTTAATAAGCTTTTAATATGTTGTTGTCTAGACAAAAATAAGAAACACGTATTTTTTTATACGTGCCCATACGCAGTTTAGGGGGTGAAACACCCCTTCGAAAATATCGGTTTTTTTCTTTCGGGCCGAATATCTCCGAAACTATAAGAGAGAGAAAAATTTTCCAAAATGGAAATTAAATGGCTTCAAAAGTACTTTGAAATAATGACAAAATAATTTTTTTATTTCTTTTATTTTTAAACATACCCCCGCCACCAATAAATTTTTTCAAAATTTTAAAATTTTTTTATCACCAAATAAAAGAATATTTTTTTTTAAATTCAACCATGTATGATAAAGTTATGTTACGATAAATCATTTTTGAGAAATAATTACAAATGCCTCTGTACATATACTATAAGAAATTGTTTGTCATTAGTTCAAAGTATTTTTCAAGCCATTTAATTTTTATTTTGGAAAATTTTTCTATCTCTTATAGTTTCGGAGATATTCGGTCCGAAAGAGAAAACCCGATTTTTTTCGAAAAGGTTTTATATGCGTATGGGCACGTATAAAAAAATACGTGTCTCTTATTTTTGTCTAGACAACAACATATTAAAAGCTTATCAAAATCGGAGGGGGACACCTCCGTGGGCTTCCTTGTGAGTCGGTACCGAAAAAACTTTATTCTTTATTATTTGCTTAGGCTCCTGCCTCCCAGCGGAGGTCAATACGGCCCGGGTACCGAAAAAACGTATGCAAACTCGTTCGTCGCGTTTAATAAAGCCACGGCGCCGCGGGCGGTCTCGCTCCGCGCGTACTTGGCGCGAGACGCTACCGCGTCTCTTGATACAGAATATATTGAATGGGAATAACGCACCCTTAAAAGCGTGGGGAGACCCCAATCTATCTACATTAATAATTGAGAACGCAAGGAAATAGAGAGAGGGTAGTAACGCGGTAAACAAAGGATGAGCTTTGGCGTATGCACCTACTTACATAAGCGGGGAGCACACATTTCTGCATAGCGCATAATGCATAACGCATAAGCAAATAAAATCACCTAATCAGAGTCCTTCATTTCTATCTCTATGATAGAAGTGAAGGGCCGGTATTCATAGGCCGGTATTCATAGTCGGATCTTATATTTAAAACCGTGTCGTGTATACCGTGTGTGCCCGCGCGGCGTTGAACTCAATTCCGTACGTTTGTAGGACAAAGAATTGCGCGGAATCAATTCTCCCGGCATCCAAAATTCTACTTTTGTTGCGTTCCCTTTGGACGCTTTCGTGCTGAAAGCCTCACATTCTATCTTAATTATTGCACATTGTGACTGCGGTTTATTTGATGCTTCGAGGCATTCCTCTTCTCCTTTCTTTCAATGAAGAAAGAAGGAGAAGGAGAACGCTTCAAAGGGAACGCAGCCTACCTGTGCGATTCTTTATTGTGTATATCTCTTTGGCCGGTCGTCACGCCAATCAGAAACGTGTAAAGCCCGCGCAGACAGTGGGTTTCTTGTTCCTGGTCGTTCACCGAATGTTAAACAAGGATAAAATGATACACGGGGGTAGGTACTCGGGTGATGTTTCCGAACGCAACCTACCAGTCCACGTTAGCTCGCATGGTGGATCGCATGCAATTTTAACACGAAAAAACGCACCGTCTGCCGCGAGTTTAAGTCGCCGCTAGCGCTTTTTCTTGGTGGCTCAGTTTGAACTTTGTGTGTAATGTGTATGGGTATATCCAGACGCGCATAACATAAGCTAAGAAAATTGATTGGTCCATATACATGTGCATCATAAGGAAATGGACCAATCCACCTACTTATATGCATATGTTTATGCACTTATGCAATAGGCTTTGTCTGGATAAACCCTAAGTTCCGTTATTTAACTTTATAAACATTACCTATACTGTGCTCGTGGATGAGGGTTACTACGATTGCTCTCTGATTTCTGAATCTGACGGGGCAGGAATCCGTTTATGAGAAAGAGATAATTACCGACCGACGAATCAATCAATCAATTTATGCCGGTAATAATGGCAAAATACCAGGGGCTGGCTACTTGTGTCTTTAACAACTTCGAGCTGAAGAGGTGGCTTTACAAAGACGAAGGTCATCGTCGTCGTCGTCGTAAGCTGAGCAAGGTGCGAACTCTTCTTCCGGTTAATTAATTGCCGGTTTCCGCCGTGTTATATTAAGCGAGCCTATAAAACGCGCATTGAATTATTCATCGACATTTTCTTAAAATGTTGAAAGACGATTTCGTTACGAATTTGCATATAATCTGCAATCATGATTAGCACATTTAGCGCTGCGCGTTTTTGCTGTGAAATTTATTCTTTCAGCTCCAGTAGAGATAGATGAAGATGAACGACAAAAATCTGTTCTATTTGGTGGATGCAAAAAAACAAATTTGATGCATGCTTGAATATGTACGGAATTTTTCTAAACAAATTTTAATTTAAACAAGATGTACCTATAGCGTAATGTGTATGTTTCTTGTCTTTTTATATAAATTATATATTGGGTGCTTTATATTATAAATTTTATAATAAGATAAGAAACTATAACGTTATAGGAAATACAGCGCTGCGCTCCAGCACTGTCAGTAACTAAAATCTATAGTTTACGTCACGTACACCATAGAATTTTAGTTACAAGCAGTGAATATTGGAACGTAGCCCTGAAACATGCTAAAATATCTGATTACGATGACGATTGTTTCAGCTAAAGAATGATCTGCAGAAGCTAGGACTGTCAAAACGGACGATACGGAGAGGACTGGCACAGCTAGCGATCAAACCACACGTAGTTCTTAGACGAATGTCAGTTTCCTGCGAGTAAGTTTCCGATATCACTGCACAAACTGCAGATCGTATTTATACTTATTTGTTAGTTATGCTTCACTCACACATAATTATATTGTATATAACTGCGTCAGCATTCAAATCAGTTGTTTGTTATGCACAAGCAATATGCATTAACCTTTAGAGGACGGGCAGGTTTTTTTTATGACTTTTTATGATTTTTATTTATAACTTTCATATATGTGTTATAAAATGTTATACTATACAAAAAATAAGCGACCCCCGTGGAGCCTATAAAAATAGGCTTCCGTCCAATTGCATAAAACATTCATAAATATGATTGTAAATTTCAAAAAGGTGATTATTTATATTTAGTTTTGGATAAGAAATATGGAAATACTTTTTGCAAAATTTCGTTATAAAAATATATATTTTAAAATACAGAGCTAAAAGATGCAAAGAAATTCATAAGAAGGTCCTTTATGAGAAAAAATTCATTTACTATGTTTTATATGCATACATTTAATAATGTTGTTTTGTATGATATATTTCGAAGCAAGGTAAAACACCCAGAGGCATATTGCACTCACGCTACATAAACTTTGGTCTTTGACGAATACCTCTTTTGTACATACCATGCATTCTCATTTGATCCCTTAAATTCCCGGAACTAAGGAATTCAGCAACCCAAAAAAAAACCCTTATATGTATATGACATTTTAGCGCATAAATAGTTTAAAGCCTAAAAACAGACTTTCCGTCCTCTAAAGGTTAATTTGCATGAAGTGAAAATAAGGAATTAATCATTTTTGCTGCAAAATATGTGCTAATTTTGCTTCTTTTTAACTAAAATCAAAGCAAGTGATAACGTAAATCAACGAAAAGTTGCTGCAACTGTTAAAAATACGTATAAAAGCGCTTGTCATATCGCATTCATTTATATATGAGTTAATGATTGCGAATTGATATAAAAATTGATATAATTTATATAATTTTCAAACATTTTGTAATTAAAATATTTTTACGTTTTTCGAAGTACAGTATATTTGCAGTAAGTTTTTTAACAATTTTTAAATTGAAATTTAGAAATGTGAATCAGTGATCATGAAAAGCGGTTTTTTTATTTACAGATAGTTTTTTAAACGTACTTGACAACAAATTAATTTAAACGCCAACGGGCAAGCTTTAGCATTACCTTACTCCAAAAGAAAGGAATTAATACTCCAATATTTTTCACGTAAATACATCTCACTTTTCTCTCACTGTTTAATTTATTAAATAAATAAAACTTTCAAACTGGAAATTTAAAAAAATAAATACGTGCTTTAAAATGCTTTCGAAGGGACTCCTAGAGCTCTACGAGCGCGATGAACGAATTCACTCTTACTATGTACTTCTGTTTCTTTTTGCTTCGTTTTGTGTTACTTTGCCCCTCCCTTGCGTTTATGTCGGTCTCAATGTGACCGTGTCGCCACCAGACCCCAGTACCCCACGGTCGCCACGTGACGCGCTCTCAACCTCTCAAGGCTCAAGGGCCGCGAAAGAAATGCCGATAGTTTGGACGAGACGCTTGTGCCGGCTAGACGTTCGCTATTTCATCGCATTGTTGTGGTATCTTATACGTGTGTGAGACGTTTGATAAATTAATAAACGTAAGATAGAGATCTCGCGATGTAAAGTCATAAAAGTATCGGTACGTGATATTCGTGATGTGTTTGTTTACGTACATATGTGTATGTTTATTTTACTAGAACCTACATTGTGCTTTCTAATTATCATGCTGCAACATCCGTACATATTCTGTTTTTCTAATAACAAAGGGAGCGAGGGGCACGATTCTCAGGCTTTTTGTGATGAACGAGTCAGTATCGCGATTGTCAAAACTCCAGCAGGACACGTAAAATGATCCGCAGACGCATCTCTTTCAGCATTTAAAATAAAGTACGCAACAAAATTACTGCAAAAAACTAAGTTTGAGGAAATGAGAAAAAAATACTCAGATATATAATTATATAAAAATATAATAATCGTATATAAAATATAATTATACATGATTAGATGTAGAATATTGTCTAATTTAATGGCAATTTTGATTTTTATAAAAAACTATGCAAAAAAGCTATTTTTCTAGCTATTTTTTAATTATTCTTTGTTAATTATTATTTATTAATTTAATTATTATTTTCTTACATATACAAATAAAGATTTCACAAGAGATAGAAAAAATATATGGAAATATTTTATAGGTAGAGGAAAGTCCCCTATTATGAGATAGGTTCCTAATATGAGATAACGGGGTTTCTTTTAAACTATTAGGCCCTATCTGGGCCTATTAGTTTAAAAAAAACCCCGTTATCTCATATTAGGAACCTATCTCATAATAGGGGACTTCCCTCTATAATTATGTACATTTTTATATAAAAAATTTTTCATCGAGAATGGTAGATTTTTGCACTGGTTATGAAGTACTTGTAAAATGACCGTGAATATATAAGCTTTATTATAAGAAAACACGAAATGATAATTAACAAAAGATAGAAAACAGAGATATAATTAAATTTAAAAGACCACGAAAATTAACGTAATGAATAGAATTAAAAAGTAAAAGCACAAAATTTTTTCTTATTTCTCTAAAAAAAAGTAGCCAGTCTTGAAGTCCAACAATAAATGTCAAATTTTCCGTGATGATACATAAATTTCGATTGTTTCAGCGATATTCGATTCCTTCGAAGTACTACTGTAAGCAGTGGGATAACATAATACACGGCACAGTACGTGGCCTTTCAGCCACATGTGATTTGCTTCGATGGTCATTGTCTTCGAGCATCGTGTTTGCGAATTCGACACCGGGGTAAAAAGAGATCCCGCGATGATATATTGACAAAAATTGACGCATGTAGGAGGTTAGCGTGCTATATCCTATCAAAGGACAATACTCTGCAACGTTATCGTCGTAGTATATCCCGCGTCTGTTTCACAGGGAGATATACTTTGACGTGATACTCGCGTGAAGATCCAGAATCCAGATTTTTCGCGAATGGTTCTCGCCTTTCGATGCGGTCATGGAATGTAAAGCTCCCGGGAAATCCGTAACGCGGTTACTGCGCGAAGTGCGTGGAACATCCAAAACCAAACGCGACAACGATATTGAAAAGAGGAGAGCAGAGTCTCTGAAGCGGAGCATCGCTTTCAAGCATTCTTTTACAAGCAGGTGATTTCGCGACATCTTTCTTGTACATTCCAGAGCTTCGTATAATCGTCGATCGAGCAGCGTGACTCGATCAGAGTTTCCACGTAAATGCAACAGCAGCAATTTCCAAAATGTTGATCAGTGAATTTCTGGAATCAATGCGTATATATAAGTGTCTGCTCTGAAACGGAGGAATCTATATTTTATTTAATAATTAGTATTATTAACTTACAATATTAATTAATTAGTAATAATTAGCACATATTACGCAACAGAACTGATTCGTCTCTTAAACAAATGTAGGTACATACAGGGTGTCCGCGTATAAGTGGCCACACTTTTTTATCTCGCAAACTAAAGGAGATAGACCTGGTAGACCCCCAATATAATATCAAGTTAAATGGGTTTTAATTGAGCTCTATTGTGAGCATAGTAATTGCTTATAAAAATTATGTTAGAGAACGGAGTAATGTGCACAACTTTTCATGGTAATGTGAATATTTCGATGTAATAAAAGTAGTGTTCTTTCTCTGAGGAACATACAACGATGTATGATATAACACATTTATCTTATTTATACGAGTTTTGTTAAGGGGGGAACCTGCTATAGAACGCTTCAAAAAGCATAATTTTTGCGATTTTTTTTCTTGGCTCCAATAAAACGAATCTTTTCTAAACTTCTGTGGTGTTTTAGTACACATTTTGACATTAACAAAAAAATTTTTTTATACAAAAATATTGATCTTTAATATGAAATGTTTAGCGATATTTACAACGCCTTTTTTCATCCTCGTACACTCTAGCGTGCGTGATTTGTGTCTGTAACAAAAAAAAACAAAAACATTTCTTAATTTTCATGTAATTACCTTCTATGTGAACCTAAAAAACTTTTTAAATATCGAAAATTAAACAAATTGTCAGACTTTGAAGAAAAAGTTTCACTTCAGTTTTTCTTCAAAGTCTCACAATTTGTTTAATTTTCGATATTTAAAAAGTTTTTTAGGTTCACATAGAAGGTAATTACATGAAAATTGAGAAATGTTTTTGTTTTTTTGTTACAGACACAAATTACGCACGCCAGAGTGTACGAGAATGAAAGAAAGGCGTTGTGAATATCGCTAAACATTTCATATTAAAGATCAATATTTTTGTATAAAAAAATTTTTTTCTTAATGTCAAAATGTGTACTAAAACACCCCAGAAGTTTAGAAAAGATTCGTTTTATTGGAGCCGAGAAAAAAAATCGCAAAAAATTATTAATTTTCAAGCGTTCTATAGCAGGTTCCCCTCTTAAGTCAAACGCGAGTGACTACTACCTTTTCAGTTTCGGCCCTGCGGTGTGGCTAACAATTCCGACTCTCACATTAGCGATTGAAATGTGATACGTTGTCATCAGATGACATCATATCACACATCAATCGCTAATACGAGAGTCGGAACTTAGCCACACCGCAGGGCCAAAACTGAAAAAGTAGTAGTCCCCCGTGAAACTTTGATTCAACAAAACTCGGATAATTTATAAGATATAGATTAACGTATTATATCATACATCATTGTATTCCTTAGAAAGAACACTATAACTTTTATTATATTGTAATATTCACGTTACAGTGAAAAGTTATGCATACTACTCCGTTCTTTAACAAAGATAATTTTTATAAGCAATCACTATGCTTACAATAGAGTTCAATTAAAACCATTTAATTTGATATTACATTTGTTGGGTCTATGTTCTTTTGTTTGCGACATAGAAAAGGGAGGCCAC
This sequence comes from Leptothorax acervorum, assembly GCA_035220615.1. NCBI lineage: Eukaryota > Metazoa > Arthropoda > Insecta > Hymenoptera > Formicidae > Leptothorax > Leptothorax acervorum. Next base: position 303,821 of record JASTWQ010000158.1, on the reverse strand, counting down.
TTATACGCGGACACCCTGTATATCTATATATTATATTTACATAATGAAAAAAATCTTAAGTAGAAATACTGTTAATCACAGCTATTAGTGTGATTACAAACTTATTGATATGCAAGATAATATTAATAAATGACATATTATTTATTAAATATGTTTAAATAAAAAGTAAAATTTACTCAAAAAAATATTAAGACCGAAAGAGCAATTATTTCGGTTATTATATAATATGTATTTGGTTGGTCGATTAAGTTAAATATTAATTATATATATATTTTTTGGACAATTTTTAATGTTTTTAATTTAAGTTAATTGCGTAGTCTAACTGAAACGGCGCGAAATAACAATGACATCGAAACATTTGCAATTTAATCCTTTTATTGGAAAGTTGCCGATTAAATAATTGATTTAATGTAGAAAAAATTTAACAGGTGTTTCCTTTCTTTATAATACGTGTATTGTCAACAACAGAAGTTCTAAAGTGAAAGTTAGCAAACATATTATTCTCTCTTTCCAACGATATTTAACCATACGTTATTTTGATATGTATAGGTACACTTGCATGTCACATATGTTCCATTTCAATATGTACACTTTCATGTCACATATGGTTTATCGGGGTAGAAATGCTTCAAAAATATTACACCCTAACCTATATAACAACAAAATTATGTAACATTCTTTGTTATATTATTAATTAATTTTTGTAAACTGGTTATTTTCTTATATAAATTTAAATATTGAACAAAAGTTAAGAAATAGTTACAGAACTTAAAATAATATCTATTTTCAGAACACAAAGTATAAAAGTAAAATAAAATAAAAATTAAATAATATAGGTATAATATAAAATCAGATTAAAATTTACAAAAATGCTAAAATAGTAGTAGATATAAACTAGTACCTAATTTAGAAAAGACGAATAACACGTAAGAAAGTCATTGTTGCTTTACTTCATTTTTATCATGTAATTTGTAAACATTTATAGTAATGACAATGCAAATACATATTAATTACTTTCTTCTCATATTAAGAATTATTATAAAATCTTCTTTTTCGATCTCTTATTTTGCATCTCTTAAGTAACACGCTGTTACTTTGAATTTTTTAAATGGCACTATGCTGTTTTTTTATAATATCGTAGGGGACTTTAAGTCGAATTTAACGCATTATCACAAATATTATTTTTATTGATATTTTATATCAAATATGTAGCATTATTTTGAATAGCAGTACTTTATAAGCTCTGACTAGAAATGTAAACACAAATACTGAAAGTTGGCTGGGATATCTTTCGTATTGTAAACACATAATATCGGTATTTTTCGAGTCTTCTTCCGAAGTCGATATTAATCGTTGTTTCAATAGCAGCAATAAATCATAATTCTAATTCAAAATTAATACTACAAATTTGATATTAAATATCAATAGAAGTGACATTTATGATAGTGCGTTGAATTCGTCTTAAAGTTCCCTACAATATTATGAAAAAAAAAACAGCATGATGCATTTAAAAAATTCAAGGTGATTTTTTTATAAAAAAAAATTTTTTCCAATTTTTTTGGGGAGGTTGTAGCTAGCATAAAATAGATAAATTTTCACCTTACAGCCTTTTTTTAAAACTGTCGAAAACTGTCAGAATTAAGCGTCTCAAAGATCGTGCGGATCATTACGGTAAACACCCTGTGTATATATACATATGTCACAGTGTGTTAATTCAGTAAATGTATACGCTTACTAGTCAATGTATGCACCTACATAATTGATAAGTAAATGTATTCACAAGCAATGAGATTTGAACTTTTACTAGTAGAAGCATACATTTTCATACCTAACTTATTTTCATATCTAACTTATTGTTAGTAAAAGTATGCACAAACAAAAATTTGGTATCTAATATTGAAGGAGAGGGGCTTCTTCATCGATTTACAAAGTATATGCGTGGGCTTAGACGGAGGGGGGGAGGGCTCCACAGGTTGGATGGGGTTTGCCCCCTCCCGTACCCCCCTGTACGGGGTAAAGCTCGCTTCAATTTACAAAGCATACGCGTGCTCTTCTCTGCATCTCCCTTCCATATATGTGCTTTGTTAGTTGAAGCGAGGTCCACCCTGTACAGGGAGGTGCGGGTGGGGGGCCAAAGGCCCCCCCGACCCGTGTAGAACCCGCTCCTCTGTCCACGCATGTATTTTGTAAGTTAAAGCGTTATGCTTTCTAACACACAAAATTGTATACACTTTTCTATACCAAACCTATTCTCTGCTTCAACAAAAAGACTGCTGAATATATTAACGATTTACTGCTTTAAATGACATTTTTTCGAAAGAACGTTACCTGCTTTGATTAAAAAGATTTTTATTTTGAACACGTATTTATTTTACTTTATGTAACTAAAAGTTAGTAACTATACTTACTGTAACTAAATGGTCGTGAATTTATTAAATGAAATGTTATTCAGTTTTTATTTTCATTTTCTGCATAGAAAATTAGATTGCGATATGCTTTTACTAATGTGTTGTAGCAAATGTATGCATTGTCTAGTAAATAAATATGTACATTTACTAGGAATAGTAAACATTTTTATATTTAGTTTATACTTTTGCTAAAATCTTACGTAAATGCATACATTGACTAGTAAGTGTATACGTTTACCAAATTTTGCGCTTTTACTGTAACATATATATATATATATATATGTTACAGTAAAAGCGCACATATATATATATATATATATATATATATATATATATATATATGTTATATAAAAATCCAATGTACGCAAACTTTTGCACGGTAAAAGTTTGCGTACATTGGATTTTTTTTGACTTAACTTGGTTTTACGCCATCTGAAATATCTTTGTGAAGAATGATCGCAGAGCGATGTTTAAAAAAGTGTTTTAAAGCTTAAACTCTCAGCTTTCGGTTGCTTCAAGGCTCGTTTGGATAACGCTAATACGGCGGTAATTTAAAGTGGACCTGGTAAAATTGAAGAACAAACTTTAACTTTGATGGCGTGCACAGGGAAAACGAAATTTATTCTCTAAATTTTATTGATTGTATCATAAAATATAACATTTTCTCTTTAAAATGCTTTTTTAATAATTACGCTACGATTTCTTTTTCACTGAGTTATGACGATTTGAAGTGAGCAGTGCATTTCAAGGCCTTTTTTCTGAAAAACTGTATTCTGCCGCCGGTATTAGCATTACCCAAACGAGTCTTAAAGCATTCGAAAGCTGCGAGTTTAAGCTTTAAAACGCTTTTTTAAACATCGTTCTGCGATCATTCTTTACAAAGATACGTCAGATGGCGTAAAACCAAGTTGAGTCAAAAAATCCAAAGTACGCAAACTTTTGTACGGTACTGTATATAAAAAATATATATTTTTTGCTAATTATTTCAACTATTTTATTTACTTAGTTTATTATCAATTTCGCAGTTGTAAGTATCTTTGTGTATAGACAATTGTTACATTTTTTAATTACATTTATAATTATCATATATAATATATTTTTATATGTTTCAGAAACAACTTGCTTCAACAGTCTAACACACAAATTCCAAGCATTGTTGCTGGAACTGCAGCATCGATCGATGCAAAGGATGCTAGTGTAACTTGTCAAGGTAAAATTCAGGAATGTAATTTATCCAGAAGAGAATTGTCAAACGGCACTATACAGGATTTTACTCCAAAACCAGCAGCAGAAAGATATTCTCATATTGATGTTACATCAACAGATCACAGAGATATTTCTGCGGAGAAATCGGATATTGAAGCAACACCTAGCTCTTCCTCGTCGAAAGATGAATCGTTAAGAAAACATACACAGAATTTCGTTCACGAGTCTGTAGATAAAAGATGTATTTTACTGAAAATTTTTTCTTCTTCCGAAAGTAAGATTGTCTTTGCGAAAGATAAATCTACTTTTATTTCTGCAAAAGAGGATAATATGTCCGTTATTAAGAAATGTTCTTCGACAATTAATGACGATATTTTTGTAGAACCGGAAAAAAATAAAAGTAAAATAGAAGAAAAGCAGGTAATTTCCTCGGTAAGAACCTCTGTAATTACCACCGCAAACATCGAAAAATATAATAGTATACACAATATTACATTAGACAAAGACATCAAGAATTCTTCATTAATTGTCGATACAGAAAACAGTAGCAAAAGTGATACACGCGAATATAGCAAAGATATACGGTCCATGATTGAGATAGATTTATATAAAAAAATGAGTGTACAAAATATGCATTTAAATCAAAACATGAAGAAAGTAGATATTACTTATGCGGAAGCGGAAAAAATAAATATGCAAATTGCTCTTACAAATTCGCAAGAGGATAAAGAAGTGCGCAATGTTGAAAGTGTTGATCTAGCGCAATGCAAAAATATGCAAAATCGTGTAACATCAAATTTGGAACTGCCAATCACATCTGCACATGAGTCAACATCGTGCGATGTTGGTGAGGAAGACGGCTGTAATGTGTCACAAAATGTCGGAAATTTATTATTAACAAGTAATGATAACGTTATGAATGATGAAAAGACAATTGATCAGCTCTCAGCGACGGCATCGACATCAGAAGGAAATTCTTCGAAAAGAAGACAGGACGAATGTTTTTCCACACAAACGACAAATTCGTCTACATCTTCAAGCAATTTAAATTATTGCGGTGATAATCACTCGTTGAACAATCATTCAGCAGATGATGGTAACAATAGCGATATTGAGATAGAAATAAAAATAAAACCCAAATTGAAATTTCGAGTATCGCGGAAGTTCTCACCAAGCTCTCTAAAAGAAACCTGGTCTCTTCTTGATAAACTTCTTCAGATGGATCATAGAACATCCGAAAGGTCCGGGCGCAGATCCACGAGTAGAAGCCCAGAAAATAATAAATCGTTAGATAATAATAAAAATGTAACTGTCGAGACTGAAGATTGTGATATTGCATGTGATTCTAGTCCTACTACTAAGGATAATGTAAATAATTCTCAACAACGAAAAAGTTTTCAAGACTATCCAATTGTAAACGAAAATAGAAACGCGATGGATCATAATCACAGAGGAAAGGATGAACGTATGCAATCTGTCAATGCAATAACAACTGAGAATTGTCCTGAGCCAAATAAACTTGCATGTGATACGTCCGATCTGCACAAAACACAGCTACAAAAGACTTCCATGGCACTTCCAATACATCCTCAATTAATATCTTCTCCTTTAATACCTCTTCAATCACAACCACATCCTCAATTAGCACCTCCTCAATCAACACGTTCTCAGTTAGTACCTCCTCAGTCAACACCTCTTCAATTAGCACCTTCTCAAGCAACACGTCCTCAATTAGTACCTCCTCAATCAGCACCTCTTCAATTGGCACCTCAACCAACACATTTTCAACCAATACATCCTCAATTTGTACCTCCTCAATCAACACATCCTCAAGCAATACGTCCTCAATCAGCATCTTTTCAATTAGCACCTCCTCAATCAACACATCCTCGAGCAATACGCCCTCATTTAGCACCTCTTCAACCAACACGTCCTCAATTACCTTCTCGATCAACATTTAAACTACCATCATATAATGCCACTGTTAGACATACGTATCTCTCACGCAGTGCAAATGCACCAGTTGCACCAGTTGGAATTAATGGTCCAAATACTAACAACGATCTCACCTTAATACAAGTTACAGTACAAAGTATCTGCGACCACATCGGATACTGCCGCAAATTAGTTCGGTCTAATCATGTAAGAATGCATATAAGATGCATTTCCACTGGAATTTCCACAGAACACATACAACGAATGTGTGCGAGTATAAGGGAAATATATCAAAATGTGAGAAAGTTGATGATACAGTTGCACATGAACGATGAACTGTGTGCTTTAAATTTTGTCAATCAATATATGAAATTGAATCAACCAATAACAATAATAGAATTTAACAATTATGTTGATCTCATAAAATCTTATATGTTTTATGCCCAACAAACCTTAGAGCAGAGTCAAGCAAAATCTAACGTATCACAACATCCAAACATTGGCAGATCAGTTCCGAATGCATCAATGCCGAGCGTTAACGCACAACAAGTTTTGAGAGGTGCTCCATTTCCAGATGCAAGAGTGCTAAATCGTGGCAAATCCACGCAATATTCAACAATGACATCGACCTCAAACGTCAACCAGCAGCAATTGTTCGGCAATTCGGCTAATTCTCCACAAGTAGCACATTTGGGACAATCTACGTCAAATATTCATCAACAATATATACCATCTGCAGCACACTCACGTATGCCGAATTATAATCAGCAACAATCTATAAAAAATGCGAGTTATCCGGTACAAGGCCAGTATATGCCACCGACAAGTGTGTCGAATGTTGGCGTTCAACAAGTTTTTGTAAATACCAGTAACATTTCATCATCGAATACGAACATGCGATCGTGTGGACCAGTAAATCAAAGGAATGCAAACGTGCCTCCTGCCCCATCTTTGGAAAGAGCGCAATACAATTGTTACCTGAATCCAAGCAAGCATAATTATCATGTTTCTGTATCTCAACCTGCGCATTGCAACATGCAAACACATTCCGTTCAGAATATTCATCCTGGTCAAAACGTAGAGCAGAGGTTGCAAAAAAGTAAACGCTTGAAACGACCCAAGGATACATCTACATGTGTAATTGATATAACGACTAGCGATATATCGCAAAATATGTCACAAAACGTGCCGAATAAACGAGCAAAAATTCCCGAGTTACAAAGTAAAGATTGCATACAAAAGAAGGCATCGTCTACGAATCCGCACCAAGATTTACGTCAAGAAACCTTGAGCGCATGTAACGTATCGCAAAATACATTTGGTACTGCTCCGAGAACTTTCACGTCGCAAAGAGCGAATATTTTACAAAATACGCTGTCTAATTTATCCTCTCAAACAGATAACGCATTATCAACTTTACCAAAATCCACACACGCGGAACCGCAAAAAAACGATGTTTCGTTATCAGTTAAAGATCTTAATTATAATTTTAATCCGGCGGTTCTAACAGACGTGCAGAAAATTATATTGCGTAAGCAAATATATTCGTATTTCAAAATGTCGGACCAATTAAAATATTCGCTTAATGAGCAAAAATTTGAACGATTACATTATGAGAGATTAATACTGTTTCACTTGTTCCTGATTTTATCCGATTACTTAAAGAGCTTAATAGAAAAATTTCGGACAGCTGAGAAATGTGTCGGAAAAGATTCACCAGACAGTACATTACAAGATCAGTCAGTATTACAAAAAAACACAGTACAAACGTTTGTAGACAAGTTTACAAGGATTCAACCTAATCGAGATAATGAGATTAGTTCAACGAATAATAGCAATTTAGAAAAGCAATCTTCGAAGCAAAATATTGATTCAAATATTTCGAAAAATTCAAAACCTACGGCAGTAAAGAGTAATTTAGAAGCGCGTAATGAAGAGTCATTCTCTACGCCGGAGTTCGCGATAACTAAGGAACCACTTACAAAAGATACAAAACTACAAGAGCAGAATAACGATACACTAAAGAAAAAATTCCAAAGAAGTTCATTAGTCGATACGGAAAAACGGCCTGAGATCACAGAAGCAACGTTGCCAAGACATTCAGAAGTGAATTTGATCACAGAAGTGTTCACCAAGAAAACGGAAACGGAAACACAAGATAACGCAAAAATTAACGAGTCTCTGAAAGCATCGTGGCCAGGACATTCAACAATACCAGAAGAGAATTCGATTAGAGAGTTGTCTGCTAAGAATCCGGAAAAAGAAGCGCAAGATAACGCAAAAATTAATGAGTCTTTGAAAGCGGCGAGTTCACTTAACAAGGAATTCCCAAAATTGAACTTTCTCCTTATACAACATCCATTGAATTTATCACAGAATGCGTTAACTAAAAAAACGGAAGATGCATTAGAAATTGCGAAGAGTAATGCAAACGAGAAATCTAATAATGTGGAAACAGAAAGCGTACATGAAACTTCTGACGTAGCAACATTAAATAATAACGGAGGAAACGATGCGACATTACGATCCCCATATAATACGGAAGAACAAAATAAAGAAGTATATAATGCCAGTAATGAAATATCCAGTGACAATTTACAAAATGGAATGCGTGATGATGTCAACGAGAATATTGAAATTATAAATTCCACAGAGATACAGTCTGATCCATTGAATACATCGCCTGATTCATCTCCAGCTTTGTCGAACAACATACGGCGATCGATATCTCCAATAAAATCATGCGAATCTACAGAAATATTGCAGGTACATACTGCACACAAAGAGCATGCTGAAACAATCTCACAAACAACATCTGAAAGTTTTGATTCTGATTCTGATTCTGATTCTGTTACTGATTCTGATTCTAATTCTGATTCTGATTTCGGGAAGCTGTATATTGACGAAAGTGTGAAAGAATCACAGAAGCAAGAGCAGTGTGATAAGGTATCGTCTTCTGAAGAAGATAACATAAATATGTCACAATACTCAACAAGGTTATTTGATGCGATAAAATGCGATTCTACAGAAGTAAAACCATTATCTCTTATGAAAAACATAGTTGAGGTAGCTGATACTGCATCTCAAGATTTTGTAACCGAAGCACAAAATGCTGAGATACTTAACGAAGAACCATTAGAAGCAAATGAGATACTGCTAGAAGAAATACCATTGAAGTTTGAAGATGAGTGGAATATGGCAGAAAGTACGATACAGTCGATCGATACCGCAAAGGAATCTGAAGATGTAAAAGAAGAAGATAGCAGGCAATCGCTATTAGAAGTAAAGGAGATGCAACTTGAGGAAATGTCATTGCAACTTGAAGTTCCGGAAGAGAGTGCGGTGTCGGTTTGTCTAAAACTTCCTGAAAATATGGAAAAAGACAATATGGAAGAAGAAAATATGAAAGAAGTAAATATGGAAGAAGAAAATACCGTAAAGGAATCTGAAGATGTAAAAGAAGAAGAGAGCAGGCAATCCCTATTAGAAGTAAAGGAGATGAAACTTGAGGAAATGATATTGAAACTTGAAGTCCTGGAAGAGAGCTCGGTGTCGGTTTGCCTAAAACTTCCTGAAAATATGGAAGAAGCAAATACCGTAAAGGAATCTGAAGATGCAAAAGAAAAAGAGAGCAGGCAATCGCTACTCGAAGTAGAGAAGATGCAGTTTGAGGAAATGTTATTAAAACTTGAAGTTCCGGAAGAGAGTGCGATGTCGGTTTGCTTAAAACTTCCTGAAAATATGGAAGAAGAAAATGTGGAAGTAGACACTTACACTAACATTAAAACGTTCAATGAACAGCTCAAACATACATACCAAAAATGTTTCGAAGAATCGCAAACTTCTTCATGTAACTCCGTTCAAAAAGATGATTCCGTCGATGTAAATGTAGAAGTTTCCGCTAAAAACGATAACGCCGATATTGAATGTATTTCCGTGAAAAACGACGACTTCGAAATCGCGATCACGCCGAGTATTTTAGACATTAGGAGTATATCGCCATCGTTATTCGAGAAAATGGAAAATACGGACACATTTCTTCAAAATGGTTTGGAGTCGTTCGATGAAAAGGATGGAAAATCGTTGGACGTAAATGACAATCTTGGAATTTCGGATGAGGTAGACGAGCCCTGTTTACGCTGCAAACGCAAAAGCACGGTATATTGTCAAGCTTGCTTAGAAGCTCATTATTGCTCCAAACGTTGCTCAACTTTGCATTGGAAAGCGGAACATTATAAGCAATGCAAACGTAATTCAATTATATGTATTGACGTATAGTTAAAAAAACACATGCATCTTAAAATTCTCCAGAATCTTCTGCTAAGATTTTAAGCTTCTCGAACTAAAACATATCTCATTGTCAATTAATCAGTATTCGTTGTTATTTGTATTTAAAATATAAAAGCTATTGACACATTAGTTTGTAACCGAACTTTCCTAAATAAAATTATGCGATATGTATAGAATTCGCACTAATATATTTTACGTTTCTTACTCTGTTGACGATAAAAGGAAATAGCATATGAAAAAGTTGAGAGTGTAATATTTAATTTTCTAAAGCGTCACTTTTTTAAATAACTATAACGGTAAATTTATAATGTTCAATTGCAATAACTGTGCAATCGTTCAACTTTTAGTCAATTCGATTTGAATTATACACTACCGTTCAAAAGTTTGGAAGCACTACTTTTTTTTAAGAGAGACAAAACGGTAGGTGCTGATACTTCTAAAGGAAAATGTCATGTCAGAAATTCGACTGTTTTAAATATTCAACACAGTATTATTTGTTTTTAATCATTTTCCAAGGAAGTATTTCAATTTAAAGAATTTTGCCGAGTGAACATGCTATGTCATTGTTCTGTTATGAAGAAAAAGAACAAATTTTCATGATTTGAATAAAATATAATAAATATGAAAACAATTATTATATTTTACTCAAACTATGAAAACTTTTTCTTTCTTCATAACAATCATAACAGAACAATAGCATAGCATGTTCACTCGGTAAAATTCTTTAAATAACTTCCTATAAGACTTCTTTTTGGAAAATAATTAGAAACAAATAATACTGTGTTGAATAGTTATAAAACATACAGTAAAGTTTCTCAATTGACATTTTTCTTTGGAGGTATTAGCACTATCGTTTTGTTTTTCTTAAAAAAGTAGCGCTTCCAAACTTTTGAACAGTAGTGTGTATATATACATATATATGTATACATATATACAGGGTGTCCTACGGGAAGTTACTAATTATAGTTCTTATTCTGTAACGCATACGGGTATCGGGAAAAATAAAATTGCGTCTAATAGAAGACATTTTGCACACACAATTTTATTTGAGTATACTATTCTGTATAATAGAAATTTTTTACTTGATTTTATTTGATTTCATAAAAAGTAGTAAAAATCAGACATTCTAATAATGATGTGTACATGTTTTCAAAGTGCGTACCGTGCGTGCGTATTTGAACAAAAATCAATTTTTTCACGAAAACTGTATAAAATTTTGTGTAAACAATCATTAATTTATTAACCGCTTTTTAAGAATTGGTTTTTATTCAAATAGTAACGAGGTGCAAACTTTGAAGACATGTATCACAAGAATGTAAGATCTTTGCTACTTTTTATAAAATCAAATAAAATCATAAGTAAAAATTTTCCATTATAAAAGAATAGTATACTCAAATAAAATTGCAAAATGTCTCGTATATATGTGTGTATGCGCATACACATATATTCACTCATACAAATAAAATATGTATATGTAATAAGTGTAGATGTGTGTTTGTGTGTGCGCGCGCGCGCATATATGTATGTATTTTCAATAATACAATATGTATGTTCGATAATATAATTCAATTACAACTTACAATTAATATGTATATGTGTGGTGTATGTGTGTGTATGACTGAATTCGGGGAACGCGCTATCAGCGCTATAATTGTGTCGCTCTACCAGCTCTACCTTTATCATTCATTAGACGTAAAACAAGGATAGAAAATCCGCACATACACACATACACATACGGACATTTTTTTTTAATGCAATTTTTCGACGTTTTAGAACATTCTGAACACATTGGCAGCGGAAACTAAAAAAAAAAATTTTTTTTACGAAAACAAAGCTTCTCTATGAGGAAGCAAAATGACGTAATAGCGCTGATAGCGCGCTCCCTGAATGCAGTGTGTATAATGTTCATAATTGTATTTGCGAGGAAAGTGGTAACATAGAAAATTAGATGTCTTTCAGTTTTTTCTCTATTTTCTTATGATCAACTGTAAGAGACATTGCTCATTTGCATTAATTATTTGATTTAGATTATACAGGTAATAATAATGTATACCTAACACAGGGTACCTATTAATTTAGTTATATTAGTAATTTGAATACATAAGTAGCTATATGAATACGTAAGTATCAAGCTTACTACATTTACTGTTTATTTTGTAAAAATTAGTTGACATTTTGCTTATTTATATTTTTGATATTATATCAGATTAGACCATACCAGACTGTAATTTTATGATGTTTTATAATATGAGATTTAAAAAAAAATCTCGTATAGATTAATTATATCTCTGATAATGTTACATTGCTAAACTAGATTCGTTATGTAAAATGTATTTTATTTTTAATAAGGAAAAAACAAAAAGAATTTTTATTAATTAATACCTATTATTTTTAAACTCTATATTTAAAACAAATATATTTGAACATGATGTTAACAAATGTATGATTTATTGTTTCCTCTTAATTACACATTTTTCAAATCAATTTAAATTTAACAGAGTTCATAATATTGAAAATTCCGGTAAAGCTTCATATATAGAAATATAAATTCAATATATTTACAGCTCTGAGCGATTTTATGATAATCACAGTTAAATAGTGGTTGGATAAGAGAATAATATATGGAAGAAGAATATAAATGTCGTATCTCTATCAATTTATTGACTCAATTGCTCATAAGCCAATATAATGCAGAATACATGTTATAAAGAATGCTAATGCTCGGCGTACTTTGTTACAATGTAGATAGAACCACTTTCTAGTCTTCGTAACCCTCGGGTAGAGGATTCGTTTTGGGATTGTGGAAAAGACTGTGGTTACCATCTCCCCATGGGAATTTCTAAAAATAATACATTATAAAGAAGTAATGTAAAAAGATTAACAAGAGTTAGGTTTTGGAAACTCATATCTGTTTTCAAATTTAATGTTATATGCATGTTTTGATATATACCTTGGTTCTTATTCTCATATGATCATATGCGATGAATTCTGGACGTTCATCATGATGATGTGCCTGATGATTCAAATAGCAATTAACCATAGCCAGTCCTATCGCCGGAAAGCCTACGAAATACGAAAGCCTCTTCCACAAAAGCACCGTCTGCTCTGTAAAAACACACAGCGTTACTGTTATGTAATCTTCATTGATAACTTGACATTTTACATATATTTTCTCGTTACCCATAAAACGTGATACACCATCAAAGTATTATGTAAATGGAAAGAGTAGCATTCGAGTCTTAATTAATAACATTTGACAAAAATGACACTTTGCTACAATATCGTTTAGTGCGCAATAATTTTATGCAAACATAAATACCGTTGTTTTCGAACGCGTAAATAATATATTAAATTAATTAGCACAATTTATTTATATTTACCTGAACTGGCATGACCACCAGAAGCACCCGCCGAATATTTTCTGGAAAAGGTGCGACCAACTCTCATCCAAGTAGCCATTTTTGCTCTTCTGCTTCACTGTGCTCCAACTCTTTTGCACTCAGCTTATTGCGGAGCAGGAACTGTAGCGATGGTAGCGATACCTGTTGGAATGTTTGCAAACTATAGATCTACTTCCGTAAAAGAAGTGACTACAGAGGCCTCTTTCAGAATATTTGTGAACTAATCATGGTCGTATTCGATGAGTTTTCTGAACGCAGCGCAGCAATATCCCCTAGGGTCACTATTTCCAACGTCTGTTAACTTTAACCGAAGGTTAACTTTTAAAATAGTCAACGTCTATTGGCTACCGTCGGTTAAAGTTAAGGGGATCCTAAAGCCGTATGATTTTCCGACAAAATTACCATTTTCTATCATTTTCTATGTTACCTGTCTGTATCTGTCTTGTAATAGACAAGGATAGCACCTATATTTCACGCACACATACGCACGACACACATACACATCCTATGCTTTTATTAGACTTGTAATCTTGATTTCAAGGGTTTCAATAATGTTGTGTCATGTTTTGTGATTCAGGGAAACTTGTCACGTTCGTACAAACGATACATTTTTTATATAAAGCACATCTTTTGATGAATTGACAGGCCGTCTGCCAACTGGAGACGCCATATTGAGGTAAATGTAGATAAGGAAATCTGTAGTTTTGTAACTTTTTTTCGTTTTCCTTATAAAATCAAAGTTTCCCTGAATCATTGATGTATGTACTGCAATCCTGGAGAAGCATTTTCAATTCTGTCAAATTAATACGACGCTACATGAGTAGAGATTTTTGTCGGTAAAACAGGCGAGTTTAGAATCCCTTTAGCAGACGTTGGAAATAGTGACCCCTAGACGTATTAATTTTCTGGGGGTCGATTACGGTTCTTGAAACGAGGTGAAAATTACAAAAGTGAGCAGATTTACTAGATTTCGACCAATATCGTAGATACTCTAGTAAATTTCCTCAATTTTGTAGAACCGTAATAGGCTCCCTGTCCCTAAAATTTATCCCTTTGATTTTTTCCCCCAAGAGGCACCCTGTATTGCATCTGCGGATGCGTTCCAAAATTCAAATGAGAGCGGTCATTGGCGCATTTTAGCTGTCACCTTATTTTAAAGCCCCTCTATGTCCATAAAATGTGGACATTGAACTACGCAGCCAATATTTACGAATCCCGTAGGTAATGTCCACGATTTTGTGGCTTTCTTCCGTGCTACATCCGCGATTTTGTGGTTCTCTTCCGTGCTATGTTAACAATTTTTTGGTTTTTTTTGGAAGAAATGGAAAATCGTGAATATAACACGAAAGAGAACTAAAAAATTGTGAAAATAACACGGAAAAGAATCACAAAATTGTGAACAATATCACAAAGTCGTGGACATAGCATGGAAGGGAACCATACAATCGTGGACATTACCTACAGGATTCATAAATATTAGCTACGTAGTTCAATGTCCACATTTTATGGACATAGAGGCGCTTCAAAATAAGGTGACAGCTAAAATCTAAAATGTGCCCATGACCGTTCTCATAATACTGAAAATCTATAGTGAGTATAGTGTGTGTATCTATTAACATGTTTACTTGTTGTTACTACTGCTGGTGTAGATTGTCGAGCAGCCTGCAGCGTTGTGGGACGTTTGATTGTTGAAAATTTAATTTTGTACCTTGTGAGAGCTTCAGTAGGCAAAAACTAATTCGCCAAAATGACTATGGCAATGTTGCAACGTCGCGCCAATGTAAGTATAAACAAAAACTTACACGATATTAACGGACTGTGATCTTTATATCAGCCTAACCTAACTTCTTATGTATTGTTGTTTTCTGACAAGTGAAAATTTTATTTTAGGTGAGGCTGCCACCTGAAGTAAACAGAGTATTGTATATTAGGAACTTACCTTATAAAATTACAGCTGAAGAAATGTACGATATATTTGGCAAGTACGGAGCTATCAGACAAATTAGAGTGTAAGTATAGTTGACGCAAAGTAAAGATGAAGTAAATCTAATTACAAGATAATTAGAGCTATGATTCTTGTTTCAGAGGTAACACGGCGGAGACTAGAGGCACAGCATTTGTCGTGTACGAAGATATATTTGATGCGAAGAACGCCTGTGACCATTTGAGCGGTTTCAATGTATGTAATCGGTATTTGGTGGTTCTATATTATCAGAGCAACAAAGCGTTTAAGCGAATTGATGTTGACAAAAAGATGGAAGATTTAGATAAATTGAAGACAAAATATAATTTAAATGATGAGAAAAAATAATTTATCAAATAGTTACATTGGAGGTACAAACTGTGACGCTTACAAAATATTTATTAAGAAATATAACTACATTTACATTGATTAGTTTGTTAATTTTTATCTGTAACGTATCAACTAGTTGTATGATAGACGTAGGATATACATAGAGGGAAAAGAAGACGTCAACTTTGGATAATGCAATAAAACTTTGTGTTATAATACAAGTAAATTTTTATATAATTTCTAGTAGTTTTGCTGCAATTTGTATTTTCTCTGCGCTAATTAAATCTTTATATTGTTTCGCAAATATTTTATTAATCTTCAACTCAACAATAGAGTTTTGTTGTTTGTTTTATCTTTGCAGCGTATAATATAGAAAAGTTGCATTTGTAGTCTTCCTGAGAAAACGTAGAAAAAACCTGGGCAAAAAATGTCGGCACATTAAAAGGTCGCAATTAATACCACTTTCACAGTCGGTTGCGGAGTGGCATTCCTGCGCTTTCAGGGACCCGAGAGGATGAATGTAGCTATACATAGCGTAGTCTAAAGCACCGTTCACACTGTCGTTTGCAAGGGGCATCATGCATAGTTAGATGTCGAGATGCTATTTTCAGTCTAAAAAATGGCAAGTTTGACAAGCCTAAGCTTGTTTCTTTTGACGATCTCTCTACATTTTGTGTCCCGTCCCTTCAATTAATAATCATTTGTTTTATCATTAATTATCCCGTAGTCAATAATCGCGCTCTATCGGCTTTAAAAAGTCGCCTTATACTTTCAAACTTGTGAAATTTCGCATTAACGCAGAGCTTATAATAAAACAAAAGAATGAAAAACAACGAAACTCTTTCCCGATAGCATCCTTTATAACACAAAGTTTTCACCTAATTTCATAGAATTTTAGTTTGGTACGTTATGTAAACGTAGTTATTTCTCCACTTATGTATGTTTATTTCTGTTAATGCATACACAGAAAAAAAGAATATTCTTGATTTGAAAACATCTTTAGTTTTAACGTGAAAATCTTGAAATAAGATTGTATTGCGTTATTATATTAAACGATTATAAACGAAGAAAACTTGCTTAATAAGATTATCGATAATCTTGCTTATATACGAAACAACTATAATCTTCTTATAAGAATTCATACGTTTTATTTCAGTATTTTTTTCTTGGTTGAACTATATAAAACTTCATTCAAGCAAGTTTTATAATCGTTTAATATAATAACGTAATATAATCTTATTTCAAGATTTCCACGTTGAAACTAAAGATATTTTCAAATCAAGAATATTTTCTTTTTTTCTGTGTATTAATTTTAATCTCGGTTTAACAATTACTTGTCTATAGTCCTAAGAATTAGAAAAAGATAAAAAATGAGAAATCGAAATTAAAGTTAATCTACATTGACAGAAATGGATATTACAACAATTTCTCGCATGGTCATTCGCACGTGATTGCTGTTGATACAGCATGTATCATATACATGTACCGTGCAGCACTTGTCATTGATAAATGATACGCGTGTAACTTAATCACTCGTGTTTTATCTCTACATTCGTGTTTTGTAAGTCGAGCTGAGTATGCTCTTTTATATTCGTCATCTAACTTAAGGAACTTAAGAACAAGACTACGATAAGAAACATTTATCATATAAATTCATCCCATACAGTACAAAAACCTCTTAAAATATTTTTAAGGTATTTTTTTGCGTTTAACCCTCCGTAGTCACACCTGGGTCAATTTGACCCGAGCCTCAACTTTGCTCGTAAATATCTTGCGCGTAATTTGAAAATTGGCGGGCATGAGGCCCTCTAGCTGTAGTTCATTTTTTCGTAAAATTCAGTTTAAAAAAAAAACAAATTTTTCGCGAATTTTTTAAATATGTTAAAAATTCCTGAGGCACTTCTTTTTTTATAGCAATCAATTTAGCAATATCGCAAGTGCATTCGAGAATTTTTTCAACACGATCGGTGGATAAATGGTCAAATGGCGAACGATCAAAGTTCGTCTCGGGTCAAAATGACCCAGAGTGACTTCCTTGTTTGAAAAAATAGGTGTGACTACGGAGGGTTAAAATAATTTAAAATAATTCATAAAAATATTTGTGGAATGTTTTTATGTCCGCCAAATCATGTTAAAAAAAAAAATGTTTTCAAAAATGTTTTTAAAAATTTGCATACAAATATATTCAACAATATTTGTAAAATCTTTTAGAAATATTGCTTCGAAAAATAAAATGTTAAAATTTTTAACATATTTTTCGAAGCAATATTTCTAAAAGATTTTACAAATATTATTGAGTATATTTGTATGCAATCTTTTAAAAACATTTTTGAAAATATTTGTTTGACATGATCTGGCGGACATAGAAACATATTCTAAAAATATTTTTGTAAACTATTTAAAAAAATATTTTGCGCTCTATGGGATATAATTTATTTTACTTTATTATCGCTATACGCGCGCAGACCGCGCAACCCAGTGAACACAATGTTCCAAATCGGCACATAAAACGTCTTAAAGACGTCTTACGTCCCGATTTGAGACATATGTGTTGCCTGGAAAAATCTTGCAGGCGTCGAATGCAATTCATCGCGACCTACGTAAGCGAGCGCACCAATTACGAAATGAACGTTATATTATCATTAAAATAAATAAATATTATCAGCGCTGAGAGAGCAAAGAGTTCGCCGATTCGGCGCTTAATCGCGTAGCGTAGACCGCAAGGTCGGACGCGTGTAGCATGCGTCCGCGAGCGTGCACGCACGCGCGTGCGACGCGACGCGACACGCCGCACCGCACCGCACCGCGCCGCGCCGCGCCGCGACGCGTCGCGACGCGGGGCGACGCACTCACACGCGGACGGAGTGGCGGGCGTGCGATATCCGAGTCCATTCGATTTCAGTCAGTCGAAAGCGAAAACCCGCTTGGCGTTCACCTCACCGCACCCGTTGCTCTCGCACGCAGCGCCCGATAAAGCACACACGCACGTATACGCACGTACGTTCGCGAGATTTCGTCCCGTCTGTTTACGGGCGCGTCGCGATTCTCGTACGAGTTGTGCGCATTAACCGCGAAACTCGGCGTCTCTCTACGGGGGCTACGGGGCCGCTCACAGCCGCTCGCGGCGCAAGCCGCGTCGCGTCGCGTCGTACCCGCTATTTATTTTTATGTCAGACAGCGACGCGGCGTCATATACATATATGTCGTACGATTGCTGCGGCGGCGACGGCCGCGTCGCCGGCGAATCGTTCGACGCCGCCCTGCGCGGCACGCTGCGTCTCATCCACGATAGTCTGCATGAGCTGCTCCACGTCGATTCGCAGCACCGCTCGTGGATACTCCTCGTCGTCCTCGCCGTCGCCAGCCTGCTGCTGGCCACCGGCCTGTTTCGCTCGAAAGTCACTAGATCGCAACAGGAATAGAACGATATCGCCAGCGGATCCGACGATTATAGCATGACGCACGATAAAAACACTCCGCCGCCGGCTAACGGAATGGATCGGGAATACGCAATGGCTGAAACGCGAGAGTCGTGAGCTGGAATCCTCCCGTCCGCGTCGGGGGTCTCATCGTTCTGGAATGACACAAGTGCATCGGTGCTTCACCTTTACTCCGGGGCTTTGCGGAACGCCAGTATGCGGAGCGTTCAAGGACTTCGTCGGCGCATTGGTCGGAGACGGACCTACGTTGCATTTTGCAAAGTCACTAGAGCGTATCACGACGGAGTGTATTCGGCGATACGTGACAGCCGCCGGTTTTGCAGTGGCGTGAATTATTTCCCCCTTTCTCACAAATAAACAGCTATGAAATTTGCGCAATTGCGTATTTATATCGACCTAATATACTTATCGCTAGCTTAAATGTTTTATGAACGTATTTCGTACGTCGCGTCGCGTATATGAAGCTCATATGTGTAATCTATAAACAATTTCTATCGTTCTCTATGTCCCGCTGTTCGCTTACTAATCGTCCATTGCTGCGCGGTGCGTTCTTCAAAATAAAACGAAATCAAAAACATTTATTTATTAAGACTAAACCATATTTATTTCCCGTAAACTCGAGAAAATTTTTCCTTCATTTAATTGTAAGATAACTTCATATTATCGAGTTATACTTCCGTAATCATACAGTTCCTATTTAACACACGACAAAATCCTTTCACAATCGTCGCGACGTGTATATGTATACGATCATAACGATTCATCTCACTCGCGCAAATGTCATGCGCGAGCTTGGCCCGTCGCGTCGCCTAGAAACGCGTCGTGTAAGCATTGTATCTCCCCTCGGCGCGACATCGAATACGTATAATTCAAACTCAATCGCCGCCACCTTGTCCCGCAGAAGCGCAATATGGCAGCCGCGGCACCGGCCGTTGCTGATTCGATTGGCGCGTGCGCGCGCCGCGCGGCCGCACGGTGATCACGTGATCGCGGCAACTTCAGTTCGAACGCGCGCGACTCGCGCATTCGTGAAACGTCGAGCGTCGGCAGTATATTTTTCATCGCTTTCGCCTCCGTCGCCGTTGACGACTTCGTAGATCCATCGTGGATATGCATGAATGAACGAGCGACCGACACGAGAGGATGCAACGATCTTCGTTGCGTCGCGACGACCCGCATCCTGTTACCTGCCGACTCGCACCAAGGTGAGTGCGCGCATTCACTCGCGCGGCCATTGTCGCCGCGCGCGCTCTTTTCTTCGCGCGGAATTCTCGACGAGAAAATTACGCGAATATGAAATCGTGTTCATACAATATACTCTTGCTTTATTTGAAATATTTACTTTCCTACGACCCTTTATGCGTTATTTTGCGATTTGTAACATTCGCGCTTTTGTTTTCTTCACTAATCGCCATATTGAAAAAATAATTTCCGGAAGAAGAGGCAAATAAAAATCATAAGTTTAATTCGTCCGGTACTCTCGTATTTTTTTAATTTATAATGCAATATATGTATACATGATATGTATGTAGAATATAACGAATTTGATATTCTGCACTTTTAGAATTTGCGCTCTCATTGAAAACTTTTTGGGAAAGTATGGCGATAATATAAATATATTAAATTTATTTCGTGAAAGTGTCATGAGCTTGTCGCATTGCCTAGACACGCGCGTGTGTACATTGCGTTTCTCTCTGGTCGAGTATCGGATTGCGTCTAATTCGAACTCTATTATATTATAGCCGCCGATTCGTTCCGCAGGTGCGCAATATGACGGCCGTATAGCGCGCGCATTGATAGATGTGCGACGCGGGCGGTGGTTGATTCGATTGACGCGTGCGCGTTTCGCGCGGCGACTCGGTGGTCACGTGAACGCGGCAACTTCAGTTTGAACATGTATGATTGCGGTGCAGCGCGAAACGTCGAATGCGAGCGGCATATTTTCCATCGTTTTCGTCCCCGCCGCCATCAACGACTGCGCAAACACATCCGCGACATGCGTGACTGAACGAGCGATCAAAAAGAATGAGACGACCATTGCAGTTTTATTGCGACGATACGTTATCTGACGCTTGCCGAGCCGCGACGAGGTGAGTGTGCGCGTTCACTCGCGCAGCCATCTTCACTTTTCTTTGCGCGGAGATTTGCGACGAGAAAACGAGTACGAAATCGTATCCAGCATTTGGCTAATAATTTGTTTTTTTTTCTTATCAACTTTTTCTTCCCTGCAACCTGTTCTAGATCATTTCGCGTCTCACAAAAGGGAAGACTCCGAGGGGGTAACCACTAAATGAAATCGTGGGACAGTGTCCCCGAAATCATTATGAAATTATATGAAATCATCCAAAATCATATGAAATCAGCAGAAATCATTTTGAATCTCCGTGTTATCACTGGAAATCATGTGGAATCACCATGAAATCACCATGAAATCATCATGAAATCCTCGGTAAAATCTGATAATATCATATCAAATCTCGTATACAGTGTTGAGACCTCGGTTGAGACCGTGTCGCATCGTGACGTGTTCTATTGATTACAATCGATTATCAATCGCTCTCGCAAGCGCCCTCCCTAGTAAAGTTTAATGGATTTATAGAGAACAAATTAAAACTCCATGAGAGTGTTTTAAAATATATTAAATCTTTTGTTGAGACTGAGCCAATAGTTAAGCCAAATGATTTTGTATTAGTTCCTTTTGAAACTAAAAAGTCCGTTATTTATTATATAGGAGTTGTAATTTCCTCAAAGGAGAATGAATATACCATTAAATTTATGAAAAAGAAAGAAAAGTATTTATTTTACTTTCCAAAACAAGACGATATATGTGTAGTTCAGTCTGTTAATATTGCACGTAAGCTTTCGTCTCCTAATATTGCTAAAGGACTTTATTCATTCTCTCCACAGAACCTTTCAAATTACAAGCTAGGATAAGTTTTCTATAATAAATAATGTCATTTATTTTGCTGTTATAAAAAGCTATATACTTTATGTTAATATTCCGTTTTTTTAAGAGAAAGCTATATACTTTATGTATATTTAATATTCCGTTTTGTTTATAATGGTTTATATTTTGTTTTTTTCTTAATATTACTGTGATCAACGGAACTCGTTCAATAAAAAATAAACTATGAATTTATTTATTTAAATTTATTTTGTCCCCGTTAAAATAATCCCCTCCCACTACTATACTTATGTCAACGTTTTTTCCAATCTTCGAAGCACCTTTTTTATAGTCAATTTCATGTATAGCCCTCAGAACGCGAAGCGTATTCTTTTTTATCGCATCTATCGACTCAAAAATGTCCATATGCAATCACAAGAAATCATTTGTAATCAGATGAAATCATATGAAATCATATGAAATCGTATGAAATCATATGAAATCATATGAAATCAAATGAAATCATGTAATCGGTGGGACAACATTTCAGCTAGTGGTTACCCCCTCGGAAGACTCAGTACTGAGAACCCCACCGATTTCGATAAAACTTTATAGGATTTACAGAGAAAGTTTCTTCGAATGTTATGATGTCCTTATTTGGGTGCAGATTTCCGAGATATATATAGTAGCGCCTCTAGTAGAGTTTATTAGGACTCTTACATATGAGTATTTGTGGCGTAGTGGATATGGTAATTTTGCCTCATAATTTGTAGACTTTTATATCATGACTATTACATTATTTTATATCATGATTATTTATATTATAATTTATATATTATTCAATGTAAATTTTTTATATTAAAATAATTTACTTTTTTATATTAACAATATTATTTTTATTTTAAAACATTATTATATAATAAAAAAATTAGTTGATTGTGGTTTAAACTCGAATCTACAAATTACGAGGCAATTACTATATCCACTACGCCACAAATACCTACTCGTATGTGAGAGTCCTAATAAACTCTGCTAAAGACGCTACTAAATTGATTATTAAAATATCTCGGAAACGGTTGACCGTCTGCACCCAAATAGGGGTATCATTACATTTTGGGGAACTTTCTCTGTAGGGGAGACCGAGGCTTAAATGGCCCATATTTTAGAATTTCGAAATTATAACTTCTTAAACAACTAATTGTTATGACTGCCTGTATAAATATGATAGAGGCAGCCTTCTTTTATGTTAATGCCCGCCACGATCTTGTTAATCGTATATTTTGTTTTGTACTAACTAAAATAAGAACATGCAGCAACGTGGTTATTTTGACTGGTGCAGGGATTTAGTTGCCCAGCAGCGCAGGGTAACAAATATGTGTATAATACAGATATCTATACAATTTTGATACTTGATACAGGTCTTATTATCTTCTCCGTCACCGTTCACATTTGTGGTACCAAATTCACTTATAAATTTTAACGGAGCACGCAAAAAGTACACGAAAACTTTAATTAGCTATAAGGCAAGGGGAATGTTATGACACTTCCACTGCGCTTTCTTCAGATATGTACAGCTATTAATTCGTGCTGGAACTGTGACAGACTGTACACTGTACAGACTATGTGTCCGACTACCACGGCGTTAAACTTAATTATGGGTTAACCTTATCCTGATTGTTTATTTCAACCTTTTTATGAATGAAAATTGCATTTATTACCCGAAACAGTATATACACTTGCAAAAAATTTTATTCTAGCAATCTAGCTAATAATACATCGCTTAATTTTATTCACGATGGAGAATATTAATACATTTCGAGAGAGGCTTGAAAATTTACTTTCCTACTACTAAATCAGTTTTTTTTCTATTTTTTAACTGTCATATTATTTTGATTTTAATGAAACTCAGGGGAAAATATTTATGTTCTAAAAGAACCATTTTCGCAATTTTGTATCCACTGTTCCTCTCAAGATAAGTACTGAAAGAAAACACATGAGCAACATACCCCTAAAGCCATTAATCCCGGTCTCTCCTAAATCTTGCCAAGTTTAATCGTAAAATCTGTTCTGAGCTTTCCCTTGTCAGTAGGTCAGATTCGATTGTAGGTAGGTACAACATTTGCGCTTTGGCTTTTTTTTGTAATCGGATAAACCATATTGGAAAACTACAATATTTTCTTTATTTACGTTGCAAAGGCAGATAAAAATCATAAATATAATTTATTCGGAGGTTTAGTATTTTCGAACTTTGCGGAGTTTCTCTATTGATGGCGCGACATATACTATATGTATGTGCTCATATTTGTAGAACATATATGTACCGATATGTTCTACATTTTTAGAATCTGCATTGGGTAAAAATGCCTCGGGAAAGTTTCACGATATTAAACGATTTAATTTGTGACTTTTCAATAGTATATATTTGGGAATTGGATCTTATATCAGTTTTAATTAAGGTCGGGGCAAGTAATTCTTATCCGAATGCGAAAGTAACTGCAGCAGCAGGAATGCAATTAGAAACAAACAGTGTCATTGGTCATAATCCGCATGTGTGAATAAACTTGGCATATTTTGAGCGCCCTATATTACCTATTATTTAAACAATAAAATATTCAGTGCAAAAATGCAATTCCCTAGTTGCATGATTCATTTCAAACATTATCGTATTTAAACTTTTACAATTATTTATTTATTTTTCGATTTTAATTTAACTAAATAGAAATTTATAACGTTAACATTTAAAAATGCTAAAATTAACCGGTTTCAATAGGGGAGCTATGTTTTATAAATTTTTGAATTGGTGATTTGATTTTAGACGTGTACACGAAGTTATCTCTCTTTTAAACTTTTTAGTCTACTTTCAATCATTACTCTCTTTTAAATATTTAATGTACAATTAGATATCGTGGGAAATGCGACTTTTCCTATCATAAAATTGGTGAAGCGGTGCTTTATATTTAGATGCGAGAAATCGCGCGTCAATAAAAATTGCTGTTACTGTAGTATATTGCTCTTTCTTGCACGATTCTTAAAACCTGCACTTTATCTTTATATGTAAGCGGCAACAGTGCGAGTAACTTAAAGAATCTCTATTTTATATATATTGTTCGACACCATAGAAATACCAGTACGACACGTTTTATGTCCGCGATTAAAGTATCTAGTATATCTTATTGTTAGAATCGTCAATGACGTTCGCGAATTCTTATGGTGCAATTCAGATCGATAGAGTTTCTTATCAGTATTTTTATCGGTGTCATAAATACCGTGACAGTAAACATATATCATATATAGATTTTATTATATCCTTAGGATAATATCGTAAAATATATTTTTAATATAAACTCAAACATAATCTCAAATGTTGCAAAAGACGTCTGAAAGGAGGGTATTCCAAAATGAGATTTTGGGAACTGTTAGGGAAACAAATAAATCTTACAAATAATTCTTACGTGTTTTGAGTCACAGAATCCGAAAATAACCATAAAAATTACGCCTGTAGCGAGGAAAACGTGGAAAAAAGAGAAAAATAAAAAAAAACAAACGTGAAATTGTTAAAACCTTAGACGTAATTTTCTTAGGTTTTCTTACGCATATATGTTGAGTATATACATATTTACGCATTTTGAGTGATATTTTAAAGCACTCAACATATATGCGTAAGAAAACTTAAGAAAATTACGTCTGAGGTTTTAACAATTTCACGTTTTTTCCCATTTTCCTCCATTTTCCACATTTTCCCCGCTACAGGCGTAGTTTTTATGGTTATTTTCGGATTCTACGACTCAAAATACGTAAGAATACGTAGGACTTATTCGTTTTCCTAACAGTTCCCAAAACCTTATTTTGGAATACCCTCCTTTAAATGCGTAACAATAAAAATGGACATGACAAAGAGCTCTCTATGAAATTTTGCTGCAGATGATTCGTATCGGTAAAGCAATTTTTATATTTTTTTTCTTGCATCGTTTTCAGAAACGTTAAAGTAACAATAAATTTTTTACTGTGAAAAGGTTATATATTAAAATAGAGTGAGATTTTCTATTATAATATAATTGAGAATATCATACAGAGAAAAAAAAGAAGTGTCATATCAAGATTCGCTTTGTGCATGAATGTGGAGGGGATTCGCGAAACAACTTAGGTGCTTATAGCGATCGGTTTGGAAAGTTGACCTGAAACACACTAACTTTTCAATAAAGTGGAAAAATGCAAATAAACAATTAAAAAAAAAGCAAAATTATATTGTTGTGTAGTAAATTGCAAAAATAATTCTTGTGATACTCCAGATAAATTATTTTACTGTTTTCCCATATCTAATTAATATACTGCATTATCCACATAAAGTACAAAGACGTGAAACTGTTAAGAGCTATAAAAAAGTTAAAGTACATTTATGAGAAAGTTAAAGAAAATATATTAAAATAAAAAATGAGAGAAATAGACGTTCAAACTATTATTAATTTGTTATTGCGATAAATATTACCACATGCTCAGTGGTCGAATTGGTACGACACCCGACACGGAATGCGGGAGGTTCCAGCTAGGTTCGAACCTTGGATGAGATAATATTTTTCGCAATAAATTTCTTTCAGTGATTTTAAAAATTAAATTGATATTGATTTAATTAGGGAGGGAAGGGAGGATTTTTAATGTTCCAACAAGAACTGTGTTTTAAGTCCGACAAATAATCGGCGCGCAGTTTAACAAGTTGGAAAATTTACGTATAAAATACATACAGAAATATTATTAAGCTACGAGAAAGAGGGAGGGAGAGAGAGAGAGATTCAAGCTTGGACTGTAAATGGCAGTTTATTCTTTTATTGATTGTATATCGTGGCGGTCTTAATATTATAATTAAAGTAAATATAATTTATTAGTAAATAAAAATTCAAAAGTTGCAAAAAATATCCATAATATATAGAGCTTATTTATTTATTTTAATAATTTCTGTTTCTTAGATTTGATGGATCAGGTTGGAAGCCACATGATACACTGTAAAAAAAGTAAGTAAAATTACATACATAATAAGTGTAGCAATTATACTATTAATAACGGAAATAGGATTTATGTACTTTTACAAAAATTAGTATTTTTACTCTTTGTTGTGTAAATACTTCTTTATATTTGATTAAAAATTATAACATTAAATGTATAATTTTGGATTTTATTGTAAATACACAATTTGAAATGATGTAAATACACACTTATTCAAGCTGCTTTCTTACCATATAAGATAGTAATTTTATTTACGAGATTTTTTACTGTATGTATGTAAATATACACCTTTAATAGATGGTCCCAATATTACCCATTATAATAGTTGTAATTTTACATGTAATTTTTTTACAGTGTATATTTACATACATACAGTAAATTTAAATCTCGTAAATAAAATTACTATCTTATATGGTAAGAAAGCAGCTTGAATAAGTGTGTATTTTACATTATTTTAAATTGTGTATTTACAATAAAATCCAAAATTATACATTTAATGTTGTAATTTTTCATCAAATATAAAGAAGTATTTACACAATAAACAGTAAAAACACTAATTTTTGTAAAAGTACATGAATTTATACCTATATTTTCGTTATTAATAGTATAACTACTACACTTATTATTATATATGTAATTTAACTTACTTTTTTTACAGTGTAGTTACTGTAGATCACGTATTTGCAGTACTACTTGTTATCAAAATACCAGTGTCATTTGTATATCTTTCTTCTACTCTTTTAACATGAGATACAGCTAATTTTTTCCCTTTTACAATGGCTTGAGTGTGAAAATCAATAGAATGAGTAATCTCTTTAAATCCTGTTTTCAAAATTATATTTATTTTGAACAATTTATCAGTCTCTAAGAAGAAAAATACAAGAAATTGTTATTGGTTAAGATAATATTTTTCTCAGTTTACAGGTCAATATTTAACATATTTCATGACATAAAAATCATATAGTATTAATAAAAAATTACACAGAATTATAATAGTTACTTGCGATATTTGAGTTGTATAATTATTATAGTGCATTAAAAAACGGTTTTGTTTGAATTCTCTTTATACGTTTCATAAATTGTTTCAGTCTAAGTACTATATTTAACCATCACGCGGCGCCACATATTATAATGCACGAAGCGAATACGCAAGAATCTATAATCTTCTTATAAGAATTTTAATTTTTTATTTCAACTTTTTTTCTTGGTTGAACTATATAATATATACATATACGAATATACAATAAGCCTTGATTTGATATTTCTTTTTTTTCTATGTATCAAAAATAGTAACAAGACAGTTAGTTTTTTAAAGTTTATTATTTATTTACAGGCGAGCATATCTTAAATAGTGCATAAATGAATATAGTAGAAAATATTTATCCTGTTATTTAAGAATTATTTACTATAAATTTACTTACTCTAAAATACGACAGTTTTATTTTGGATTTAAGATGTTTTTATATGATAGTTTTGTTCAATAACCAGCAAAATTTGTCAAATGTCTAATCAGCGAAAAGATTTAAACAAAATTTCTCATTATCAGACTACCTTAGCAATTTCTTAGAAGCTAATTATTTTTTAATTTACTATTTGAAGAGTAAACTTTTTAAAAATCTTTAAAATTCTTCTCATTAAAACACATTTTATGCAATGATGTTTGATAAGATAACGTTTGACAAACAAGTTTGATGTACCTACCGAGTTTTTTAAAATACGAGTACTTATCACTTTAGTAATAACATAATTAAAACATTATCTACGCACAATAAGTATGCCCGGCAAGTTAGGACGCTAATGACGTGCGTTGCTAAATTTGACTGCCTTTGAACTACATTTTCGTTGATGGTTCGTGTAATCGGAGCGAGGTCCAGAGATCGGTTTGGTATACAAACGCACGATCGAGTTAACAAGTTCTTTAACGTGAGTTCGAAGGCCTACTGCGGGAAGAAGCGTCGCCATCATTTTCGTCTCGCGGAGGTCGGAGCTCTGAGTCCCGTATCACGGCTCATGTGCCGACTGCGAAGTAAACACAGAAATAAACGTGCCAAATGGATCGGTAGCGGACACGCCGCGCGCCGGAGGGAAGGCAGAAAGACGGAAACGCGGCGCGGTGGACGGAATACCACGTGCTCTCGTGCGACGACTTCCTCTAACCGTGTACAAACGCGCGTACAACGAAAATAGATGCAGGAGGAAGCGACGACCGGAGTGAGACTTTTTAGCGAGATGTACGTTCTCGCGCTACGGAGAGAGACTTTGTTCTCGATATAAACATTATAAACCAAAGAATCTCGCGATGCAAGACCTGAAATTAATTTAGTAATCAAATTCGAGAGCGCATTCTGATCTTTTTCATGAGCATTAGACAAAAATCAACTGAAGTCTTAAAACCACTTTTCTGAAATAAAAATAGAAATAGATGAAATTAAATCGTGGAGAACTTTAATCGATATTTATTGGAATAGCTCTAAAAAGATCCATTTTGTTTTTTCTTACTCTGTTTGCAATTTTCGGATTATTTTTTGATTGTATTTTTACTTGTGTGCACGTATGCGAATTTGCATATTTTGGGGAGGTTCAAAGAAATTATTTTGGAGCGTAGGGGATCATCCACGTCGCAGGTCGATGATCCTCGTGACTGCCGATCGTATTCCACAAATGTGGATCGTTAATTAAAACGTTCGTCGCGATGGGTGGCGGAAGAGGGTAGGATGGGCGAGCAGAGAATAAAAATATCAGGTTTAAACGACTTCGCACTGGAATTTTACGGTACGTCTTATCCTGTTTACGGCGCCACTCGTCGTAAACGCAGGATTGTTTCGCCTGTTATATTCAGCTTTATTTTAGAGGGTGCAACGCGATGCCTTTAGTCTGCATGCTCGACAATCTTCCTTTTCTCGTGATATCTGAAAATTAGCGGAGTTCGCCACACAACGGCGAAGATTTAAAAATAATCTTCACTATAATGGTCGTTTTCAAATTATGATAACTCGCAACAGGTAATTTTTATATGTAAATAAATTTTATTACTTATTATGAGATGAAACGAGTTTTAATGGATTTTTTAGTAACTTACCGAAGCTATTCCAGACGATGCATACATTTAACAGCAGATATTTACTATATTAACAAATAATTACAAATCCTAATTTGCATTCCATGTTTTGTAATGTATTGTTATGTAATATACAGGGTTTACCAAAAGTATGGAAACCCCTTTTAATTTTACGAAAACTATGCATTAAAAAAAAAATTTTTTTAGACGAAAGTTGTAGGGTTTAAAAAGATCTATTTACTGACTTCATCAGTTTGATCTTAGGTGGCGTCGTTAAGAAGTCAATTCAGGGTCCACTTTGAATTTCTTAAATTGGATCCCCTATTTCTTATTGCATATTCTTGTAGCCCTTGTTGAGACGTTTTCAAAGCACTATAATAAAGCTCTCTTTCGTTAAGAATTTTCTGAGATATTTTAGTTATGATATTTTCAATATAAAATATGAAATATCTCGTAAAGTATTCACTTTTTTCGATGACTTTACTTTGATACTTTTATATGTAGAATAATGAAAGAAATTGAATAATAATATCAATTTTTACATTTGTAATTGTGTGAAATTAAATGCGTCCATAAAATGCAATCTTTAAAATAATTTCTCCTGTTTTTTTTTTACAACAGTCGATTTCTTTCATTAATCTACGTATAAAAGTATCATGGTAAAGTCATCAAAAAGTAAATTTACGAGATATTTTATATTTTATATTTATATTAAAAATATCATGACAAAATTTGAAATATCTTAGGAAATTTTTAACGAAGGAGAGCTTTATTATAGTGTTTTGAGAAACCCTGTATAAATTATTTTTTTTATTATTTATGTGTAGCAAACACAATTTTTTTCTATTGACCAATTGTTATATCTCGATGAGTTATAAGAATACGTTTTATGCAACTTTATGATAATTTGGCAAATATATAGCACAAAGAGGGAGGGAGGGAAAGGAGAAGGGAGGGAAGAAGAGAGAGAGAGTTTTTCTACAAAAGAAAATATGGAAAAATATACAGGGTGTTAAAAAAGGCATTTAGCATTTTTATGGTAGATAGTACACACAATAGGTACAATACTGTGTTTACTATCTACTATATGAATGCTGAAAGCTTTTTTTTAACACCTTGTATATATGTATATTAAAAGGAAAATATATATTTAATATTTTTCTTATTGCAGTTGCTACAATGACAATGCATTTAATCATTCCCACGTCGAGCGAACGCAATACATCCGCGTGTGGCGAACGCATGCACACGCACGTGAAAATGATTGACAGAATGCCGGAGCAAGAGCCTTGTCGTAAACAATTAAGCACTGTCGCGGATGCGTGTGACGAAACCGGCCGCATACTATCTCTCTCTCTTTAGCTCTCGCTCTCTTTCTCTCTATCTTTTTATCTCTGTAATACAGGCACTCGTGTGCCCACGGGAACATTATTTCCAACAGCAGATGCCATTAGAATGCACAGTTGTGTCATGCCCGCAGTTGCATATTATTATAAGTTCGTAATGAGTACTCTATTATATTCTGTTACAAAGTTATAAAATATTCAGTGACTCCTTCACCAATCGCAGTACGCGTTAGCCATATTGTGTCAGTGATTAAAAATCCACTATCGAGTCCAATATTTGGGAAACTAAGTAATGACACTGGCATAGTCACTGCGAACTTTTCCTGTTGAAAGATATTAGCATTGCTGTTACATTGTGATCACTAGTATCGAGAAAACGTACGCAGCCATAGTTTTAATTAATCTGTTCTTAATTTCAATTTGACACAACAAAATGTCGACAAAAACAAAATTGACCCACCAATTGAATGTATGCCATTGTGTGACATTTCAGCCAGATTCAAACTTACATTTTTTAATGATATTACAAGACAGATATGATATATTATTGTTTTGATTGAAAATTCTTGATAAGTGCGCTAGTTATAGAAATAAGGACGATCCAGAAAAATGACTCCGTGTTATTTATGTGGTGAGAGGCGCCGTTTCGATCGTCTAAAAAATTAATTACGCGACAGGAGGGAATTAGCTCTAATTGACCTGAACATAGGACGCAATCGCGATCTTATTATATCTTCTTGTAGACGTCGTAAAGAGAGAACTTTATGAAGATTAGGAACGTTTAGCCGATAGAATGTTCTAAGCCACTTAACTAGCTCTGCTTATTATATATATGCTCACTCTTTTATTTTTCTTAATTATTAAGGAATATTTATAAGTTAAAATTATATAACGAATATAAAAAAATTTATATTTTATGATATTGAAACATAGATTGATTAGAACTTAATAAATATTTTAAAGAAGAACTAGAATTTCTTTATTAAAAAATAATATTGTCTTGTAAAATAAAATTAAGATTAGAATCAACTTTAATAGATAATACAGAACAAAATAGATAAATAATCTATTATATTCCAAAGATAGCATTATTATTACTGTAATATATTGCTAATTCTAGCATGCTACGATTATTTATAAATTATATTTACATAAATTTTCTTTGTATAAACATTTTAAATTACTTAAAAGTAATTTAATATTTAATAAATGTTGACTACGCTACATATTGTTGCTGAAAACTATATTTATATACTGAATATATTTACTGAAAACAATCAGTTAACTTTAGCAAAGAGGAAAAGACAGAGCGAAAAATGAAGTAACTTATTTGACGGGAAAGAAAACACGATCTCATACTATCAATATATTAATTGCACCTTGCAGGAGGGAGAGAGAGGTGACTAGTTTCCATTTATATCTCATTCTACCACGCGTGTCTGAATAATTCAGGCATTCTCTATATTCCGCGTGCCGCCGAATATGCGGCATTTTATCAGCTGCATATGTGTGTCTATGCGCGTGTAGAATGCCCCGGCATTCGACTTCACTTCCAGCGTACACAAACGTGGCTTAACGAGCGTGAACGTAGGGCAAACGCGCAGAAATGCCGCGAGTGGAATAATGTCGCCGTTGAGGGCGGCCGGCGCGATTTCGCGCTCTGCGAGATCTTCCCTAAGAGCGCCGTCTTTTTTAATTGCAGGCGACCCGCTCCACCCTCGTTTCCGACCAGCAGCGACGTGGTGAGTTCGAGTTCTCTCCTCCTCATTTCGTCACCGCAGCACCGTTTCTCTCTTCGCTCCCAGGTACGTGTCTGTTGTGATACTTTTGTGTTTTTTTCCGCTCGTTGTTCTATCAGAATAATACGCTTGACAGTCTCTGACGAGGCGAAGGACTGAGTTTTGCCAAAATTCGAGACAAACGGCGAAAGTCGCTGGTATAATCGCGATGCTTCAGCGATAGATTTTCTGTGTAATCGTTTACATTGTTGTTTGATAAATCTATTTAGAGAGAATATACACTGCCGGCCAAAAATTTAGATACATTGCATTAAAAGACTAGATATTATTTTAAAAAATTTACTTTTATTGACGTAGTTTGTATTTAAATTAGAGGTAAATGATTATTTTATAATACGAGAAATACTATAGAGAATTTAAGTGAAATAAAAGTAACTTTAATCTAACACACTTTTAACAAAAAACTATTAAACTTTTCTTTATAAAAAAATGCATTTTTTGTTTTAATGACCATTTTTACAAGTCGTGGCATTCTTTCTACTAATTTATTAATGGTATTTTGTAACTATTTTGCCATAACTCCCTAGCAGATGATGGACAGGAAGCATTTTTTGGTGAAAAAAGTTTAATAGTTTTTTTGTTAAAAGTGTATTAGATTCAAGTTATTTTTGTTTTACTTAAATTTTTATAGTTTTTATATTACAAAATAGATAATAATTTATTTCTAATGTAAATACAAGCTTTATCAATAACAATTTTTTAAATAATATCTAACCTTTTAATAGTGTATCCAAACTTTTGGCCGGCTGTGTATATATATACGACGTATAATATTTCACTTATACATGTAAATTTAAAATGTCAAAATTTTTCTCGTAATATCAGCATCTAATAAATAAGAAACATTTTAGTAACTTAACAACTTAATTATCTAAATATTATTCTATTTATGTAATGTATAAAAAAGTTTTAAAATGGGCACACTGTAAATTAAATTCTGAACCGACATAGAAGCAATCTGTTTGAGCCTCCGCCTTTCGTACAGCGATTGCAAATAACAGTGATAGGCAAGCCTTAATTAAATCCGTGGCAGAATTGACAGTGCATACGCGTACCTTTCATTGACGAATACACGCGTCACTGCATTTACGTTACATGCGATGTTGTATTCAATTAATGGCCTGTTCCCGTTGTACGTGGACGGCTTAATTATTATACTGTACAATTTACTAACACATAAACGATACAGCAATTCTGTCTTAACTTTCAAGAGGTACTTTGCGACTTGCATTATTTAAATCTTTTCAAACTCATTTAAGAATGAATCTTCTCTCTCTTAAAAAACTGAATATCATGTTTCGAGTAATCGAAAGCATTTTGTTTCTAAAATTTTGCTGAAACGCAATAAATATTTGTTATGATATGTTGTCTTAGATAAACATTATAGTATAAAGAAAATATGTTTATTTAAATTTTGCAATGTAATAGCGGGTGTCACAAAGTAGATAGTGATCCGAAGGTTAAGATACTCGCATAATTATTAGGCTGTCGTAACCGTTACAGTTACATTACGTTAATAATTACGGTACAAAGTAAGCCTTCGCTTTACCAAACAGAGAGTTAATTGCGGGCTATTAAACGTTCAGCCGCACTGCTCCTGCTCGCGTATCTCGTTATATCTGAGCAATTTCGTTTCTTCACGATGGAAATGCGTCACGAGCATTATCGGGTAAATTGAAAGCATTAGTGTGGCGAATCGAAGGCTAGCGTTTGCTACAACTGACGCCGCGGCTATTCAGCCTCGTCAGGCTCGTTATCCTTTTATCATAGCACTTCAACGGCAGGTGAGTCGATGCTTTTATTATGCCACCCTGTGTATGACATACGACCTCGGCCGAGATTCGCTACTCTTCAGGGCTAACCAGTAATCACAAATCACTCATCTCTCTCGGTATAGTTTCAACAGATTGTATTTATTATCAAGAAAAACAGAATTTATCTTTAGACAAATAGCGAATTTTCGATAAGAATATGAAATATAAAGTACATAGGAACGATTTCAAAAATCATTTGACGCCCGAAAATCCAAAATATTGAAAATTTAAAGACCAAGAAATGACAAATTTTTTAAATTGAGAAATATACATAATATTAAATTAAAGAGTTTTAAGAAATCGTACTCTAATTAATCTTCCAAATCGAATATATCATCATAATTGTGATAGCAAAATGCAGAATATTTTATGTGGGTACGTGATTTCTAAATCACAAATGTCATTCAGATATTCTTAGATATTGTTTCAAGTAGTCGAACGAAAGGATTAAATTGAGAACTCGAGCTCAGACTGTCTTTCTATGCGGGATTTTCACGTAGGTTCAATGCACTCGGCGCTGTCATGTGATAAGGGCTCTGCATGTGCACGCGACGTCATATCGCTAATAGAGCAGGTCTCGATCGAGGCTGCCGTACCACGATAATGAAACAAATGAAAAGAAATGACAGCGTGGATGAAGATAAATGGTCTTCGGTATACTAGACTCGATCTCCTAAAAGTAACAGAGGCGAACGAGCGGAGCGAATCGACTCTGTGGGCGCTATTCATAGTCTTCTCTTGATAAATAAGAATTTTTTATTTATACACATGTATGCACACATGTGTAAATAAGAAATTCTTATTCATCAAGGAATGACTATGAATATTATTCTAATTGCAAGAGTATGTAACGATATATGACTCATACCTTAGAGAGATCACGTAGTGTTTCGAACATTTTAGTGTTTTCGCTTTGATTAATTATAAGAGTTGTGTAAATACATATATATATAATTTATATAATAAATCTGATATATTCAAAATTATAATTTAACTAAAGAGTTAGTAAAGATATTTAAAGCTATAAATGTTGAGAAGCAGTGAAGATAACGATACCTATATAATCAAATTTGCGTTTTTATAAAAATTGACTCTAAAATAGTCTAAAATGTTCAGGAAAACTATATGAATGGAGAAATCGGGGAACCGGGACATCCTGTATTTCAAATGTGTTTTGACATTTCGCTTGATATGGGACAAACCTGGGGAGGCGATTCGATCGGCATCTCGGATCATGAAAAAAAAAAAAATCCGGCGGATTTGAATAAAACGCTCGTTAAAATGATTTGTCCGCTGTCGGTCGTCCGACTTTAAACGAGACCCCCTAAATTCGCCGCAAATATCTGGGCGGCGGGTTCTTCGTTCGGCACAGCGGATCTTCATTCCCGCTCGTAAATCTCCGCGGACGCGCACGGTGACTTTTTGCGACATTCGGGAAGCCCGATATCCTGAATTTAAATTATGCTTAATTTAATTCGCGGCTGCGCGGCCGCGATTGGGCGCGATGTTTCGCCGTTCGAATGGGTCTCGCTAAACATCGGCGGTTAAGGTTTCGATCTAAATGTGTCTACCGTGTATATCGAAACTATGAATCGATATCTGTAAATATTTCCGATATTTTAGACGGAAGATGGGGAGAAAGAGAGAGAGAGGAAAAGAGAGAGAGTGAATTCAGTACATTTAGCGCCTCGTTCCATCTCCTGGAAAAAAAAAGCGGGTCGCGTAAACGCCGATTCGATATCGCCGCTCAGGACGACATTACTTGGCAAGGACGACTGCCGCCATCGTCATTGCCCATTGGCCTAAATCGCGCGGTCTAGCTAGTCGCTACGTGCGGCATGCTAATTCGGACGAGGAGAAATGCTAATACCTTTTGCATTTTATTTCAGTCCGACGCCAGTCTTTCCTGTCAGCGCCGAGTACGTTAATTGGGACGATTTAATTAATCGCGTCAATTCGACGTGTCTCTTTTTAATGCCCTCCTATCTCATAATTTCAGTGTTTTATGACATTTATTTTTGCTATCTCGTATTTTGACAGACCACCCAATAATCTGGTGCAGCAATTATTAGAGAACCAGTTTTTATTAATTTTTTTTAGGTCACGGATAAAAAAAGAGAGCTTTCGAGACAAATTAAATAAGTATCTTTGATTATGTCAATAATCAGTATAATCACGAATAAGTAACCTAATTATTATTCAAGAAGTTCGGAAAAATTGAAGGAAAATTAATCTGGTTTGACGATAATATGTCGAGAGATGAATCGCGCGTCGTTGCACATTGAGTTTCCTACATCCTACGGCTCTCACGAGATAATAACAGGTTATAAATCCTGCACACACACACTATACGGCAGGAATTAATTGCGATCTCGAATATCAAGTTTCTCCGCTCGCACTTCCACTTTCGTAGACAAGAGTCGGCGCAAGATGCATCGGTTGCGAGTCGGAGGCCGCGCACTCCGCGGCCGCGTCGTGAAAAATTCGGTGTGTTCGTGTAATGTTAAGTATCCGTAGGCGTGGAGTAGGCAGAACTTGAAATTATCATAGATATCAGAAGACTCATGTTGAAATCAGAAATCAGTTATTCGCATTACTTTGACAGGTTCGCTCTAATGAGAATTGGAATCTCGTAATCTTTCACACCGTCCGTCTATGATGCTTGCATGGAAAAATTTTATGCAGTAGGATGTTCGCCGTGGTCGATACGATTCATAATGGTCACTTAATTCTAGCTTGTGATATAATTGATTATATTATTATTAGTGCTACTATTTTAAGACCTGATTTATGCAATTTTCATGATAATGAGCCATAGAGCGAATTTATAAACGCGAGAGAATTAACAGCTAAAGTTCAGAAAGCTACAAATAAACTTGCACGTAATGAGAAACGACATGTACAATTTTAAGCTAATTCGTGCGCCACATTCCAATTCGGTTCTCGAGGAGAACATGTTCCTTAAATTGTCGGGGATGAAATGACGCTTACCGGAACTCACGATCGCGGGACGCGCCAACTTCTCGTTCTCTTCTTCCGCGAAGAGGAACGAGAACGCAGCACTCCGGTCTATCCGCGAATATTTATGCGTGACAGGTGCGTTAATCTATGGGCGATTCCGGCGTCGCAAATACTTGCACGATTCGCAAAATAGGTTGCATCCAGAAGTAGCGCGGGCTACAAAATTATCGGCTCGATCAAAGCTTGTATCGTCCTGCGTTGCAAGCTGATCCAAATTGTGAGATAAGTAGATGTGCTTGTAGATTATATCAGAAATTTGTTTAATTTATGCTAATATTATGGATATTTTTTATCTAATTGTAAGTAGATTGTTTGGAATCACTATTTCAGTAATTATGATATTTAATTATTATTTAATGCGCAATACAATAATATGATTACAGCTGACATATTTTTGCAATATGCAATATGCAATATACGAAATACGTAAAAGCACGATAATTTAAAAGTGAAATTGTTCATTTATATTTAGGACAAATTATTCTCGCCTAATTTTAATAACAAATAAACTGTGTAATTAAATTATATATTCTTTGTTAAAAAATTCTAAGTTAATGTATAATAGATACGCAATAACAACAATTCATTTATTTTATAAACGCAACAGATTTTTTTTTTAAATTATCTTCAATTAATAAAATCAATGCGATGTGCGGAGTTAGCTTGAAAAAAATATGAAATTCGCGTTTTGCACGCCATCGAGCATTGCACACGCGACATTTCGCATTTCTCCACAGCTGGTCGTATTCGGAGATTCGACGTGACAGTCATTGGCTTTTTTTTTTTCTCGTAAACGCTCGCGTGATGGGTAAGCATCCTGGCGGTATGATAAGCGAGCTGTAAAGCCCAAAAGCGACGTTCGTGTTAACCCGCTATATCGAGATTCACGATGCAGATACGTCATTACGACGGACGTTTTCCCTCCGTGTAGTAACTAGGCTAATCGTTCGGATTTGTGATGTACGAACCTTACGGCGGCTCTGATCGCACTCTAGATTACGCCAGTAGCTCTCTTGGAACGTATATACACTTGCGCACGATTATTCGAGCTTTTCCTTTAAATTCCGTCACTCTAAATTCTACGTTGTCGTCGATATTTGGCCAATTATAATGGAGCAATACTTGATCTCGGCATGGCCCGATTTTACCCCGCAAAGCGTATTTCAATCACGCATAAGTGGTGCGATTAATAGCTCCACTTTTTCATTGGCAACCGTGTATATTTCGAATGCTGCAACGCGTCAAAGTTGTCGCGTGTCAATTGACGATACTTGATAAATTTACATCGACGTAAAAAAAAAACTTGAGATAAATTCGTCGCAAAGTCCGAAATGCGAAACTCGATGCCTTTTCTCATCGTAAAATCATATTAAACGTAACAATCTCTATCTTTCGTGAAGAATATATTCAGATGAAACGTACATAGGTATACTGAATATAAAAGTATTTTACAAGCGTCTTTCTTATTTTTTAATAAAC
Source organism: Leptothorax acervorum (assembly GCA_035220615.1). Classification (NCBI taxonomy): domain Eukaryota; kingdom Metazoa; phylum Arthropoda; class Insecta; order Hymenoptera; family Formicidae; genus Leptothorax; species Leptothorax acervorum. The sequence goes on along the minus strand of JASTWQ010000158.1, from coordinate 264,449 downwards.
TATTATTTTTAAAAAATAGAAAATAAAGCGATATTAAGTATTGTAATATCTCTCTCTCTCTTAAATTTTTGTAATGTAAATTAGTTTTGACAAATATTATATTTTTATTTAAATGTTGCTTAATCAATTATTTTGAAAATTTTATGAAAACTTTAAAAGTACAATTTAACTTTTCTAAATATTTAATGTACCCCTAATAGTCATATGAAGGGTTTTATCATAAATTACTATATCTGCTTTGAAAGGGTCGCAAATCCTAAATTATCCTAATCTATCTCGGTCCCATACTTACTCATATTTATCTGATTATATCTGATAGGAATCCTTCCAAGATATTTGAACGTTATCGTTAATCTTCGACTCGAAATTAACGAGTTTTTCGTGCGTTCTTTTACGCAAACCCCATCAATTTCTCATGGAATAACTGTCTCGCGAAACGAATAATTTTTGCTTCGGTCCCACAAGTAGGTATACCTTACGTTTTATTACGAGTCCGATTACAGGATGCGGATCTGTTCCTGCTGAGCGTCCTGTTATGTACGCCAGGATTGTTTTCGCCCGACGAAAACGGCCCGCCGTGAAAATAGACGACCTCTTCCCCTGAAGCCGCGCGATACGTATGCGTGTGTGGGAATGGGGATGATGCAGTTGGCCTGGATAAAGGTCGGTGGCCGACCTAGCCCCCCGGCGCGAGCGGCCCGAACACGAGCTCTCTCTCTCTCTCTCTCATCTTTCCTTCTCTCTCTCCCCCACACTGCTGTGCCACCCATCTCGGTATTGATTTTGTTAACCTTCTAGATTCTAGCGGTTCTCTACCCCTTCCGTTCTACTCCAATCCCCTCTCGTCTCTCTGCGCGACGACATCCCCTGATCCGGGGGCTTACGCGGCGTTTCCCTTCGTATCGGGCCGACTCCTCGCGCTTTTCTGTCTTGGCTTAAGGACAATCTCGTAGTGAAATTTTCGTGCATTTCTGATTGTGAGAGGCAAGGTCAGGATGAGAGAAGTCAATTAGATATATCGAGAGATTCCTGAAAAATTCCTGGTAGCACATATATTGCAGTCACGGAAATAATGTATGAGAAATTGCATACATTTTCGCTAATTAATTGATGCTAAAGAGATTAATAAAGCATCAGAAGAGAAATGATGACGAATGAATTCGTGAATTTGGTATCTTTTAAAGCAACGATCTTTTAATTTAAAAATTCATTATTAACGAAGCTAATTTGGTAAATTAAATATAACTTGTTATTTAAAAAATTAATTTAAGTTATTGTAGAGAGAAGCGTTATTTAATTTTAAATTTAAATAAGCACAAAGAAATTTTTATGGCAAATACTGATTTTAAGTTCGATTCATGTTTATCTCATTTTTTAGAAGCATGCTTCCATAACTGTTGCTTTTCGGTGCAGCATCTTACGTAAATAAATGATGTTCTGTAATCAAGGTATCATTATTTACGATAACAATGTTACGTTGATGCTTATGTTCAAGTGGGACACTCTTTCGCGATCTAGGCTTGAGACAGAGAACTAATGCGCTCCTAAGAAAGCGGACTACTGATACCAATCGAAGACGGCAGCATTAGGTATCAGGTGTAACAAGGCGAATATCTGAAATGGGCGATCTTAATGCGTCTAATTAAACTGAAATCGTCTTGATATCGCCGCTTTCGCTTCTGTAACTTCCGTACCCACACCGTCGCACTAGACGAATATTGTAAAGTGCCTCGTAACACCAGGTGCTTATTGTAATTTACGATCGCGGCACTCGCATTCTTACACCTACTCGCGAATTTATTCACCGCGTTCATTAGCGCATACCTACACTTTCCGCTGTCGAAACAGCGTGATTCATTTTTTCCGTTCCGAGACACTCGCGATATATAATTCCCAGTCACAGCGTATTTCGAAGATTAATCGTTGTCAAAAATCCTGATTCAGAACGAGTTTTTCAGTTATAAATGATCGAAGTTGGCCGTACAGACTTTGTGCTATTGAATTTTATTTCCGTACTTATAAAACTTGCTTAATATTTAAAACGCAAGAAGCATTAACAGTAAGAGGTATAGCTGTTTATCTAATCGAACCTCTTGAAACGATTTTTTCATTATTTTAAATTAACGGAGGTTCTGCAGTTAGTTTTTTTTAAATATTGGATTAGTTAAAAAAAATAGGGGAGTATATTATGACTTTCTCGCGAGTCCAGGTTTGATAACTTCGCGCACGCACATGCCTGCTCCTTAAGCGTGTGCGTATAATGCAAGGCCTGCTAGCAGAATCCTAATGCCGTGTATCTGTGCCACTGTGCGAATTGAATTCCAATTATTTACACTTGATTTACTTGTCATTCACTCGCGGTTCTCCTAGGATTGCATCCGCGGTTTTTGGCGCCGTTCCATCTACGTTGTTGGCCATCGACATCTTGGGACGTAATCATCTCATAGAAAGAATAAGAAATAAATATCACGGTCGTATCTTATTTTCTTAACACTAGAATCACCGGAGATTAATCTATATTTATTTCTACTGAAGAAATCTTAGAAAAGAAAAAAGAAAAAGAGGAAATAAATTAATAAATTTAATCATCTATGTAATTTTAATGAAAGTCAGGGGAAGAATTCAGAAATTAAGATGTTTTAAAGATGAGTAATGAATTATTTAAAAATGTCGCATGGGTTATTTGACCCCCTTGTTAATTCTAGTGTTAACAAAGGAAGAAACTGAAGGAAGAGAAATGTATAAAGAAATTTAGATTGACAGCACATGAGATTAGTAATAGCGATGCCATGAGCTGCTTCGAATATTGATGATAACAGCAGATCTGTTGCTTCCACGGGCTTACTTGAATAGCAGCTTTCATGTGTTTCCTAGATAGATGTCAAGAAGCTTGATTCAGTCCGCTTGCTAACACTCCTGTAATTCAGTTAATTTAACGAAGATTTGTTACTGTCGGCTGCCACGGGCATAGACATACAGGGCATGTGTATCCTACGTGAGATATGTAATAATATACATATACATATATATAAACCGGCGATAATGACGTCGCACTATATTATCGCCATCTAGGATTAGTCGCATGCGCGCGTGACTGACAAAAAGGAACTTCGAATTTAATTTAATTGACCAGCTTTTAGCACCAGTCGCTTTTGTACCTTTGAGCAATATCGAAGGCACACTACGCCGAAGAAGGCACATGGCGCATAGTAAAAAGTAGCATAACATAAATGGCTAAGTAGGCGCACGCTGTCTGCAACTATTAATTTTTATGATGTCTGAGCGATTAATGAAGCGAAGATGAGAATTTCTCTTCAATAATTATGTCTATTATTTTATGTACATGCATTAAATTTATTGAAACTTATGGATCGACAGTTAATCAAAAAACATCGACCCGAGTGCTTTCTCGGGGTAAATATTTATTATTGCAAAAGTGTCGAGCGCGAAACTTAAGCGGCACGCGACCTCGTTTTCCCGCGGTTAAAACGCGCGCGTGCCATCGCGCGTATATCTCAATGACGACGCGCACAGTCGAGAAGAGCTTTTCTTCCCCTCTCATCGGTTTCTCTCGCTACTTACAAGAAGGGGTGAAGAAGCGGCGCGGCACTCTTTTCACCCCGGCGAGATGGAGTGCCCGTTAAAAGAAGAGACCCCCACGTTCGTTCGAGGCGGCGACGGCGATAAAGACGAGACGATGGAAACTGGGCCATGTGACGCAGGTACCCATACAATAATAGAGGGAGCAGAATGACGACCTACTTCGGTCGATTACAGCATAGTCGAGATTCATGCCGACGTCAGAGAGACTCGACCTCGCGAATTCACCTGTTCCGCCAGGTAATATAGAGTACTTGAACACAAGTAAGTACCTATGTACATCACTGTATATGGCGATCCGTGACTGACGTCTCCATTTCAATAGATCGAGCACATCGAGGCCCGATAATAGTACAATCTGCGTTAAACTCAATCACATACAAGATTAGAGAAGCTAAAAGATATAAAGAAAGTGAAAGGAAAAGTCTTTGTAATTTAAATCAAAATAAAATCCAACTTGAAAAAGTATTGCGAGCTGCAATTGAAATATTGGTTTTTATTTGAGATCTAAATTCGAAAAATGCACAAAGAAATGGCTTTTGTATTTCAATAGTTATGTAATAATGTTACGTTTTTTTTTATCATATGAATTATAGGTATGTGTCAATGTTTTAATAATCAATAGATTGGTTTTTCTCCTATACATATAAGAAAATTAAATAACTAATAGAATCTAGTCGTAAGATGAAAGAATTAAGATAGTAAATTTAATAGATCAAGCAAATATATGAGATTAGATGTAACTGTTATGTTATGTATGTATAATATTATGCATACATAATTTTATACATACATAATATTACATATTATATGTATAACGTTACTCCATACTCCCCTCATATTTATACATTAGATGTATAATATTATGAGGAGTAACGTTATAAGACAAAACGTTAAATTTAAACGATAACATGCTTAGGAAGGTATTTTGGTTTGAAGGTCGTATAAGAAAGGTATTTTGCAGGAATACTTTGTAGGGAAACGAAAACAGCAAATAACGTTAAACTTCGCCTGTTCTCTTAGCCTTATTTTAAGAATATATTTTTATTTTCTAAGTAACAAAAGCGCTCTTCTGAATGAAGTTATAATTCTGAATGAAGTTATAATCGATAGATTAAAGGCTATACGTTAGTTTATGGTTTACAGAGTTAATATAAATTATATAAATTATTGTGTCTACATAAATCATACAAACACTTGATAATATATCCTTCTATTCTTTTATACTGTTCTTCTTTTAGTCTTCTACTACACTTAGAATTGCACATACAGAAAAATGTATCTATCAGTTCTATTTATCTACTGATGTTCTATCAGATACATTGAGTTTCGTTTTGTAATTCGCGATTTCAGCATTCGTAGAATTCCCTTTTTTTTTTTCAATCGTTAAAAGCCTGCTCTGCAAGAGGGAAGGGTTTTCTTTGCGTTTTTTTCGTAAAATTAACGTTATTTTTGCAGCGTTTTGCACGCGGTAAATCATAGGGCGCTTTCAAAGGATGCGGTGATCGTTGCTTAGGAATCGGGCACAAAAGCAATCGTGGCAAGAATCGGACAAGGCGCCGCGTTGTGTGCCGGGGACTTACAGAATTCTACGAAAATAGCTTTAGTGTCGTCTCCGTATCTTTTTCTTTCCTCGAACGACCGGCAGAGCACGAAGTCGGTTGTCGTCACGCCACAAAGTAACAGAGTCACGTAACAAAATGTATCCCCGAAGCTTTGAAACCGCAAGAGTATGCGTCGAAACGTGTAATTTGGCAGGGAATGGCCAGGTCCTTCAATCGGGCCCGTCTCACCTGCGCGCAACGCAACACGAATCTGTGCCGCAGTTATCACCATTAACGAAAATGGAACTCGCGGTAACAGTTTCAATTTAGTCTAGGGATTCGTGGGCGTACGTCGCTGTCCTTTTTTAAATCATTGTTCAGCCCATGTGCTACAGAGAAAATAATTTATTTCGTTAACGGTGCCTCTAACAATAAATGACATTGCTGCAATCGATTCTACAATATAAACTCGTAATAAAGACTTGTAACGTTTAAAGCAAAAAAAAAAAAAAGAAGATGTCACGAAATAAGGTAAGACAAAGTCAAACCTTCAAACTTGTTTGTTTACCAAAACGCTATTAACAGATAAAAGCATAGATTATAGAATTATCTGGCGAGAAAGCCACAGATTACCTTATCAATAGATGACTTATTTCTTCGTGGCCATATAATATTACGAAAAGAGAATTTAAAAAATAAAAACGTACATGTAAACTATTTGATTAAAAAAAAAAAAAAAAATTTTACTGCGCACCAATTACCGCGCGTTGGCTCTAGTGCCTTATTATTTTATATTTAAAAAAATAAAAAGTTTGTTGCAAATTTTAAGAAAGCATATTCTTTTAATGTTGCGACGGATGACTCAATAACATGACGCACGTAAATTCTCTTTTAATCCTGGTAGCGAGCAGGAGAAGGCACCTTCCTTCGCAGGTGTCTCCGCGATATTTTCCACGGCACGTCGGCAGTCTGGCTTACCGATTGTATGGACCGATTGTATGTTACACAATCGAGTGCGTAACGAGTAAGAAATCTCAGCCGGCGGCATAATGCCGCCACTATGCGAGCGTCTCGCGCGAGATTTTCAATGGATATCTTATGCGGCTTCTTTACTCCTCTTGTGTACCCTCATTTAGATTCTCCGCTTACTCGGACACTTATTTCATATCTCGCACTAATTTTTGGAGGTCTTAGGGCCGGTTGTTCCAATCTGTTGATAAGCTAATTAATAATTAAATTATATATATAATATGTCCTTATTTTTCCTTCAAATTAGGCAAAGATAGACGTAAGATTTAGTTAGTTTACCAACAGTTTGAAACAACCGGCCTTTAATATTATATAGACAGCAGATTGATCTCGTCGCGCTGATATCGCGAACGAGCGAAAATAAGCCGTAGCTTATTCATGAGAGAAATTCGCATTGATTTTTCGCTCCGTTTGCTTTGGGGCTGTTTTTTTTCTACGATTTATTTTCGTAGCATCGCTAATAGTGCAGCGAAACGCATTACTTTGTTACGTTGCAATTGTAATTTACATGAAAAGATGTATTCCGATTTCGCAAATATGCGGAAGAGTGTGATCTCGATCAAAATACATACATATAATTTTGCTTCAAACCTGAATTTCCATATTTTTGTAATTTGCCGTTCAACGCGTAAAAACAAAATTATATAATTTAAAAAGCAATTTTACAACCGTATTTTTATAAAAAGAAAATATTTTTCCTATTATTTTTAATTCATTTTGTATGGTTTGACTGCTTCATGCTCGTAATGAACAAAAGAAGTCGGTGAGACGCGTGTCATGTATCCTTGTAAACGCGAACACACCGGATATCGTTTAAATGCAATCGATTGTACGCGTCGTAATTAAACGAACGTGTCTTACTGTACGCGCGAGCCTTTCTCTGATTGTTAACATTGTTACACGAAGAACTTGCACCATACTCATTTAACCTTATGAACACGAGGGAGCAACCATTCATTTTCCACTTAAACCTGTATTTATAGTCACATTTCTGCTGAGAAACTTGACTGAAACCAGTTTTGTAACGTGATTAATATATGTGCACCTTGAGAATCAATTTGATATTCGTATTATCATATTTTTAAAAATAGCGATTTAAATGAAAGGAAATTGAATAAAGTTTATCTCAAATATTAAGGATTAAGCTAAAATTGGTATGTTATAAAAATAAACGCAACTAGTAATCATATTGATATGTTTCTTATTAGGTATTATCTTATTAAGACTTTTATTGGAATCTGCTATGTGACTGGAAATGTTTCCTGTCCTAGTTTTATTTATATTTGTTTTATGTATATATTTTTTTTCTCTCTTGCACCTATTTAGAATAATATTTTATTTTAAAAATGAATATAGAGAAATGTAGATTTCAAGTATTGTAAGAAATATTTGAAAGAGAAAAAAGAACATATATAAAAGTTAATATACATACATTATAATAATTCTTTCTGCTGTATTTTGCGGATATTTTTAACTGACTAATTTGTATGAAAAAAGCTGAAACATGTCAACTTTATTTTCAAACATGATTATGACAAATTTGACCGCGCTATTTCTCTCTCTTCGTTGGGATAGTAATCTTTTCAAAAATTTTAAATGGTAAAATAGGAGTCAAGTGTGGCATGTTTAAAGGTCTTTTTTTTCTGTTTATAATTCTGTTTATAATTCTGTTTATAATTATAGTAACAAATAGAATCTTCCAGGAACAATAAAAAAATATATTTTTCTTTAATATTTGGTTGATTAGACCTAGCTTTATATACGATCAAAGGTCCATATACGAAGTTTATGAAAACAAAGCTTCTTCTATGAGGAAGCAAAATGATAGAATAGGGCAGCTTCATCAATAACGTAAAATAAGTATTTTACAGGGTGTTTAGAAGGTATGGGACAAACAGGGGATGGTAGGTCTCACTAAAAGAATCAATTTTTGATAAGAAACCCGTGTCTTCCGACGCGTCCTTGTTCGGATCACCTGTGAAGTAGGCAACCAGTCGCACGGCAGCATTGCGCGTGACATCTGACAATACTAGTCCACACCTTCTTTAATTTTGTTTTTGCTTTTTTGTTGTTTTTTAAAATTTTATTTACACATTTTATTACAGGAGATGCTCAAAGTGCTATTGCTTTGCACTTGATTAAGTTAATTACATCTGTATCCTAATGAATTTCTTATCTCTTCCACTTTTGTTCAAATCTGGAATATTGAAATGTTCCAAGCAGTAAGAAATTCAATGCTACACAGATAAGATAAATAGAGGGTGTACCAGACCTAACGTGTTACCCGTTAATGGTAGATTGCTGAGATAATTTTGAGACAAAAATCTTAATGGCAAAATGTCGAGGCTGCTACAGTGTTTAAACGGGAAAGGTTCAAAGTTTGACACTAATGTGCTTGTCAAAATTTTACGCATTCAGGGACGTCGAATGTCAAAACAGCTCTTCAACACTTTACTCAACTCGATAGAAATATTTGAAATTATTATTCACTTTATTTCTTTGTACACTGTTCGCAAGACCGACGAATATCGGGATGACAATTTGGCAGCCTCGACATTTTGGCATTAAGATTTTTGTCTTCAAATTATCTCAGGAATCTGCCATTAACGGGTGATACGTTAGGTCTGATACATTTTGTATAAATTTTGTCACCAATTTGTACCTTCTTACTGTGCCCGCCTATCTTTACCAGTGTGACTTTGATCTTTATAGAATTCGGACGTGATTGCCAATATGTCTGATTTTATTTATTTTACCGTTTTGACAAATTTCTTTTTACACCTTCATTTTATCTTTATTCGCGCACAAACATGTAAGCTTTTCACCGTTTACTCTTTTTGTTCCTACATTTTTGTCTGACCTCGTATAATTTATCTACCTTCTTTGTTGTAATGTTATATCATTTAGCTTTGCGACGCATGACGTAGTTAGGGCACAATGTCAGGCGACGTAGGAGTTTCATGCGTTTGGAATACTTGCTGAATATTTGTCACACTCTCACTTGAAAAGGACCAAAATTATGGTCGAAACGTCGTGAGAATTTTTGATAAATTTTGGCAAATTGGGTCTCTTAATTCTCTTTGTTGATTATTTACTGGCAAAGAAAAAGTCACTGTCATTGTTTAAATACCTTACCCTGTAGATTTTCAGCGCTGGCAGTGAATATCGGAACGCAGTCTAAATGTTTAAATGGTCAAAACGGACACTAAATGACTTCCTCGTCCCAAAAAAAAAACCCGGGTATAAAGGTTCGGAGCCTATTTTAATCATTTTTTGATCAATTTTGCTCTTGTAACTAATGTATAAGAAGCTTAAATGCGCTAATCTAGGAAAATCCCTTTAGGAACGTGTTCTGGGTCACAAAATCTTTCTATTTCTTTTGAAAATTTCCCATCACTTTCAAAAAACTTCATATTTGTCGCACACAGTGTAATTTTTTATAAATCTGTTATCTGGAAAATATAATAGATAGGGTAGAATAGATTAAAGAGAGTTAGAATATTTAATCCTGTGGAGCATTTTATGCACAGATACACTAAGATTTTCAGATAATTATATAATAACAGATAATAATTATATGTAAAAACTATAAAATGAAATGTATTGGATAATATTATTTATACATTATAATTAACTAAATACTAAATGTGTAAACTTATTCCTCGAACAGATAAAAAATATGGAGAAAGAGATATTTTTAGAATATGAATTATTTACGTTTACTTTTATGGTGATTATATTTTATGAATGATAAAAAAATAAATACAAAAATAAATTAATGTCTGCAAAATACAATAGAAAAAATAATTAATATTTAGATGAATTAATTTATGTTTTTTTTGTCCTTTCAAATATTTTTTTTTCTAAAAAAGGCATGTTACCTAAATCGATACTCGAATGTATCGAAGTCCTCTCGAAAGTTCTCTCGCACTTATTTCATGAGCGGTTGTTATATTTTGACAGTTGTGTGTATCAAGGGGTTAATTGTACAACAGTAACAGTATAATATTAAAACTAAATAGCGCGCGCGTAGCGCGCGTCTGTGATGTTAACTAAAGTCTTCTAGTTAACTAAAATAATATACAATTATAATATATATACAGGGTATCCCATTTTAATTTACCCCCAAAAACTTTTTTATTTTTGATTTGAGAAAAAATGCTTCAGACAAAAGTTGTTTGACTTGAAAGGGGACACATGATTCCGATGTGAGGCATGTCGTAGATGTTGTTTTCAAGAAATTTCAAAGGCGACTAATTTCTTAAATGGTACTTGATTTTTTCAAAAGTTGTAGATCTCGTCGAGACCTATTCAAAACACTATAATAAAGCTCTCTTTCGTTTTCGTTAAGAATTTCCTGAGATATTTTCTCTCAATTCTGTCATGATATTTTTTAAATATAAAATATGCAATATCTCGTAAAGTATTCACTTTTCGATGACTTTTACCTTGATACTTTTATACGTAGAATAATGAAAGAAATCGAATAATAATATTAATTTCTACATTGTAATTTTACAAAATTAAATGCGTCTACAAAATGCAGTCAAATTTTTTAAAATAATTTTTTTTACAACAATCGATTTCTTTTATTATTCTACGTATAAAGGTATCAAAGTAAAGTTATCGAAAAGTGAATATTTTACGAAATATTTTGTTTTATATAAAACATATCATGACAAAATTTGAAATATCTCAGGAAATTCTTAACGAAAACGAAAGAGAGCTTTATTATAGTGTTTTGAAAAGGTCTCGACGAGATCTACAACTTTTATCTCAAGTAAAAAATCATGTTCTATTTAAGAAATTAGTCGCCTTTAAAATTTCTTGAAAACGACGACATCTACCACATGGCTTACATTGGAATCATATGTCCGGATTCAAGCAAAACAACTTGTCTGAAGCATTATTTTCTCAAATAAAAAATAAGAAAGTTTTTAGGGGCACTTAGGACACCTAGTACGATATATCTTGTATACATATACTCGGTGTCCTATCATTTAAGTCAAGCGACGTTGAGGGCGGTTAATACTTAAATGGGTGACCGTTTGGGAACACTGCGTACTGTTGGCATTTTTTTGGAATTTACTTATTTTATGTGAAGTAATTTATTTTATACCGTAGTTATACATTGTCTATTAGATAAAATTAATCAAAATGATAACATGTGATATTATATATATATGATTTCTCTCTTTCTTAAATTTTTATATAAGGATATTTTTGACGTAGATAATTATGTGCATGTATCATAAAACATATATGTTCAGTGTAAAAGAATAAATGGCGCTGGGCAAAGCTCACGGTTTGTACTGTTTTAGTTTAAATAAAATTTGAAGTTTGTGCTTACTATGTTTATTTCTAGCATTAAACATTATTACAAAAAGGTAACACAGGGTTTTTTAAAATGTATGTATCAGAGAAATGTATTTTTAATTAATATAAATAAAATTTTGGAAATAGTAGTGTTAATACGTATTTGTTTTAATCTTTATGTTCGATTATGTTTCAATCCGGTTTAAATAAAAGGCAGATCTTATATAATTGATATCTATACATTAACAGAGAATTTTTTGAACACTTAATTTAATTAATAAAGTACTGTTTTTTTGTGTGTAAAATACAGTATATCTTGTATTAATCAAAAAATACTTTTAATCAAACTATTCTTTCTTTCTTTATTTCTTTTAATCAAACTATCAGAGATAAATAGAATATTCGTAGCGAATATTTTATTTGTAGCGTATCCTTCCAATTATTAAATTAATTTTAAATAAAGCACGTAAAATGAGATTTTTATTTAAATATAAAATTTTGAAGTTTACTATGAAACGAGTTGTTTAAAAATAATCGCGAAAAGTCTGCCTTATCAATAATTCTGCGATTAATCGATGGACGTGATGTCGTATGCTAAAATGGGAATATGGCATCATGCTGTCGGTGGTAAACCGATCTATCGTGACATCAGGCATTTCTAACGTTGAGTCTAATAGAAAAACTGGGCATCTGCCAGGGGCGTAGCAGGAATGACAATACGGCATGCCTAAGTGCACACAACGACGATGTGCATAGACTTTTCTCTTCTCTTTGAACCAGTCATACATATTGATCGTGATTGCAATGCTTAGAAAAGCCGACAATAATAAACCTACTAATTTTCAACAAATTGCTATAAATTAATCCTTTTGCGAATAATGAAAAGTGCTTTTAACTGATAAACTCTTTGATTAAAAAGATTTTCTTGATATATTATTTGACTATTATACATACATAAATTGATATGATAACTTTAGATATCATTTATAAAATTTATGTAACTCAGTCATAAATTTTGTCATCGATCATTAATCCAAATTTATACGTTATTATATGATAAATCAAAATTTCATATCTGAATGCTATTTGACTATAAGAAGTTTTCACTAAAAAAATGCAATTTCTAAGTCAAATGCAGTTATTAATACATTCTCACAATTACAGTACGAGTATATAAATATATTTCTGTTATAACTACAGTGCGCATATAAGTATACGCATAAATAAATTCCTAATTGACTTATGCCATTCCTGCTCGCTCGACGGCAATCTGGGAAACGTCGAGATTTATCGACAAGGTATTCTCACTTCGGCGACTTGTCAGACGAGTTGTCTAGCAAGGAAAAATTAATGATGTCACTTGACGCAACGCGAGATAATGAAACAGCACTTCTCTCGACATATACGCGTCTTGCCTCTCGGAAATAGGTAGGTGTCGACAATACGGTAGAAAGTTCTTCCCCTCTCACGGTCGTTTTCCCTGATAGAAAATAAATAGATAAGGAGAAAAAGAAACGGCAATTGGTCATGTACCAGGGACAATCGCGGAATATCAATGAGAATAGTTACGCGATCCGATGCCGGGACGATTGGCGACGCGTGCAGCAGAATTCCCCCGGAGAGCGTAACCATACGTAAGGCGTATCGGGCGCGAGGCCACCGGTGCATTGTCATCTTCCCACACGCGAGCGATGCGCGCGGAGAAATGCGAGGCAACTGCAGCCTGCAGCCGGCAGCGCGACATACCGGCGCGGCGGGACAGGAGGGGTGGAAAGAATAATGTCGGCGTTCGCTTTTCGATAACCTGATTCCGTTCTGTCCGTGGATTTCACGGTCGCTCACCGCGATATACTGGTTGACGAGGGATAATTTATCGTTTTTTTTTATCTTAAACATTTTTTGTCCCTTTACACGCGCGTGCAAGAGAGAGGAGGCATTTTGATCTCATCGAATATCGTTTTTAAATGATATTTTCTTACGTACACTAAAAAAAATTTATTATTTGCAAGAAAAAACTGATTTCTATAAATTTAGTTTCCTTATTAATTCAAAGAAGTATTAGATGGATTTGAGAAAACATTTTTCTGAATTTAAAATATTTTCTCAAATCTACTTAATATTTCTTTGAATGAAGGAAACTAAATTCATAGAAATCAATTTTCTTACAAATAATAAATTTTTTTTCAGTGTAAAACGCGCCGTGATGATTACGAAAGTATTCACAGACTTGGCACAAATGAGTTAATCACGACTCTAACTAAATTGCATCCGGTGTTGACTAAATTTTTTCTCTTTCCTACTTTTTTTAATAATGTTACCTCTATGACACGAGTTCATAACGCGCGATATCAGACGCGTAACTCAATTTTCGCTTCCCTTGTCGCGCGTTAACGAGAGCATCTACTTGCTCTCTTGTAAAAGCTCGACTGGCGAAAAAGGGTTGGCGGCGGAAGTGAGAGAACCCCATTACGGGTGCCCATGCAATCCCCGATTTTTACTTTGTGTACCGCGATGCACCGAGCCGCCTGTGTAGCCTCGAGCCTGAAATTTTACCGCACATCTCGGTACCGGCGACTTGAAATGTCTGCCTGCAAAATTCTCGCGATCTACGTGAATAATCGGATTCTCGGCATGCTACAGAATTAAATTTTTCTGCAACCCGTGTAATTAATTGATTCCGATGGATACAATATCCAACTCGACATACAAAACTATGCAATACTCTTTAAAGATCCGAATGTATAATATATTAAATCGCGAAAGTTTGTTCTCATTTGGTAATTTTTGAATAATATATTATAAGCACTTTTTATATTCTATAAATGTTTATATTTCTGAAACAGGGTTACGCGAAATGTATTATGAGAATTTTGGAACAAAATTAATAGAATTTACAAAAATTGCGTTAACACAGTACGATTTTTTTTTCTAATTCGGTGTCTCTTTTTTTTATAGAAGTTGCAGTAAGATAGAGTTTTATGAAAGAGTTTAACATCTTCGGGATCCGCTATTTCATCGTATGCAGGTGGGAAAAGTTTCTAGAGCGGTTTCTTTGACAGCAGCATTCTGCCTTAAGTAACTTCGAGCACGTTGCTTCCTTTTCCTTGTCACGTCGCCGAATTGAAACGGAAACCGAACTTGGCGTGATATCGATCATTGAGAAGTTACGCCCCGAGAAATCTGTTTTGCGATGCCAAGAGGAAGCTGCTTTAATGCGTGACTTACATAACGCAAAATGTCGGTGTTGGCAAGAGACGATTTGTTTTAAGAAATTGTGAAAATAATCTCTCTTTTACGCTAAAAGAAAAAGTGAAATTTATTATTAACATATATTTATAACAATATACTCATAATTGTGTATCGATACACTCATATTTAATGTCGCTTATTATTATTAATCAATCACATGCAGCTAACGTACACCATGTGTTTTATTGCACAGTCGCTTCATTCATAATGCACTTGTTTCAGCGCTTTACAATTAGTTTATTACGTACTATTCCGAAAATGACGCGAGCACGTGTTTGAAAATGGCGAAAAGATAGTGGCTCTAGACCCACCATCCCAAAACGAGAAGAATCATCCGTGTCACGTCAGACAAGTTACATTGCTTTGGGCGGGGGAAATAACAAATTGCGGTTAATTAAACGTACATTAATATTGCGTAGGCAAGAAAATTAATTGACGGGTTTCGCAGTGGCCTTTGCCGGCTACAAGTCTTGTGCGTGATAGATACGCGGTTATGAACGATGACTTAAATGGTGCATCATGCAGATTAAGTGGCACTGTTTTTGCGCCGCACAGCAGAAATCTGCCGCTTAATATCTTGTAATATGCAGGCATCCTTGTGGCTTGTTTTCCGCAATAGGTTTTGCGCGAGTCTCGTGAAAAATCGAGGTAGAATCAAACGCTTTCTAACGAGATGTGCCTTGTAATGAGAAAGGACTGTCGAGAAAACTTGTTACGGCATAGAATAGTAAGGTGGATGATTTAAATCTGAAGAGAATTTAACAGAGGAATCACTTTTATGTAAAAAAAAAGAAAAGATGGATTTATTCAGCAATATTTTCAATATTGTCGCTATTGGCTCATATATAGATAAGATTGCGTAATAATAGTAGGCATCGATATTGTAACGCGCGGTACCTGTGTAATCATAAATGTAATTCGTCGATAATGAGATACGTTCGCTGTTTTCTCGCGCGATTGAATTGATATCGATCGCTTTCACCGGCGATCATTCGCGTCATTTATCAAGCATCTCGTTCGCGCCGATCACGCTCGCGTGCAGTAAAATAAATCAACACGGTAATTAACGGCTGAATTCGTTAGTGCGTAACTGCTCGGATACCTATTCCGGCGAAATATTTATTCAGTGACTCTTCTACCGCGCGTGATGGAGGCGGAGGTGCATTAGGCAGATTAAGAGTTTAATGTTTCTTTTTTTTTTTAATGAGCGGAAAGATTTATGTGTTATCCCGCGGGGATCGCAAGTTGCCATAGTACTAGAAATAGAAATGACTCTTTCCCGATGACAGCTTGGAAATTGGCGAAATACCGTCCGTTTACGGGGGAGAATTTGTTTCTCTCGAAAAAAAATTCTCTTTTCGAAGATCTTAGCATTCTCTTGACTTTCGGATTACGTAAGATGCACACGGTTCGCCTTTGATTTCGGCTTTGCGCGGCGGAGCATCCGATTTCTCCTGATGTAATTCTCCGATCCTCTCGTAACTTAACGGTCGATATCGCGCCAAGTTTAGTTTCCTCAGAGGCGCGTGACGAGCGACGAGGGAAAGGAAGCGTGGTCGCGCGTAGAAATTACTTTCGGTGAAAAACAACGTCCCGGTGATTTTTACTTCTCACCGCGTCGCGCGTCGCGTCGACGCGGTTGCATAAGCCGCGGATATTATCTTTCACGTCCTTTTGTTTCCTTATCGCGATATATTTTTATATTAAATTATTCTTAATTAGCGAAGACAATTTCTAAGTCCTTGAAGTACTTGCAACAAAGAAATCAACGCTTACTAATGAGTATTTGAATAACAAGGTATTACTTTCTAATGTTACACTGTAATATAAATTTAATTTATGTGTGCATTGCGAAGATAATAATTAACAGCAAAATTGGAAAGTAATTATGCTAGACTATTTCTACTATATTTGTACTAGACTAGACTAGTCTCTTTTGGTGTTATCTGCGCAATAACATGACGCGCCATTGAATACGATCTATTGAATTACAATATTAATATATGCAAATACTCGATGTGTATTTTCTGTCTCGCTTCTCGCAGTTCTCTTTACTGGGTAAGTACTGTACACATGGCAAGGTAAATGGGGTGACGAGATATAATACCTACGCGTCGAGTCTAAGAAATATTGGCCTTCTGTCCTTCGACTGCACGTGTCGTTTTGCATTGTTTCGACTCTGACAAGGTTTACCTCACCGGATGCTAGTTTTTGTTTGAGATGGAAAGGCGATGCCTTGGCTTGCCTGCCTTTCATCAGGCTTTCCCAAATCGTCGACAAGTGTTAAGCGTTTTTAACACGAACCATCAACACGTTCAAAATGACTTTTTTGACATTTTCAAAAATTCAGTTTTAAAAATTATTTTTTAAAATAATTATTATTTATTTTTAAAATATCACAATTTCTGAAATTTTCCCTGACTTTTATTGAAATATATATGCAAAAGTCATTCTTAGTTATTTGCATCATTGCAACTGGTTTCAAAAATATCAGATACATCCAATAGAACAAAATCCAATTAAAAAATTGCTTTAGTACCAATCTAATTGCACACTTATTCTTTGTTTAATCTAATTTTTATTTAAGTAATATTTGTTTTTTTGTTCTTCTGTAAAATTACATTTTTTTAAATTTTATAAATTTGTTTTTTTCCCTTTTTTTCATTTTGGCCCTTTCAGTAGAAATAAGTAGCTATAGGTTAATCTTCGGTAGTTCTAGTGTTACACAAATGCTTTAAATAGCTACATTTAAGCTCTTTAAATTTGTTTGTGAATTTTTAAGTGAATGGATTTATTTGCATACTACCTTATATTCTAATTTAATTTCTAATAAATAATATAAAACAGTTTAAAATAGTTTAGAAATTTATAAGTTTAGGTTTTTATTATTCTTATATGCATCAAAAATTGAATTTTGATTAAATTAATAAAGGGCAAAAATACTGATAGATTAAGAATTAGTAAAGAGGCAATAAATATAACGGTATCATGAAGTTTTCGCTACAAAGATTTTTATTGCAAGTCCAACACAGAAGATAACATTTTCCTATGTAAGTATATCACTTGTATATCACTTTTTTGAGCTTTCTGTGTACGGCGAATTTTTCTTTAAATCTCTTTTCTGGGATGCTTTTTCGATATAAAGGCGCTCTGTGAAAAGAATCGATTAATACCGCGTTCGGCGTGTTAACTTAACACGCATTTTTACAGGACTTCTGGCAACACTCTTGTCATTGTGTCTCTCGATGATTTTTCACGCAGTCGCTCCTCTGCATCCAGATAAGATTTAAAGATTATCTTATTTTTTAAGAAGACCTTATTTTTAAAATAAGAAATAATCATAATAATTTTTAAAATAAAAAATAAACAAATCAATTCTTGTCATTTTGCGTATTCTTCTTGTCATTTTGAGCGTGCGATAATGAGCTTTTCGGCGATCTTTGCGAGTCCGCAGTATCATAATGAGATGGAAAATGACGGAGCTACCGGGGACAACAGCGAGAGACAGAAGGGTGGGGGGAAGAGGAGAAATGTGGGAAGGGTAAAAAGAAATTTGTGAACGAATAGGGGGAATATACGGAATAACGAGCAGAGAACGTAACCATTGGCGAGGTAATACGATTGGGCTTGTATACGCGGTGCTGGCGACGGCGACGGCGATGGCGACGGCGAGGTGGAAAGAGACGAAGGGACGTGGAAGCGGGAGGAGAGCTTTATAATAGCTCAACTCTGGAATGAGGAAGTCTCGTACGAGACGACACCGCGAGAATACTAAAGTCTGGGTTACTAGTTGGTTGTTGGTTACTTCGCGTATTCCAGGCTCATAGCTCGAAGCGCGAGATGGAGCTTCCAGGGATTGTATTTCCGTCCTGGACGCCTTTACGCTCTCCTGTCATCGTGAGCCGTTTGCGTGAGTGAATGAAGAGGATGCGCACCTGCTTCTTCTTGATGCATCATTCAAAAGAACTTCGCCAATTTTATTATGGGTTCTGGGCCATGAACGCATCACACACTTTGACTTCTACATATATGCATTTTTAGAAAAGGTAGAAATAATAATAACATAGTCTCTATAATAGTCCCGAAAACGGGAGAAAAGATACTTTTATGAAGTGTAAATTTCGCATATTACCATATGTATGATATTAGCTAATTAGCACTAAAAACTTCACATTTTTAACTTAAATATTATAATATCACTAATTTTATATAAAATAATATATTTTATAATATCGTCCAGACTTCCTTGCACCCAGGGCACTTTCCCGTGGTGACGGTAACGAATAAACTTACTTGTTTGTTCAGCTAAGTCCCTGATGTACAACCAAGGCACGTAAGTAAAACAAAATATTATGTTTATGTTTTAGCAGAATGAAAAATGGCGAACGATTAAATTCTATAAAGGCATATTATTGCTCTTGCATAAATGGAGCTTGTACTGTTGTGTCCATATCATGATATTGATGTGATATTTAGGTAACGGCCGAGGGCGAAATTATTTTTAATGATTAATACGACAAATTATTAAATAATCAATATTGTGTTATTGACTTTGTTTTATTTGAAGAATATATTTCTTCAGAAATTATAAATTCTTTTAAAGAAACTCTTACTTAATATTTATCAAAGAGATACAATTTTTCAAACGATAATAAATATAATTATTTGTAACAAATTTTATTCCAATAAAATTACTGATTATTAGAAATTAGTTTTATTTATTTAAAGCTTATTTAAAATAATTTTTATTAAAAAATCTTATTTTATCCAACAGTAATATTTGATTTATTTTTTAACATGAATTTTATTTTATTAAAAATTAAATGGGTGCAATGGGATTTTCGAAAATCGGATTTTTGCGTCCAAAATAATTTTATATTATTTTAAAAATATAGGATTAATTCGCGTTAGATATTGCTTCCTCATAGAGGAAGCTTTGTTTTCGTAAAAAAAATTTTTTTTTAGTTGCCGCTGCCAATGTGTTCAGAATGTTCTAAAACGTCAAAAAATCGCTATTTTAAAAAATGTCCGTATGTGTGTATGTATGTGTGTATGTATGTATGTATGTGCCAAATTTACTGAAATTTCTATAACTCCAGAACTGATCAACCAAATCTTAACGAATTATATATGAAATAGGGGTAGAAAAGACTGAAGAATATAATAGAATTAGAGAAATTGCCAATATTTTAAAATTTTAACCTTTAAGGGCTACATCTCAAGTCTCAACAATTGAGACTTTTCATAAATTGATATTTTTTGACAAGTTAGTATTAATTAACCAAATTAAATTTCTTAAATCGACGTAACTGGCAATCGTTCCTGACGGTCATAATCGTCAGGACTTTTTAGACCAAGATTCTGGTTTTTCTATCTAGTAATTTAAAATAATTAAGATGCTTAAATTTAAGCGACTAGATAGAAAGACCAGAATCTTGGTCTAAAAAGTCCTGACGATTATGACCGTTAGGAACGATTGCCAGTTACGTCGATTTAAGAAATTTAATTTGGTTGTTTATACACTGGCGAAGTAAATGTGTTTCATTGTGTTAGTATTAATTATTGGCAACTTTTCTAATTCTATTATATTCTTCAGTCTTTTCTACCCCTATTTTATATATAATTCTTTAAGATTTTGTTGATTAGACACAGTTTTATAAAGCTTCTATGTATGTACAAATTCTCTGAAATTTTAAATGTGTGTAACACGAGAACTGATCAATCAAATTTTAAAGAATTATATATGAAATAGGGGTAGAATAGACCTAAGAATACAATAGAATTAGAAAAAATTACCAATATAATAATAAATGTGTGTAAATTAGAAACTTGCGCATTGCTTCTTACGTACGGATTCCCCAAAATTTCAAACGTCTGTATCTCAAGAACTAATCAACCAAATCTTAAAGAATTATATATAAAATAGGGGTAGAAAAGACCTAAGAATATAATAGAATTCGAAATAAATTACCAATATAATGAAAAAGTGTACAAATTAAAAACTTTTGCACATTGTCCTATATACAGATTCCTCGAAATTTTAAAAGGCTATAATTCAAGAACAAATTAACAAAATATTAAAGAATAGTATATAAAATAGGGGTAGAAAAGACTGAAGAATATAACAGAATTAGAAAAAAATTACCAATATAATAAAAAAGTGTATAAATTAGAGCACGTTGCTTCTTCATCATTTTATAATTTGATCATTGAATTTGGCGATAATTGGTAAAGACGTTCTTTTTTAATAAAACTTGAAATTTTTGGAGAAATGTTCGTGGTTGCTCTAACTTCCGCAAATATTGAGATATTGGGCTGAATTTTTTTTAATTGATAGAGTATCATTTATGGAAGGTTGGTATTGAATTTGGCGATGAACGGTAAAGGAGTTCTTTCTTTATAAAATTTTGAATTTTTTGAGAAATGCCCATGGTTGCTCTAACTTTTAAAAATTTTTTTTTGTAAGAATGCAAGAGGGTTTAACATTTTTGTGAGACAAAGCCTGTGCTTATTTTACGAGGTTATCGAACTTAACACGTCGTTATATATTTATAAAAACGTGAGATATCCGATGTCTTTCGAATTTTATGATGGCAATTAAGAATAGCGGCGATGAGAGTCTTATAATATATCCTGGAATGAGGAAGCCACCGCGCGCCACGAACAATAATGTCTAGGTTACTATCGTAGTTGGTTATTTGATGCATTTTGCAAGATGCAATTCTTATTTCATTGTATCTCTATTTACAATATTTTTATCTTTATTTAAAAATCTTATTTTATCTTGTAAGTATATATAAATACAGTTATATTTAATTGTTTTTTCAATGCAAATTTTATTTTATTAAAACTAGAATAACTAGATGAATGCAGTATAAATTAGATTTCCGCATTTAAAATAACTGGGCATTATTTTACAGGATTAATTAAATAATTCCATTCGTTTTTATTGCAAGTGTGCAGAGTAAAAAATCTATAATTTAACGTCATAATGATACGAATCCATAGAAAAATTTGTGTATTGTGTTGACACAAGACTTTAAATATGTAAATTTACTATATATCTACTATCGTATCGTAATAAATAATAATATAATTACCTAAAATAACAAAAATTTTATAAAGATATTACGTTACTGTATTTTTCATTTTTTTAAATATTTATATACAATAGATAAAAATATGTGTTCGTATTCGATTACTCCGAGCGCGTTTGTTTGCTTTAATAAATTACAATTTATAAAAAAATGAAGAAATTAAAATAATAATTTATTTATATACAATATATCGTACATTATCGCAATAGTAATCAGTCTATTCGTGACAAATCATGCAGTAGGAATTGACGACATTATCGCGCCACTCATTGGCAACCGGTTTGCAACCTTTCCTACGTTTCGTTGAGACATGTCAGTTCCTGAATTTCGCGCGCCCATTCAGGTGTTTTCATCGACATTTATGCAAAGAAAAAGGGAAGAAAGTAAAATTGCACGCCGGGAATAAATTATACATATTTAATTTGGCTCTAATTTGATAAGTTATAACATCGCGTATAGGTACTTGCATGTTATCGCGTTAATTAAGGGAAATTACGAATTTACTCCGCGCAAAACGTTTAAGTTATTATTATATAAATAATAACGTCAGTGCGAGGAAAATTGACAGTAATTTATTTTATTTTGTAAGATAAATTATTACCTGGTAAAGAACAGCTCGTTAGCGCCATAATGATATGTATGAGTCCAGACGAATGTGCACGTGAGACGAAAAATGACATTTCTGTGCCGCGTAATTGATGAGAAGGAGGAAAACGCGCGAGAAAACCTCGGGCTTCTTACGTAGGCGTTGTTTATCGAGGCGCTAAAAATTCTTCACATTGACGAGGAACGACCTCGTTGGGTAAGATAAATGTCAACCGCCGAATACACCGCGACGAATATCTCTTTATCGCGCACTTGCCAGCTCGCCCCGTCTTTTTCCCGTCCCGACGCATTGTGCGGCGCAAAGAAGAGGAAGGAAAAAAAATTGGAATTCTGACAAAATGCACCAGCCATAACTGAGCGTGAAAAAACAGTAACGGCGCGGCGCCGTGTTCACGTCGATTGACATTTTGGCCGATGCATCCGCTACAGGCTTAGATCACCGCGGTCTTTTTAACTTGACTTTTAACGTTCTTTATTTAAACATTTTTTACATTGCGCCGCGATTGCGCTCACGCCACATGCGACCAAAAGTGCAATATTATAAAAAAAGAAAACCGTTTAGCGTTAAAAACCGTTTAGTCAATTTCGACGAATAAATTATCAAGAATTAACACATTTTTTATCAGTAATCTGGAAGATTTACTTAAATTTGTTTGAGTATTAAAAATAAACAGTTTGCAAGGATGGCGTCTAAAAATAACGATGCGCGACACTCATTTCTCGCTGAAATAAATCACAAATCCGACCGTCGACACCTCTCGATCGATTGTTCTCTCGTCGGGTGGCGGCTTTGTCGAGGCCAAATCGTTAAACCGTTTATATCAATCGACCGACATAATTGACTTTCGACTCCTAGCGTCTTTCCCATTGTGCTCGATGTGTCCCCTGGCTTTGACCTACAGCAACAACGTCGTCGATTTACGGCCCATGGCCTGGGCAAAGCAGGTGAATCAGTCTTTTAAGAGATTCGCCCTTGGCCCTGGGGCCGAGCCTCGTGATTCCGCTTCGTTTAATCGATTGCGCGCAGCTCCAATCTGCCGCGCTTGATGCACCGCAGGCCCGGGCCAGACGCACTCCTGTAACGGAGAGAAAGAGAGAACGGGTGAGGGAGAGAGCGAGAGAGAGAGAGAGAGAGAGAACGAGCGAAGCGGAGAGCATCTCTCCAATGACCTACATGCCTGTCCGAAATAATCTGACATTGCAGGCAAGACCTTAACCGCGACCCCCGGCGCTGCTAGCTGGAGCAGGAACGCTTTCAACGAGCGAACCATATTGCCAGGGTTAGCGAGCGATCGAAGCGTCCGCGTCCCGGTAAAGTTGGAGTGCACAGTTGCCAGTAAATAAAAATAGCAACAATAATGGAAGAAAATTATATTAATAATATATCTGGGATGTCTGGGAAGGAATTAATAGTAATGTGCGAAAAAACATATAGATGATTTGTAATTATTCCTTCATTTTCATCCTAAATAGTTTTTATATTAAGATGCGCGCGCGCGCGCTAATATTTATTATTTATTTTAAATCTATTTAAAGGTATATACAATAATATATTGTATTATATGATGAGAAGAGTGTTTTGTCCAGTGAGATTAGAATCTCAGTACACGAGTACACGAGTACGAGTATCGATTCCTGGAAGTTCGGCACAGCACCCAAAAGAGGGAATCGACGGGTGTGGTCGAGGAGTGCGTACATCGATCGGCACTTTAGCCTCGACGAAAGCACACCCTCCCCATGCAGTAGAAAAGAGAATGGCTCGGTCTGTCACGACCGACAATATTTCTCTTCCTGCAATTTTAACGTTATTCGAAAGATTTAGAGTTATCAACTTTTTAGAATTAGTATAGATTAATTACCTACTACTTCAATGAGGAATTTTTAGATAAAGTTAATTAATGACAAAATATTATGACCGGAAATATATGTATTTGTTTATTTTTCTTATAACAAAATTGAAAATTATCTCACAATCAGTGATGATTCGAAGAAATAAATATAAAAGATGAAAAAAATGAGGAATAAATAAGATAACAATAATAAATAATAAATAAGTGTAATGAACGATTATGTGGAGCTTATCGCGAAATTTTGGAACTATAATAGCTTTAAGTGTGTCAAATCTACCTCTGCAATGGAGATGCGCCACGAAGCTACCCCATTAGCTTAAAAAGCCGTCTAGAACACCACTTTCCCTCTCGTAAGGCCGGACCGAGCACCTGCTTCTCTCAATAGGCCGTTCGTGCGTGGTGTCTTCGCGGGACATGACAACAGGCTTCACTCAGCGTCAGGCCGAATCACCGTTGCAGAGGGTGTTTCCGCGTGGATATTCGCGGCAAGCTAACCGAAATTATAATGCCCCGGGAATCCAGCGAACGGGACGGATCGAGTTGTCCGTGGCTCGTTCACCGAGCTGTTTTCTTTTCTTTTTTTTTCCCCTTTCTTTCGTTCTCAAATTTAATCCACGAATGGGGCAGGAAGGGGACGTACAAAGAGGTGGATTCCGTCTAGACGGGCCGGGTGACGTCACGAGACAAGGTCGGCCGTCGTCTGTGTCTGCTTGGCTCGTGGTGGCACCCACGTGCGCCCTCGTTGCGGCTTCGCCTTTCTGCCCCCCCCCCCTCTCTCTCCCCCTCTTTCTTTCTCCTTCTGTTTCTCTCTCTCTCTCTCTTCATCTCCCTCTGTTTTGGAGTCTCTTTCATCCCCTCGTCTTCCGTTAGTCTCTTCTTGGCTTGCAGGACGTCTCGCGTCCCTCGAGGACCCCGCATCCTCCGCGAGTAGGGATAGAACCGCCAAACCGCCCCCGGTAAGTCGGTGCTTCGCCCTCCCTTCTATACCCGAACGCGTCCTACCACACCCCCGTGAAAACAGGACATGCGAGCAGCCGTGAACTATAATGGACCCGTGGCGGATGCTGAGAATACGAGGAACTCTTAAGGAAAGGAGATTACGCAGGATCGCACAGCAAGTAATAAAATCGCGTCCCTTCCTCTCTGGACGCTTTCTCGCGAGATTTGCGACAGCAGTTCGCAAATGTTATGCCAATAGTCTCTTAATGTTGCCAATATTAATTGCACTATTGACGGCACTTATTACATTCACGTTTTTAAAATAAATATAAGTAAATATCATATGCATGTGTGTGAGGCAATTGCAACTAGTACCATTGTTTATTAAAATAGAAAAGAATTTTTAAATATATTGATATACATAATATATAATATACCTATTTTATATAGAATTAAGGCTGGTTCATATTATTAACATATTCTTGCAGATGATAATTTGCTTCATTAATTTTTTATTTGTTCAATGATTAACATTTTGCATTTTTCTGTTTCTCTCCTCCTCTTTTAGTTTTTCGTTTTTCGGGAAACACATTTTGTGTACATACAAATACATATTAAATGCCGCGATATATATACCGTCTGTTTTCATGCAATTTTATAGTTTTTATTAGGGCATCGAATTTTTTTAAAATCTTGCAAACAGATCGGTGACCTCGATGGACACCGCCGGTCAAGACAACCGGTCATCGATCACGTTGAGATCGCCATCGCGATGCTTTTGACCGTCCGCGAGACGAATAATATCTGAATTCGTGTCGTCCCGGCGTAGCCGATCGCCGGGCTCATCAATAATTCAGCGGTTTCACGAGCGAGAAACTTGAAAACAAGGCGAAAAGAGTGCCGACGACGCTCTTATGTATACTCGGCGACGGAGACAGTTGTCATGCCTTTACAAATGGTCACAAACGCGTCACCTGAGAGACACTCATTGGCATAAGATTGAATTTCGATTTTTTCGAGACCGCGATAACGCGCACATCTTGATGAATACGCGAATGAATAGAAACAGGCGTGAACATGAGGAGAGTTAAAACTATAAGCGTAAAAATAATATATTTAAAAAAATTTTGAAGTCAGATTTATGTACGGTGTAGCAGTTGTTAAGCAGTGCAGTAAAAAGAATTAAATCAGCGTGAAAATTTTCTTATAACGACGAAGAGTTTGCCTCTTTAGGTAATTATTTTGAGCTCTTTAAAGCTATTTTGAGCTTTTTCTTTCTTTTAAATGTATATTTTTTAATTTCTTGCTTATGAATTTATTATATAAGTTTAACTTTTTATAACATAATATATATAATTCCTACTTTTATATAAAAACTCCTATTGATATCGATAAATCTAGAGGCGCAAATTTAAAGCAGTCGCGACGAGTGCACCAGACGTTGAATAAGAAATAAACCGTTACATAAAAATTATAAGACTTGTGTGTGTGTGCATGTGCGTGTGTGAGATAAAAATGGCACGTGTTGCCACTGTATGCAACTATGGTTATATATGTGTGAGCGAGCAGACAGCTGACATTGTAGCTTCAGAACGAGACGAGTGGAAGGTACAGATTCGAGTTTTGACAATGCGGAGTGCATGGCCAGCGCTAATTTACTAATTCAAGCATAATTGCCTTCTCGGAAGGGGCAGACGAAATATATATTGAGCTAGGGTCAATGGTACTGCATTAGAGAGATGTAAAGGTCGCAATAATTAAGGACAATTTGGAAGAAGTGCATCGTCAAATTTTCTCGCCGAGGATTTTGTCGCGGCGGCGATACGCGCAACAGCATGTAGTAGCACATCATCATGCAGACGTATTATGTAAAATATGCAAAATAGCATAATTAAATTTACTTATAAATGATAATTTATTAATTTAGTAGAAACGCCATTTATACCGTTCAAGCTGGATATCTTGGAAGTCTAATAATGTTTCTGTGTGTATTTAGTAGGTACACATATTTCCAACCTCGTAGTACCAACGCCTAAAATGGCGTTTCTTCTAAATTGATTTGTATATCACGACGGTCTTGTTTCTCTTAATATTATAATTTATTATCTGCATGTGCAATTCAGGCTTAATTTCCCAACTTATGTCCATTTCCACCAATGCAGGTTAATTTTAATCTTGGTTTACCTTACTCTTTATCTTTTTATAGTTCTAAAAATTAAAAAAAGATGAAGAGTAAGTTGAACCAAGATTAAAATTTACCTGCATTGGTAGAAATGGAAATTAGTAAATTAATCTTGGTAATAGATATATCTGCGTCCACGTCGCGCGTTTAATCATAGCTATAAGCGCTATTTTCATTCTACGATTCTACTACTACTACGACATACGATAGCGACAAGATTAATGTGAAAAAGAATGAGATCACTGACGATTCACACGAGCGTGATTCCTCACGGACAAATCGGTTGGCGACGCTCGTCGGCGACGGTCGTACAGGCGCGGACGATCAGCTTCGTCGTTCCCTGATGAATAAGTTAATCGGGTTAATCCATACGTGCTCCGTTAAAGAAGGGCTTAATCACTTCCGTGTGTGTACGGTGGTCAATGCTCTTCCTCGTTGGCCGTTGCGGAATATGCGTGCGTGCGTGCGTGCGCGCGCGCTCACGCGTTCGCGGCTATTGTAACATTACGAGATTATCCGCGGTCGTCGTCGCGGTTTCGTAATTTCTGTCTGGCCGCGCGGCGAGCGTGAGACTGCCCGCTTCGCGTTAGATTGGATCTAATTTTCCAATAGAGGCTGACACGCTTACTCGCGAACCGTCGACACATACGGCTCCTCTCGATCTATTCACGAAATTCTTTGTCTCTCTACCCGTGCGTGGGTTTGGGCTTATTTCATTTCTCAAATGATTCGAAAAATAGGCACATATAAGCTAAGAATTTCGATTATCGAATTTGAAATTTGTATTTATATTCCTAGAATGCACCTGTTACTATCTTACATACCATGTTTTTCTTATTTGCATTAGGTTTTCACGGTCTTTTTACGTTACGTTCATTGTGAGACACTTAGGATAAAAAATCTATTTTTATTATATACATCACGTATTTTTATCAATCTTAAGTTATACGATATTGTCTTCGTTACTGCGCGACTCCAAAAGCTCGATCTTGTCAGTGCGAACGCGATGTGGTCGAATTGGCATCGGAATGACGGCGGCGGCGGCGGCGGCTCGAATCGACGTTCCGGCAGAGGCGTGAAACGCATTTGCATCGATATCTGGGCCACAGTGTCTCGTTTCCCAATGAAGTTGTTAGGTCCGGCCGATTCGCCTATTACGATTCATCGTCACAGGCTGTTTGGTTCAACGCACTTGCACTCCGATACTCGGTCGAGTCGCGCAAATAACGCAAACGATAGCGGCGACGCGACGTTCGTTTTGCGCACGCGGGCTCAGACTTTAACGATATCTTTGGTAATGAAAAAATACCTCGTGACGAATAAATGCATTTGGGACGCGAAGTAGGGATGGGCGGTACTGTATCGATATTTTAAATATCGATACTTTTGGGCTCTAATATCGATATTTTATATTTTGACATTAGCCTGTATCGATATTCGAACAGGAATATCGAACTTTCGATACAGAGTCCGTAATTCGACGGATATTTCCGATCGCCATAAGTTACTTTTATTCTTTTGAGAACAAAGCAGCCCGCTAATCCGTCGTCGTCGTCGTTAAGTTCGTTTTCTTCGATTAGCTATTTACATATGTGTACATAATGATAAGAAAAAAGTTACAGAATATAAGTTTTGCGTCAGTTCTATAATTTAGTGATAATCTGCAATGATGATCGATGCTTAAGTTAGCGAATATTATAAAATGTATTTTGCATGTGCGAATATAGTCATATATCTTGTGTATAAATACGGTACAATGTCAAATTGTCACCTTTCTATTTAACCATTTAAGCGAAGTCTGTAATGAGAATTTAAGGCGTAAAATTTAAGCTTTAAGCCTTAAACCATAAGAAATTGACAAATCACAGTCAAATATTCTTTTCACATTCGACTACTATTTGTCAATTTCTTACGGCTTAAAGCTTAAATTTTACGCCTTAAATTCTCATTAGGGGGATTCAAATAAGGTCGAGGTTAACGGTTTAACAGGTTATGTCGGGTTAAAAAGTTAATTCTTTGTAGGTTAGAAAAAGACAAAGAGTGAGTTTAACCCAACATAACCTATACATAACCTGTCAAACCGTTAACCTCAACTTATTTGAATCCCCCTATTGTAGATTCCCCGCTTTACAGGAACATGTACCTTCTTTTGTTCTCCGTTTGCTCAAATTTTGTAGCTAGTAATTTATTAAAATCAGCATAAAACTACTTGTCGCATATGTATCTGTTATAATTGTGCCTTTTCCAGCAAGCGACACAAGTCAACACCAAGTGTCGTTCTGTCCTGTTACTCATTGAATGCTAAGAAAGACAGAACGACGTTTGTGTCGACTTGTGTCGCTTGCTGAAAAACGCACTGATTTCTCCTTCCGTAATTTGATTTCTGCCGTTTGCAATAGTCCCATACTTTGACTTTATACTTAAGATAATTAGTGTATATTAATAATGTATTTCTGTAACTTTTTTCTTATTATTATATACACATATGTAAATAGCTAATTAAAGAAAACAAACTTAACGACGACGACGGATTAGCGGGCTGCTTTGTTCTCAAAATTAAATTAAAATATAACTAATAATAGAGGTATCAACAGTATCGATACTATTAAATATCGATATATTTTATCCAATATTTTTAATGTGTCGATATTCTTATTTATGATACGTATCTATACGAAATATCGATATTTTCTATTGTATCGTCCATCTCTAACGCGAAGCGCGTTACGATCAGAAACAGAATTGGAGCGATTATGGAATTGCACATCCTGCTGCGATTTTTTTTTGATATTCTGCATGCAATTAATAATATTAACATATTATAAACGATAAATTGGCCGTTTTTAAAAATATGAAGAACGGGAGAAATAAAAGTATAAGAATAAATAAAAGTAGAGAAGATATGTGGAAATATGAACGTTACATTTATGTGACAAATCTTTCTCTTCGCGTGTATCAAGAATAACAATTTAAGTTTAGAAATTTAATTAACTTAAATGTGCCTATTAAAATATTTAATTTATTTGCTTTTCAAAATTCGATCTTCGCATATCGCTCAGCAATGTGTCCGATGAGATTATGCAAAATGAATTGCGTAATCACGTGAATTATCATAATTGCAGCAATCCGAACTTTCGAAGATCTGTACGAATGATTTGAGATTATGTCCGAAAGAGATATTTTTTTTTGCAATCCTATTCGAGTGTTGCGCAAATCACATTTACAGCGAGGGAGGGAGAGGGGGAGGGGGAGGGAGGAGGAATTGCGCGCCGGGAATGGTAAATGTCTGAATTCGTTTGAATTCCTCTCCGTTCGGTGACGTAAGCGTGCCGAATTGCGCATTGCGTTCTGCTGCTGTGGCTGTCGTAGATAAGAATCTGAGCCATATTATCGCGGCTGGCCATTCATTTAGAGTTGCAGCACGACGAACAATAATAATCGCTGCGCGAAGTAGGAGGCCTTGTTTGTCTGGCTACCTAAATTTGCCTTCTCACGGCGAACATTCTCGCACTCACAATCAGAGGAAAAATCATAGTGATGGCAACTATATAGGTGACAACTATACAAGTCGTATTTATAGAATTATTGTAGGTACGTAGTTAAACGAACTATTTTATAGTTATTGCAACTAAAGTGATGGTTAAGAGAACTAATAAATAATAGTTGAACAAACTTTATGGGAAGAATAACATGAGCTATATTATTTATGTAAATTATAATTCTGCAACAGTACAAATTCTAAAATAACTATGTAAATCATAGTTAATACATGATTTTTGTGTTCGAAAATAGTTCGTTCAACTATGTACAATAATTCTATGAATACAATTTGTATAGTTGTCACCTATATTTTCTGTGCTAGGTCGCAACGACGCCGCTACGTGGCGTATAATGGTATAAGACTAACTCGTAAGTAAATTTCAGTTGGGGGCCAATATAAGCAGGCCTCCGGTGAAGCAAATTTCGTCGACTTAGCCGGCTCTAAAAGTTTAACTGATGAAGCTGATCATTGATCAGTTTCATCAGTTACCTAAACTTCTTGAGCCGGCTGAGTCAATCAATTGTATTCTTGCTACTGAATGAGATCTGGTCGCCGGCAACACGGCGCAAGGCTCGATATTTAAAAAATCTTTTAAATGTGAAACAATTATTTCTTCATTAAATTAACGTTTTTCGAACAAACGTTTTATAAACTAAAAAAAAACATTTTTTAAAAGTTATAATAAATATTTTTTAAACATTACAACCCCGAAATTGAGTTTCAGTTAATTCGATTCTACTTGGTGTTACTAATCTTTTTTTTCAGTGCAGTATTACCGTAACACTATATTTCAAGCAACTAAATGTCTTCATATAATAATGACCATAAAAATATAGATAAAACAACAACAATAATGTTATATATATAGTTGTATTAATTATATTATTTAATAAGTCTGACAATATTTCCGTATTTTAATTCACTATAGTATTTTGATTTCTGTAATCCATAAAAAATAGTTGAGGTGCTATTTGTTTACATTTTTATATTTTGTTGCAGCAACTATTTTGTTTCTCTGAGTGCGTGTCTATACCTACGTTCTCGGGGTATTTTATAATGTCACGTTTACGAGCGGAAACAATTTGATAGAATATAATTGAGAAAAAGACTAATTGACATAGTCAATCATTGATACGCATAAGTAGTTTTGGCGTTAATATTTTTTGAAAATGACATACGATTTCTGATATCGTAAAGTATATTCTTTGGGGATAGTTGACACGCGCGATTGCTCAACCCGCATGTTGTTATTCGATACTTTGCGATCGTAAAAGCCAGTAATATATGCTGTGGACAGAGTCGTTGCCCAAGCTACTTTAAATTATTACGTTAGCATCTGCAACAATGCAACACTGTTGTCGCGCACTCGCTCGATCGACCAACGCTCCCAACGCCAATGTACGACGCTATTTGACTAGGTCTACGATGTCGTTCTAGCGATAAACAAATTAATTACTTGTAATGCCACACTTTTAACCAGTTTAGATCGTGCGCACATACCAGTTACATTTATTGACATATCGACATGGTACATTAACGTGTCGATACGTGTGTACCGTTAAAATTTTTGCAGAATATAAATTTCGTTGAATATAAGTTAACTTGAGGCTTATTAAGAAAACCACTCCTAAAATATCGCTCGATAATTTTTGAAATATCTTACGTTTTTGCAGACACGTAATAAAGTAGATTTTTTCCGTGCATAATAATTTGTACCCTCGAAAGCAGGAAAAGTTATAGTAATCGTTTTCGCAGCGTCAATTGCATTGACAAATCAATCGGTACGGCCACATTTTTTTTGATCAAATGTCGCTTTGCTCGATCGATCGACCTTTTGTGCGTGCGCAATTTGCATTTTTCGATCGCATAAATTTCATGAAACTTTTTGCCGCCTGATTGTGGCGTGCGTTCCGTTTGTGGATGCGCGACAGACAGAGAGGCGGAGAAAAAAAAAAAAAGCGTCCCGTCGGCGAATGCAATGAAGGCAAATGGACGTCGGGATGAGGAAAACGATGCTGTAGCCAGGCTGGTGCAGTATGTGGGCCAGACAACAATAATTGTTCGGCATTTCCTGGTATATTATACCGCGTCTAATTGATAGAGAGGAGCCGCCGCTAATTCTGACGTTGTTATCGTACTATCTTTAGCGTTAGACCCCGCACGCTCACTTGTTGGCTCATATGTATTTTCGTACGAGAACACCCCCCTGGAAGCTTTCGCATCGCGTTTAATTCATAATTGAAGTCCCCCATCTTACTGAAACGGAACAAAACGCTGTTTCAATTTCAGTAAATTAAGTATTAAAACAGTAAATTAAGGCATTGAAATACGAAAGCAATAATCTGATTGAGGACACTCTGGAGGAGGGTAATAACTAATTTTATTTTTAAATCCTTTAGTTTTTATTTATTTTATTTTTATGGTATGTGCATTGTGCATATATACATATATGCATTGGCTTGATGAGTTATATTATTTTATGTAATTGAGAGAGAGAGAGAGAGAGGGGGGTAATTAAAAAAAATATAAATTTTAATGGAAGTATGAGGTAATACAAATTAATAGCTCCAACAGTTTGCGCGTTTTTGCACGTATGCAAGGAATAAAAAATAAAGCAGCATATTATAAATGTCAAATTACAAATGATGAGGGGAAATGTGCTGTCAGCAGCATCAAATTAAATCTGGCAAGTGTGTATTTAGATATATACATGAAATTATTCCAATTTATAAAAATAAAAAACTATTTGCAAAAATGATGAGAAATGTCAACGAAAATATTATCAAGATGATAAAATTTCTCCACGCTTTTTTCCCTCCAAATCTAAATGTTAGAGATTATCGAGATTGAATTAATTATTTTAATTATGAGAGTTACATGAATTATAAGACTCCTAATAAGATACCTATATGTCATTAATGTCAAATAATTATCTCAATGTACTGATGATTATCTCGCTAAGAGAAAACGGTTCATTGACACGATCAAGTTAGTATCCTTCGGTGCCAAGGATTCTTCGGCATACTCGATCTCGATTCGCCAAGTAGCATCGATCAGTCGCGCATCGGTACTGACAAGGGGCATGTCACAACTGTCCGGAACTGATTTGATTCTCCTTGAAATATGTTGTTAAACACAGAAATCTAAGAGACATGAATTTCTTTATACGTGCTCACTGCTCATTTTGATGTTTAAAGGATGAACCCCTTAAAAATAACGCTTATATTTGATTTTAAGCAATTATCGTCAAAACGGTGAAATAAGAAAATTCTTTAGGTAAAACTTTTATGATTTTTTATGTATTTTATAACTGTGTATTTAGATTTTCCGAAAATCTAATAGTTTCAAAATACCCCTACCTTCATTATTATTTATGTGGATTTATATTCTTCCTTTGAATAAAAGTTAAAAACAAATTTATGCCAAATTCATCCATATACATATAATAAAGTTATTTTATAAAATTGTATCTTTGAGAAATGAGCGAAATAATAACTGTGCGTCGTACTGTGTGTTTCTGTACAGCGTTTGCGATTCTTTCGCATCGTGCGGCATGATTGACATTTTAATCATTACAGATCATAAATAGCAGTAAGAGTAATAACAATTTTTATTGTTTTTCCTTAGAATTATTATAACTTTCGTTTCTTTATTCATTCTCTATATATTATTTTGTCATAATATTTGTAGTTTATTCTCTTAAAACTATTTTTGTTCTTACGCTCTTACGTCTTGTTTCTTTACGTCGCGTTTACACACTAATTTCTAAACTTAATAATAAAATAATTTTTAAATGTTTATACAATAAATTTATATTTTGTATTATTTATTATAAACATTATATGACAATAATAGTACTCGACAAAAAAAATATTTGAAACATAATGACTTCCTGCATATATGCGTTACCTTTAAAGGGTTGTTTCACCCCTTAAACCTTAAAATAAGCTCGTATAAAATATGTGTTTCTTAGATTTTTGTGTTTAACAACATACAAGGAGAATCAAATCGGTTTCGGACATGTCTCTTGGGTGGGTATTTCTACTGGCAGATCGCGATATGCTGACTATACGACGATTGATCTCCGCAACCGAGACACTCCCGCAAGGATGCACACCGTCGAACTTCGTTATCCTTTCACTTGCAAGAGAATCGCGGTCGCTCTTACCACTATCTCGTATTGATTCCTACGCGAGATTCCAAGGTCGCGATGTCTCAATGAAGGTCAATCTGCATGCATTCGCCGGGGAAATCTAATGAGGTCCTTTCATTTATGTTAATTTCGCTGGCTCGCGTTCATGATAACGGCAAGCCGCGTGGTTGCTGACCGCGAATAAACGGACGTCCGTGGACTGCGTGACGGTACTGCGTTTGCCATGCGTAATTTTAATTACGTCACGTGCATGCGTGATTTGCAATGATGGAATGATGCGCGGCATTAAATTAGTGCCAGTGCTGGAGCTAAGAGATAAAGTCGCGCATTGATGCATATTGAGGGAAAAATGTTTTTCTCGTGGAGACAAATTAATTGTACCTTTTCTCAAAGAGGATAATCGATGTAAATAAAATATATGATACTGATAGAGAGAGTTTTATTTTTATCTTTTTATAAATTATAATATTATATAAATTATTATATTACATAGGTACATATGATATACCTACATATTTAGTATGATATAATATTCATGCTTTCCATATTTCATCGCACAGACAACATCTCATAATTCATCTCTTTCTTCTTGCAACGAATTAGAATTAATATATAAACGTATAAATAATTTTCTCGCACTTTGTGTCGGCATACCATTTGCCCTGATCGCTAGTTAAAAGATGGTAACTATTCCCTTTCATAATACATTAAAATTCGTGACGACTCGCGGCCAACAGCAACGTCGAATTCGGCATGACGATTTAGGTCTGCACGTGTAACTTCGTCCGTTCTAATCCATCATGTGCCGTTGTTCGGTCAATAGAAGATCCTGTCGGCGATGTTCGTATAACGGTGTATCCAGCGGCCGCGACGCGACGCGGCGACGCGATCGCGATGGTTCGACTCCGCACGTCGCAAACGCGTCGCGACGCCCGGTACTCGTACCTGCGCGTATTCAATCGACGGCCGATACGTGACAACGTGCGTTACGTCTCCGCGTATTGATGTAGCCGGCGTTACATGCGTCGCGCGGTTCCTGTATGTACGTATCTCGAACGCGCGCTGAATGCCAATCGCCGCGCGAAACGGCTCGATACGCACGGATTATGTACACGAATTTCTTCCTACGACGGACGTCGGGCATCGATCGAAGGCGGATGCCCGGATGGCCGTGGTTGGTTTCCTGACAATGCCCGAGGAATTTACGAGCTTGCTCCTCGCCAAAAGTTTCTCTTGTCTGCCATCATGAGTTTGGCGAGAAAAAAATTGGAAGTTGAAATTCAATTACGACAAAAAATATAGAGGAGATATTATAATCGACTTGAGAAATACATTTTGGGAAAAGAATGTAATAAATGCTTACTTTTTTTTTTGTATTTCAAAATATGTTCTTTTTACACCAAAATACTCTGTTGTTACCAAAGATTATCTATTCGAAGATTATACGAACAAAAATATATTATAAATAATAAAATTTAAGCGTAATCTTCAAATGGATATAAATTAAATAATGGAAAATATGAAATTTTTTTGCAGCGAAATTTGAATATATGTATATATAGTACGACTTCGTTGATATGTATCTGAGCCATTATAATTTGATGCATCCTTGAATTTGGGCGTATCCATTCTCATAGCGAAGTTCCTGCGAAGTTTAGGCCTGACTTCCACTTAAATGTCCAATCGTCGACGATTTTTTTTTAAATATCTAGTTTTTTAGGGATCGCCGGAGATAAAGGGCTGACCAGAGGTAGACATGTAGAACCATCATCTAATATTCGTGAAGTTAATTACTGCTCGATCTTTGCGGTGAAGCTTCTATAATTGGTTACAGCTGATATAAAATGCATTTAACGAAATGTATTATCAAAAAGTACGTAATTCGCAATGATATTAGAGTACATTTGAATTTAATATTCAATTAAATATCCGCAATGGGGAAAGGGGTATTAGAGTGAATTTCGCCGAGATGAGACACGTAAAACTGCGTTTTAAATAGGCATAACGTAGATCAATTATTACGTGTACTTGTTAACATGTGAAACTCTCTTTATGATGACCTTTTAAAAATTTACGAATACACATTTTAAAATGTAAAGTTACATTTGACTTTTTAAAGCGTTTTTATTCATATGGGCTGGATTTACGCGTTGCACACAGGTCAAAGTTTTAACGTATTATTCATATTTATGGAAAGTATTTATTATTATTTGGCACTTATTTAATATTTAGGGGATACATTTACTCAGCATCGCAATAGAATCTTTAATTAAATTTCTCAACTGTAAATGGAAAATCCTTTTGTCGAGAGTGAGCTCTCCCTTAGGTAGTGGTGACTGCCTTTTGCGGTCAGCCGAGAAATACCACAAAGGACAATATCAGTCATTACTACGCGGTCGATGAATTAAGAATAAAAACGAAATTGAATTCTACGTTGCGCTATCGGAAGCAATTCGATCATTGGTAGGAAGTCATTTCGCTTCCTTATACTTTCTAAGAAGGCTCGTCGAGTTATTACTTTCATTTATCTTGCTTACCGCTTTTATTTTTTTACATCTTTAGACTTATCATGGGATTATTACGCAGTCAAAATTAATAATTATAAAAATAAAATATATAACAACCGTTTAATGAATTTACAATTTATTTACAAGTATTTAAATATATCTTAAAGATTATTTTAACCATTGATAAATACCTAAGTATTTAAAATTGGATTTTTTTTTGTATCTCTTGGTACAGATAAGGTATTATAAGAAGATTATATGACTGTACAATTATTTAATGTATATAATAAGGTCTCTTGCCTTCTGCATAAAGCCCTTTTAATCCGAGCAGCTGTGTACACCTAACAAAAGAACGACTCGCTAATTTCTTCGCCACACGCAAATCTTTGTCAACCGACAACCGTATGGCGAGCCACGCACCAAAGTCCAAACAGGATACGAAGGATTGAGCCTCGTTAGAGGCTCGTCCCCAATCGCCAAATCGGAGCTGGCGATTTCGGCGTCCCGCGATACTCGTTCTATTTTCGTTCGACGACGCGATCTTTAGCTGCACGGTGCTTAGAACTTCTAAACTTAAATGTCCGAAATCCGGCGATATTATAATAGAAATAAGCGAATGGATTTCGGGAAGGAACGAAATTAAAATATGCAACTCAAAATTCAGAAAGAACGTAGCGAGTAATCGTAAAAATAATATTTTTTTAGCTATTAGTATAGCATAGCGCGCAGAAATAATACTCTTGATGTTGGAATTGCCAATGAGAGTATTATCGAGTATTTTCGCTAAGATGGCAATTGTTCAGGTAACAATTTTGATTGCCCCTAAATCAGATTGTACTTGAAGGATGACATATTGACGACTCGATTGTAGTCTTTTCTATCCGTTGGGGTCTTTTCTCATGGAATTCCATTTTCGCAAAGTCGAAGGGAGGACAAGGGTGTTCAGGGGGGAATGAGAACGACGATCAAAGAGACGAGGAAAAGAGGGTGGGACTGACGGCTGTGCGGCACGGCAGTCTGGCCAGTCGATTATGGTGCCGAAACGAGTGCCGGAGCGTCTCTCCAACCAGTTTTGGACAGTGTCTTCGCTTGTGGCTATAAAGAGAAGGACGGAGTGTGTCTTGGCAGAATCGTGAAGGAAGTATGCCGTCCACGCGACGGAGAAAGCGAGAGCCGAGGAGAACGGCCGCGATTGAGGAAGAGGACTGGAAGAGGGAAAGGTGTCCGAGTGGAAGGACGGAGAGTGAAAAGAGCGGTGAAGGAAGTATGATTATCTATGAAGAAGAGAAAGAGAAAGCGAGACCAAGTGGGAAGCGAAGGATGGACCAAGATAGCGAAATGTCTGAAGGTAAAAAGAGTGTAAGTGAACGCTGCAAACGAAGAATGCAGAAGAAAATATCTCAAAGCAGAATGTGCGAGCTGCGGAATGGAGAGGAAATGGTGAAGTATGCTGAAGAAGACAATAGAGAAAAAGAAGAAAGATGCAGACAGAAGAACTGAAACAACGAAGACAACGTTGAAGAAACGTTGATATAAATAGAAGAAATAAACATGAGGAGAAAATGATGAAGAAAGATACATCTAAATAAGGAAACCGTGCGAATGGACATATTTGGGAAGGAAGAAAGAAGCTAATGAAGTTAACGAATGACAGCAAAGGCGATGCAAAGAAATCTTAAATACAGGAATGTTTAATTGAAAGTAAATGCAAATCAAATCGTGTCGTTTCTTCTGCCTTTCTGTCATGGACTGTACAAGGTGAAGATGTAGAATGAAGAAGAAATCGATTTAAGAAGGAAATGCAACTGATCGAGGTAGGAAGCCCATGGTGACCAGGATAGGGATGGGAATGGAGGAGACCAAAGGAACCATCTTGACATCGCTAGAAAGGAAGGAGAATAACGTCGGTACCGAGGAAGCTGGAGGACTAACATCACGAAGAAGAAGAGGAACAAGAAGAAGACGAAGAAGAAGAGGCGGCGGAGGCGGTCGCCGCGAGTTTGAGTTTCGGTTTCGTTCGTTTCGCGCCTGCCCCGCGCGAAACGGGAGCCGAGAGTGAACCTGTTCAGCGACGAGGGAGACGAGGAGAGGCTGAATCGGAGTGGGAACGACGGAGATCGACGAACGACTCAACCGCGAGTGCGTCAGCGGCGGGAACGACAGAGAGAGAGAGACATATTCTCTCACAAGAGCGAAGCGAAACGAGAATGAAAGGAGAGAGAGCGCGCGAGAGAGAAGGAACGTTTCGCGCGAGGGAGAGAGGGAGGTCGACGGGGGAAACGTGATAGTGTACGCGTGAGGGAGATAGAGAGCCAGGCAGGGAGAGCGAGAGAGGCGTAATAAAGAGAGAAAGAGGAGGATAGACTTGAGGCGCTCTGCTCCCAATAACGACTCTCGCCCTCGATCAGTCGCGCGCGAACCGCGGAGCCGCGAACACCTTCCTGTCTCTCTTGCTTTGCCAAGGGGGACACTCCGGCGTTTCTTCGGGTTTGCTCCGATTTGCAAATCGCGTGCCTGGGCTAAACTGGCACGCGATATACGGGTAGAAGAGAGGAAAAGTGAGGGTGAACCGGTGTGGCGAGAAAATTCAGTCGGTCCAAGAAGGTGGAACCTTTCGACGGTCGAGGACGCGGTTCGGGAGGCGAATTGCACAAAATAGGGCAAGAAGTGGAATCTGCGAGATCCTTCGTCATCTCTTACGAACAGGAAACGAAAAGAGACACTGAAAACAGCGATGGTTCATGAGATCTGAGAAAATAGCTCTTGTGCTCCAAAAGTTGATCTTTGCTGTTCAGCTGGTTCCTACGCGAAATCTTCACCGGAGAATCGACGAATTGACGTGCGGGAGAAGTTTCGCTTATTTTGTAATCGTGTCGGCTGACGCAAGAGAGGTGGCGAGCGGCAGGGTGATTATTTTGCCGGGGGATTGCCCCGGGGGGGAATTGTTCGCGTTAAGACCAGCGGGGATAGAATGTGCCGTGGATGCGGTGTGATTCGGGGCGAAAACGACGAGGAACCTTGGGTGGCCCTTATCGATCGGCTTCGGAAAAAGTGATGAGTTGTCGCCTTTCCTTTTCGGCGTGGGAGATTAACGCGCGTGGTTCTCTAGAGATCATATAACTTTCACGCCGGTATCGGAGATCAGCACGATCGGTCAAGTAGCTGCGAAGTAACGTAGCGGTTGCACTTACTTCGTGGATCAACATCTCAACACCCATCCAGGCCGTATATCGTTTTGCAAAGCTTGTTCGTTGATATTACATAGGCATGATAGCTTTCCGAAAACATTCGGCGTCGTCGTTAACGTTTGATAACACCGATGCTCATTACAATTACCAGCCTCGCGATTGCCAATTCAATTGGTCCCTCGAGACTCGTCGAGCGCCTTGATAACGTCGCGCAAAATCGCTCGATCCAGCTCCGCCAGACACCAGCGCATCGATCTCCCGAACTGGGAAAGAGCGATTCCGAAGAGCCGAAGAGCCCCGATAATCCCACCATGATGCGCCAAGTGCCGTGCACTCCCGCGAGATAAGACGATCTGTGCGAAACGGAGAGGCTGGCATCGGCGTGGCGGCGGCGACGGCGACGACGGCGACGACGACGACGGCAGTGGTGGTGACGGGAGGACGGTGGTGAGGAGGAGACGGTGGATCGATTGATCTGTAATGCGTGCAAAGTGCAATCGGCGTGCACGACGACACGGATACCCAGATACCGCTGCAGATCGTGTCGCGGGTGACGGTGGAGGCGGAGGGAAGGTCAACGGGAACCGGACCGGACCGGAGAGGCGGAATAGGGACGAATGAGTACTTTTCGAAGTTATCTCTCGGGGGGGAAAATATATCGGGGGCGAATCGTCGGCGATATTAACTACGGCGACGAGGACGTAATCTTGTCTTGCGGAGCGGCCGGCGCGTCCGAATATATAAGTTTACACGGCTGGTGACCGAGTGAGAGAAGAACGGAAAGGACGGGAACGATTAAAAGCGAGGAGGACTGACGACGACGAGGAGGAAACGAGCAGGACGTATAGCGTGTCGTTCGCCCGTGGAAGCCCGAGGAAGCAGCAACACGGACGGTGGACGCGGAGCTATTGCTATTTTGGAGCCCGCCAAATATCTCGCCGCGCTCACTGGTGCTGGCTGGTCGAGGCTGCGGCGTTCACTCGCGCCTCTTCCTCCCGTCCTGCTTTTCTTTCTGCCCGGCGCGGTCGATTCCCCCTTCGCGAACCGGCGCGGGGCCGGATTTTGCTCCGATGACGCATGGCGACGACCAAAAGCGCCGCGACGTGTGACAGGTAGGAGCTGCAATTCCTTCTCTTCTTTTCTTTCTCGCGGCGTCTCGATCCTCCCGACCCTGATGGTGAGCGCAATGGCTCGTGTGATACGAGTACAGGGGTTGCGGTGCGTTCGGGGATGCGCCTCTCCAGGGGGCGATCGAGGCTTGACCGTGAGAAATTAGACGCATTGCGCACTTGACTTACGTCCGGGACAGATATTGCTCGTACATAACTCTTCATGTTCACGCCGTGGTATACACGGAAAAAGAAGGATTAGCAGCAGGAGCTAAGATATAGCTGTGACAGCTAAAATGTGTCCTTATTATAGGGACAGCTAATACTGTTGCTGTCCAAGCTAAATTTATTCGCTATCTGCACTTAGCTACTACAGCAACAAATTTTTGCTACTAAAGACGATGTTTGTGCATGGTGAGAAATTTAGGTACGACTGCAACTTTTTAGCTGCTTGTGCTAAGATATGCTTTTGATTTCAGCTAATAAATTTGTACGCTGCGCTTAATGTCTTTTTCCTGTAATAGCCAGAGTTTAGCTATGATTACTAAGGCGGTAGCTCTTAGAGCTTAGTTTGATTCAGCCACTGAAATTTAACTACTATCGCAAAGTCATTTTTTTCCGTGTAGGGTAACCCGGACGCGACATCAGTCCGATCTATACGCGAAATTTCAATTCAAACGCGCTAATAGTTTCGATTAAAAGTAATTTTCAGTATCACTTCAGTATTTTGAAGGAACCATCTCCGGTGCTACGTCGCTCCGACGC
The DNA here is from genome assembly GCA_035220615.1 of Leptothorax acervorum. NCBI lineage: Eukaryota > Metazoa > Arthropoda > Insecta > Hymenoptera > Formicidae > Leptothorax > Leptothorax acervorum. Next base: position 221,774 of record JASTWQ010000158.1, on the reverse strand, counting down.
TACACGCTCGGTCGGAGTTCGCCCACAAGTGTATCGAGATTATTTTTACACGTGTTTCGCGTACTGCGTCACTGGTATTTTGCGGTGTTATGCTTTCCGCTATAGTCCACCTCGTGCATTAAACGTTACTTGTATAGCGAGGAGCGCTTTTAGATTAGGGATTATATTTGTGTGTAACAATTAAGCAATGAACAATTTCGCGATGTTGACGTTCGCGGACTGCAAACAAATTCGAAACAGCTGAAAGCGTCTCTCTCATCGATATCCCATGTTCACGGCCTATGTCATCCTGTCACAATGGCGCATTGAAGCACAACATTTTCACTGATTTTGACCTCCTCCGACCTGACTAGGTCAACGTCACGCAGTGTGAATAATTCGACGCGAAACGCGTGTGCGAATCGTTGCACTCCAACTCTTAAAATACTTCGAGAAATTAGAGCAGCTCCAAGAGATCGAATTAAAATAGAAAATATCGTGAAGTATACTCATTGTCGAATAAATTAATAATTATATGACAATACATATATGAATCAGTGAGTATAAAATTATGAAGAAGTTTATGATAAATATCGAAATATGGGTATGAATATTCACTTTCAGTTTGTCAACTAATTAGGCTTGTCGCGACTGATAAGGAATGCTTCGTAATTTTTGATATCAATATAAAGCGAGATATCTTTATCGATAAGCGAGGAGAGATAGTATATTTTCGCATCGTTGTCATGCATTTCCATTGCACCGTTTGACGAAGTGGCGTTGTGCAGCGGATTTCATCCCGCCGACTCGTCAAGCACAGCCCACAGAAATTCGTGTTTTTTTTTCTCTCTCTCTCGCATAGCGAATGGCGTATGGACCGGACGTCGCTTGCCGATCACGTCTGCCACCCGGGCTGAATTATACGCGAAGGGATAAAATTTGAGACTGCGCGACGCGACGCGACGCGGTGCGATCGCTCGGGGGACCTTCGAAAATCCTCGGGAACGTGAGCTGCCGCACTGACGAGCGCCGATTAGCGAATAGAGTTATGTGTGTCCGTGTATACCTCGCCTGATCGATTGGACAAATACGAGAAGTGAGGAGAAAGCCCCTCTTCTCTCTTTTATGCGAGATATCTTACTGTTTGCGGAGATCTCGGTGAGGGGGAGGTCGCTCTGACGAATTTATAATCGAAGTAAAAGAGCGAAATAAAGACTTGAATATGACGTAAGCTTTTACTCCTGCCTATGATATTTTTTAAGAATTTTCCTGTAATACTATATATAATTGTTTTTATCTTATCGTGAGGCATTTACTACTTGATAAAAAACTGTATTATTTGGTAAAATGTGTTTACTTAACACATTTACGCTTGGTGGGACAGATACCTACTTGGTGTAATAAGTGCAACGATATTAATTCGTAATATTCGTATTGATAGCCGTCGATATTAATTTACTAAATCTTTGTGGTATAATGTGATATTGATGGAATCTATACTTAATACTGAAATTATTTTCCGTAAATCGACGTTTAATATGAGAGTAACATATAGGTACCGTTACCGTTAGGCGATCGTAGTTTTCTCGTGTAAATACAAAACCGAAATAGCCCAATGAATATTCATTTCGGTGGCGGGCAAGTTATAAATAAGTTTTATAAATAAAACTGTGGATTGGTACATAAGATCTAAAAGATTATTGTAAGTTTTCTAATATTTTACATATTCACGATTGATTTTGGGGAAAGGAGAAAATAAATTATGGAAATGCATAATTTACATTTATAATTTGATATAGTCTAAAAAAAGGAAATGATAGAAATAAACGTAACTCGATCACGGAATATTAATACGAAATGTACACAAAAAATCCGAATAAAATAATAAAAAAATAAAATAATATACGATAAGGTTAAGTGCATATTAGAATTTAAAAATCCTACAGAAGTTTCAAAGACATTTGGAAATATCACATATACGATTATAACATCGGGATTGCTGTTGTTATTAGAAAAGAATAACGTCAATTCTAATAAAAATTATTGCGTTTATTATTTAAATCTCAATTAATCATTGTGATTTGCATAATCATACGTTGCGAAACGCGAGCATTTCAATGATCGAAGAGAATTTTGCGCTCTCCCTTAATTCTTGTTCGTTATATAGCCATTAGCAATTACTGCCTAAATAACTCTATCTTTTTAGTAGGTTTATATGCTTGCTTTGCTTTGTATTCGGTAAAATTTGACTTACATGAAAGTATTTTTTTGAACGCTTACGTTATTTAATTTTGTTACTGTAATACGACGAGCACGCGCTGTATATAAAAATTCACGCAATTATTCAAGTTTTGAAATACTTTTTACGTGACATTTGTGATTATAACGCCACAGGTCATAAACAATGTGATATTTTCGATATTACGTAACATTATACATACATATGTATATGGCGCTCTACTTATATGTAGAGCTTGATTATTAATTTTATTTTGTGCTCCGGAAATTTATCTCGATTTCGCGAATTTTATTCGTTACGTGTGTAATATGGTACGTCGTTGAAGGCACATCGGTGTGGTGTGTGCCCCTATTGTGCTTTAGAATATCGTTCGAGTGTTAACCTTGGCCTCCCTCAGCATTTTTATCGTACCCGTGCGGCCTGCAAAACGCCGTGCTTTACGTACGTGCTCCTAGGCTTATCTTACTTGTAATACACCGTGCTTGTGCAGCGCGTTAGAGCCCAGGCGTTAGCTGAGTAAATATTAGTTGTAGAAACGAACATATATTAACTGCATTATGAGCTAGCGGATCAATACGTCCGCGAAAACGCGTCGCTAATTACACGTCTCTACATCTCGCGGATAAAATACGGCTCTGAAACTTGTATTCGACAGCTAGTTGTTTCTAATGCTAAATAAATAGTTAAAAATTACAAAAAAGTACCGCTAAGAATTACTTTACAATAATTTTACGTCAATGAACATATTACTTTGCATATTTTTAATAATTGTAATTTTTCTTTAATTTGTGCCTCTAATTTTTTTCGCGTCAATTGGTCAGTTAATTAATATGAAAAATAATTAATTAATTTAAAACAAAATATTGGTGCTTATTATAATCTGAATTGCATAAATTTGTTATGATTTACATGCATCAGTTTTATTTTGTCTAATCAATGATGTGCTTTTTTTTGCCGTGAAAATTTGTCGTCGTTTTGATTGATTCATTATCTCATTATTTCGATGGCAGAATTCTGTAAAAAAATAGCGTGACCATACACTTTTACTTTTATTAACACTATAATTTTATTAATACTATAATTTTATTAACACTGTAATTTTATTAACACTGTAATTTTATATAAATATTCTTATAAAATCAGTTATATCTTGATATTGGAGATCGTCCGCGTTTAGAATAATTCGCGTTTGAAAGTAGCCTTTGAGTAACTCGAATTTCGAGATCGCTCGTCATCCGATTACTGAATTATCGAATGCATTTTCGTACGAAGCATTATTTATGTATTTTCTCTTTGCCGCTGCTAAAAGACTTTAACCTTAACACGAAGGTTATCTATCGCGCTCCGATTCCGCCCGAGAAACGTCAGAGAGCCAAGCCCGATACTTTTACTACTGTGCCAATAGTGGGGATAAAACATATCTGGCGAATATTTGGAGACAGCGTTATTACAACAGTGATGCTACGACCTAATTTCTGTTTATTTCGAAATTCAATTTTTAAAACCAAGAAAGTAGGCATAAGAAATAATTAAGTTGATAAGAAAATCCATGACGTTTATACTCTCTACGTCTATGACGTCTATACTTTTTACTTCGGTACTTTTCTGAAACATCTCTGAAAGTATATGAATTATTAATTACTATCTTATAATACATTTTACTATACGTCCGATATTTGTGTAATTTATTTATATATGAATAAAATTATTATGTGAAGTTCTTTGATTAACGATTTAACTCTTTGCGTTCAAAGTGTTATAAAAGAAAGAACAACTGGACAATGTTATGTAAGAATAATTTAATCAGAGTTTAGTGATAATTTTGTGTAAATTAAATTTACGATATCTTTTATTTTATATTATGTCTATACAAATGTCAATTTTTGCGTTGAACTGCAAAACAAATTTTTACCAGTGAATGAAAAATGCATGAAATTAATTGTCTTTCTATTTGAAAAATAATTCTTTGCAGGATTAACGTATTTCACGATTATAATGTGCATGAATTTGAGTCTGTCGTGGAAAAAGCGTCGGTGAGGGAGAGCAGGGTCCGTTTTGCGCGTACGATAATAAGACAAAATCGAAAGAGAGGAGCAAGTAAAGCTGATAATGAGGCCCCATAAAATCGGGCCGCTTCTTTTCGTGGCCCCTTCCTCTGTCCTGTCAGGAGATACCGTCGTACTTGTTAGGTAGCTTTCACACGAGAACCTGGCGGTCGTATTATCGGTCCTGATGAATCACTCATTTCCGCTTCGTAATAATAATGGCAGGCATACGCGCATTTGGTAATCAAGGAGAGCGCGATTAAATCTGCATATGAGGTTAAATAAGAGTCTAAATTAATTACTTTTTTTTTAGAAAAAAATATTTATAGTTGCGGGTAGAATTGCGTTGTTAAAAGAGAATAAAATAAATAAAGAAATATGTGGAAGGTTTTGTGATACAAAATCTTGTTAGTAGAAAAAGCCAGTATATAGCCAGACTGGCCAAAATGGCTTTATTGGTCTGTAAATATTTGTATCAATTAATTAAAGATTATTAAACATTTCGAACTGCTTTGGATCCTTTTTCGAATCAGTTTCGCAAATAATACATATATGCATAGTTATAATTTATATATACACATTTATATATATACAAAGAGGACAGTCTAATTATAGATGAGCAATTATTGAAAAAGAGTGGCAGAACAAAAATATTAAATTTTTTGAAAATTTATTAATTTTTTTTGTCAAGAAATATAGACATTTTTGAACAATTCCGTATCACCTTGCAATGATTTTATTTTCTGAAATATAGATCTTGAATATTAGACATATAAGAAACGAAAGGTATCTTTATAAAAGTAAAGACGTGCATATAATTAATTTTAAAACAGCAATTTATTTCTGTATATTTTTATATTTTCTTACATAGATTTTTTCAAAGGGAAAAGTTGAAGAATATAAGTAGACTTGAAACGTTTAGGATATACAATGGTTTTTGGAAGAACGTAAAATGTACTATACAATAAAAATGTATGTTATAATGCGTTATACGGCCAGTTATATAGCCAGCTTTATTGTGGCGATAGCTTAAGGCAGCGTCTCGAAGCATATCGCGTCATTAGCTAAATAATTCCGCCGAACTGCGAACTTGCGCCATTTGCTTTTATTATTACTTCCCAGTGTAGATTTGCTGAAATTTGCTTAAAATGATTGCGATGAAAAAGATCGTCGGCCCGCTACGTATGGCATATTGTTACTCCGCCATAATTTTGATACATAATTGCCGAAGTGCCAGATAATACGCGAGACCTCCTCGAAAGTATCTTAATTTCGCGATAATTATCCCCTTAATTGCCGCAGACTTTTTTCTGAGCTTGAATTCATTGAGCAGCCTTTATACTTTATTTTTTATTTATTACTATAACATATTTTATATATTATTTTATGAAAGCATAACAATAATATCTAATAATATCTTATAATTTATAATGGATATAGAATCTCAAAGGAATAATTTAATACCTTAAAATGTACACACATAGTATTTAGGTTTAATTTTTCCGCGATCGTTCTCTTTAAGTATCGCTAATGTAATGACGTATAACGACTCGTATTCATGGCTATAAATGAGTTAACTGTACAAGAACAACGAGGCTATCGGACGAATAATGAAAGGATCGGCCGAAACGGTTGCGCAAGAAGAAGCGATAATATAGGCGGGATTTTGCGGGGCATGGTTTAATATCCTTCATACACGGTCCGGCACACACAGGAAGACACGCGATCACGATCCACAGTCGAGTCGAGTCGCAGAGGTGAGTCCGAGCGACACGCCTCGCGCCCATCGCGCGGATCCATCGATCGTGATGGAATAACGAGCTGCCAAAGTCGCATAGCCGAATCCGCTCGGCCCCGGCCATTCTTTGCGCTGGAACAGCTGATGGGCGGCGGTATATACTTTGATGCCCGACCGCTTATCGATCGACGGGTTCGAGCCGTACAACCTGTCGCCCCGTTATCAAAGTCACGATCGAACGAAATAATTCGGACGAGTCACGTAATTTCCCTCTCCCCCCTCCCCCCCCCCCCACCCCCCTCTGCCCACTCCCTTCCTTCTCAGTCCACGCTATTAAATGGCAGTTCCGTTACCCACAATTTGCGCTTTCGAACGTACAATATCATCGATCGTCGGCGAAATAATTGCGAATTGCGTACCGTACGTCAGCGACGTTTTGTTTTAATTCTCGAAGACGAGCAAGTAGATCGGGGCACGTTTGAAAAAAAAATCGGTAGAAATATTTCTTTTTCAGGGATTCTTCAAACGCATCCGATGGTAGAATTTGTTTTCTATAATAAACTGCGTTAGAAAATAAATTCTTTTGCTTGATATTAAATTTGTTTCGTAATTCATTAAAAAAACCATTTTTTTTTGCGATCTCATTATTTGAATATTTATTGGAATTTCTCAGCTGTCAGAATTTCCATTTATCTAGATTTCTATTATTTCGCATCGCCAGCTATAGGAAAACGTCTTGTTCGAGCGTCCATGACTACTGGAGGACCTAATTTAGGTTGAACTACTTTCCACATTTTCCTATATCGCGCGGAGTGCGATCTCTTATTTCCCGATACTCGATATTTCGATATTTCGATATTTTAATTCTAAACAGCTAGATCGAGCTGCCAATTAGTTAAGATGAGTTAAGAGATTATTTTTGGAACTACTTAAATGACGTAAATGTTTTGTCATTTAACATTTTTGAGACAGTAATAATATTTTACTGACACAATCGCTGTTATATTCACGCTGTTTCTAATTAGTAACTCAAAAAAATATGACCGCTATGGCTATAATAATCTAATTTAATAATATTTTACTATCTCTTTTAATATATATTTATATATTTTGTATAACACATGATAATAAATGATAAATGATAGTAAATGAATGTTATTATATAATTATTATTATATGTATATATTATATATAATAATTCTCCATTGTCACGTTTATTAGAAAAATACTTCGTAATATGTCTAATGGGTTAAGTAGCACGTGCTGAAGGTGGATTAAAGCTTATTATCTCGATCTCTATTTCCGCATGTGCTTTTATTACATCGGTACGTCAGGGCGCGTCATGCGGGTCTATGATGAACATTGATGACTTGAGAACGAACTTTGACCCGAGATTGTCATCGTTAAACGCGATTCCGTGTTTCATTTGCGTGTGATACGCTAAGCGCTTCTACGAGCGCTTCTACGAAGGGGAGAGTATCTTTGTGTCTCCACGGGAAGAAGAACGGGTTGTAATCTCATGTTCGAAATTAGACGGTACGAGTAAGAGAAGGACAGTACCGAGAATTGGCACGGTTTATGGAATGCTTCAGATATCGTTCAGCTATTATGCGATTTTGTTTCACTTTTCGAGACTTTTCGTAATTTTTGAATTTTACCTGCCACAATTTCTGCTTGTTTCTCTATAAATATATGTAATTATATTAGCCAATATCAATTTCTGGGTTTCAATATCAAGGCGATTAAAGCTGACTAGTTATATGACATCTGCGCGGATGCAAATAATATATAATTATACTCTTTATATATGTTAATTGAATGTATAAAATACAAAAAATGATCTTTGATTAAGTAGAACTTTCCGCAGTTATTTAATTATATCTAGATTTAGAAGAAATTTGTTTAATTAAATAATCGCGTTCGATTATCATGGCGTTATACACGAGTTGTCATCGCATTAAGTGAATTGACGTAATTTATGCATGTATGACGCAAAGAATGCAATTATCGACTCGAGTGTAGGTATAATGCATTTTTCTAGAGAATTCGGTAAAAAAATAGATCTAAAATAAAACTGAAGTAATATCGGCGCGTGATTCCGCGAATAGCACACACAGGTGGATTTCATTAATTATCCATCATGGACATTTCAGTGTCTGTGTAATGTTATCCATTCTGCATAGTCGTCTTTGTATTTTCCACATTATCGATTACGACTTTATTACATTTGCCACCTTTTATTTGCTATAGCGAACAAAAGTTTATATTCGCGCACAAGAGTTCTATTTTTATTATGACAGACTTAATTACCGTGTTTTCAGTTAATTCAATAAAGAAGATATTTTACGATGATAGGATAAACAGTGAAATTTTAAAGATTCTTATAATTGTTATTCGATCAAACCCGTGATATTTGCTTATGGCTATACGAGATTCTAACAGTCTCATCTTTTAAATACTGAAATATTTTTAAATCTTATTGATTTTTACTTATTAGACGTTAATTTTTTATTAATTATTCGACTAATTTTATTTTTGGTATTTTGTGTGCAAATGCTATCATATATTGTAGCAAATTTAACTTTTACACATAATTATAAATTATTTAATTTTTTAAAAAATTGGATTTTACTTAAAAAGTAAATCATTTTTAATATTACATTTATGTTGCAAAATAAACAAAATTGTTTAATTTAATAAATTAAAAAAGAAAATTAATTATTACATTCTTTGCGACGATTGATTTAAAATTTTATTTCTCTTGGAACGTAAAACTTTGAAAAAAAGTAATAACAATAAGTTAATCTATATGAGTGCTTTTCTTAAAATTTTGTCTCCAAATACTTAAGCGTTACATACGATAATATGGCTTTATCAAAATTTGTTTGGAGAAAGAGAATAATAGAACATATCTTACACATATCTTGTACAATAAGATGCACGTTTTAACCTGACATACATTTAGATTAGATACAATATCTATCTTTTGTTAAATATTTTCTAATGGCAACGAATTGGTTGACTCAATACACTTGGCATTTATTTGGTACGTCTTGTAGAGGTATAAAAGTCATCGCGTTATTTGTACGGCGATGCTCGACTAGGTAGGCAGCAGCCCGAATTGCTTCGTGTATCGTTAAACTACTGTCAGTCGGAACGCGATCGCGACAAGATTAAGAGACATTGCGATTCATCTCGGTGAGTAAGTAACGATTATATTAAAAAGATATAAGGATAATTCTCTAATTACCATTTTATAAGAGTATCATTCTTCTGACGTTTAACATCGACTTTAGAATGTTACCGTGAAGTTGTGTGTGAGTGTGGTACTTCACTTTAGAAAATTAAAAATTTTATAGTTCTACTTGTGCCCGCAACAGATCCTATAACTTCTGATAGTATTTAATATAATTAATTTTTAGAAATAATATATTATTTAGAAATATATTAGAAATATATGAAAATAGAAATTATATATATATATATATATATATATATATATATACAATATTTACAAATAATAATAGATAATTTTGAGAAATAGTTCCATTGATATTTCCGATAAAACGATACTTGTGAAAAATATGAGGAAAGTACGGAATTGAGCAGAATTTCTATTTTATTTGTGCGGTACCAGCGCACAAATAAAATTAAACATTTATTGTTAATAAAACGTTTAAAATTATTGGAACTATGAGGGAACTGTTGAAAACTGCTGAAAAAAACGACAGAATTGAGCAGCACTTCACACTTTATATTAAAATATGCAGTGCCAACATTGAAATAAAAAATTTATTATAAAATATTTAAAAGGTATTATTAATACAACATATTCGGAATTATAGAAACTTCCGAGAATTGTAGAATTCTATATCTAACATTATCTTTTTTCGAAATATGAGGTGTCGCGGAAAATTAGCACTTTATACTTTGTTTTTTCAATAATATTAACGCAACTGTTTATAAAAACTATTATGAAGTACAGAATTATTAGGAATACAAATAGAACTATTGACATAAATTGTCGATTTTTTAGTAAAGTGAAGTGTCAACTTTACAGAGATCTTTAGTACTGATATTGTTTTGGAGTAAGAACGTTATACATTCATATAGACGAGATAGAAATGTCATAACATGCTATAGTATATAATACAGATATATGAAGCAAAACGCTATAAAAATGATTGATCTCTCAAAATTTATTTACGATGTCTATATTATAGTAATGAAAAATACTAGATGTTGTATTCGAGTAGTACGATGTACGTAATGGCGCGGCTAGGGAAAAAAGTTCTCGTGCGTGATCCCGAAGGATAGATCATAGAGACGAGGAGTGCGGCAACGTGACTGCTGTGCATTCTGCTATCTTCCGTGATCGTAATCATGGATGCACGCGGGGTTGAATTTTATTTCGAGAATAACATTTTAAGAAAAGTAGGACTCATATAAATTAGCTTATTGTCATTACTTCTTCTTTCCAAAGTTTTACGTTCCAAGAGAAATAAAACTGTATAATTGTAATTTTTTAATTAATTGTCGCCAAAAATGTGGTAATTAGTTTTTTTTATTTATTAAATTAAACGATTTTGTTTCTTTGATAGACATAATATTAAATTTAATGATTTACTTTTTAAATAAAGTAATTAAATAATCGTTTTTATTTTTTAAGAATTAAATAATTTATGTGTAAGAGTTAAATTTGCAACAATGTAGGATAGTATTTGCACATAAAAACCAAAAATAAAGTTAGTCGAATAATTAATAAAGAATTAACGACTAATAAGTAAAAATTAATAAGATTTAAAAATATTTCGGTATCTAAAGGATGAGACTTTGTTATAATTTCATACGACTAATATTACGGGTTTGGTCAAATAATGCCTTTGAGAGAGAACGTGGCGGAGTATGTAGTAATAATATTACATATCGAGTTAGCAGGTAGCGAAATTAATAAAAGCCAATCTCATACGCAAACTTATTACTAATGATATTCTACACAAAAAATTCGAGGAAGGAAATTACTTATTACGCACAAACCTACATGATTTTGCAGTCTGGAGAAGAAAAGTGGTTTTTCTACAGTGTTTTGTGCAGTAAATCCGAATCCGCAAGCACAAATATCCTATCACGTTAGGTTAACAAAAAAATGGAGTTGGAGATCTCTAAAAACGCGTTTTTAACCATTTTTGAAGATTTGTAGCTGACGATCCAATGTGCGAAAGACTTAAACTGGCTTGAATTAAAGCTGGAACACTGTACTGTAACATGAGAATGTTAAATCTTTTTTACCGCAGACATCATTGAACCTCAGGCTCGCTTTGTTTTTGAACGTTGGTGTGTATGCTCGTACCTTGCCGTGTGCAGAAAAAAGTAATTGTAGGAACTAAGATGTTAGAATACATTTTACATAATTTTTTTTGTAAAATACATTTACGTGTATTCTCGTAAATGTATTTTACAAAAAAAATTATGTTTATCTAATATTAATTTTAATATTATATTTAATATTAAAAGCCAAATACGACGGTAACAATGTTAAATTCTTCGCAGTAATCAATAACACAAGTTTACGATACGAAAACAAAGCTTCCTCTATGAGGAAGCAATACAATTTTGTAAACCTGTGTTACTGATTACTGCGAAGAATTTAACATTGTTACCGCCGTATTTGGCTTTTAATATTAAATAAAATAATAATATATAAAAGTACAAAAAATAATTCATAATAATATATAACATTATGAAATAGCAATTCTGAAATTTTATTCTCAATTTTGTCTCAGGATTTGTTTCTGGATTAATCTTTCATTAAATATTAGAATACTTGTTTAAAAACGAATGAGTTAAAATTAAGTCTTTAATTTCAGTACTTTCCGGGAAAAAAGTAGATAATGAAAATGTTGCGATTTATTTAATATTAAAAAAAATATTATTTTTGTCTCCAGTTTGCAAATTTTGTTTTTTATTTAATAAATACTTTTAGTCCTCTTAAGTAGCGTTTATTTAAATGAGCGTTTCTTAAGTTTGGTTGATGTTCTTGAACTTGAGCTACAAGGCTACAAGAATAGTCATAATAATAAGATGAGTGAAATTCGAATTGAACTTATCGAATACATATCTCACAAGCATCTATTTTTATCGTGCTTTAATCCGACTTCGAGTCATAAAATTCTCAATGGATCAGTGCAAACATTACAACTAATGTCCACGTACAACGATATTTCCTTCTTTCTCAGAAATAATGTTATCATTGAAGTATTTTTATTGCTGTTATCGAAAGTTGCTTTGGATATGATTTACCTATTCTCCGCTATCCGATTTGATCACATATTTTCTAGTTCATAAATCATCTAATCGGTATCCATATTCATCTAGTTTGTTCACCACTCCATTTCCTTATCGCCACTTAAGAGTATGCGTTCGATAATGTATCGGCCATAGACCTGAAATATTTTGAACTAGGTAGTGGACTTCTCTAATATCTATTCTTATATAAAATTATATAATAAATATTATTTTTAAACATTTGGAAACTTTTCTTTATTGATACCTATTGATTAAATACGAGTACTTTTAGTTTATTGTTTTCGAAATGGGTTACAACTCATCTCATTCTTTTATTCATAATCTTCGTACTCGATCTACAAATCAATATCTTGTAAACGAGTTTGTAAACTCTTCAATTAAACTCTTGTAATACACGCGATTAGGGTCGAGATTAAACCCGGAACCAATCGACGAGTTGATCACTCTCATACAAAGCTATCCTCAGACATTAATAATTAGATAATTTAACGAAAAAATGATGAATTTTTATATACTATGCTTTTTATACGCTAAAAATCTATGTTATGTATCTGTCGTAGTCGCATATTACAAAGTCCGCCGTTTTATAAAACGTCTAGGTATTTTATAAAGTGCGGCCACATTCTCAAATCATGCTTGAAAATGAAATGTTTTACAATCTGCCTAAGAATTTTAGTCGTTTTTTACAATAATTTTGTAATCTGGCTACGACATATCTATAATAATACATATTTATACTCGTAGAGATTTATTTGCATCGACCTGTCAAAAAACATGGTTTTCGACTTACTGGCATTTATTTGCCCTTTAGATCAGAAATCAAGTAAAAAACAGAATTTTCTTAAACAAGAACCAGAATCTTTTTATAGTATATATATATATGGTGTCCCAGGATTTACCCGACAGAATTGCGAGAGCAATTCTTTACAAGTGAAAAAAATAAGAAGAAAATGTTATACATATAAGGTTTGGATAGAAATGTTTTATTATAAAGTTATAAATAAATATTGAAACGGAACGTGAAATAGGTAACAATGGTCCTCTCTGACCTCCGAGATCGCCAGATTTAACGCCTCTTGATTTATAAATTTCCTGAGAAGTCTTGTTGCATGCTGAGACGCATCTCAGTAATTGAATTATTAATTCGTTGCATTAAATTTTCACGCGAAGTTACTTCTGTACTGCAAACGTAATTTTTTTTAAAGTTTCCCTTAAGTAAAAATCGAGAAGCGTTAAATCTGGCAATCTCGGAGGTCAGAGGATCATTAATTGTTACCTATTTCATGTTCCGTTTCAATGTCCGTTTTCAATATTCTTTTTTTCACTTGTAGAATATGCCTCGGCAGTTTGTCGGGTAATTCCTGGGACACTGTATATATGTATATATGTATAACCAGTACTATACTTTAAAAAGACAACCAGTACTATATTGGTTATATATTATACAGGGTGATTCCGACCACTTGTGCCGGTCGTTTTTCTCGGAAATGTGATGTTGCAGGAAGTTAGGAAAAAAATTTTTATTACTAATGGGCACCCAAAGTGATCATTGGTGATGGTTTTATTTTTCTGGACAAACCGGAAGTAGGTGTAACTGGGATCAGTTTAAAAATTTCAAATAGGAGAATAGGTCAAGTGGGGTATCGTTGGATGGAGCTTTGAAAAAGAAGCAACTTTTACTAAAACTTTTTTCAATTACCTCTTACAAGTTTCGAGGAAAATTCGTTTGAATGTGTGCAGTAATTTACAAGTGCTTGAAATGTTTCCGCGATAGCTTTTCGTACTGTTGATCGTTTAAAATTGGACACCCTGTATATATGTATATACATTATACATATATATATATATATATATACTTAATAAAAAATATAACAAATGTAACATGAAAATTGATGAAGAAGTGTGTTATCTTTTTGTAAGAAGGATATTTTCTCCAACGGTCAAATCACGCCTTAACATACAAGTTCTCGTCCGATCACTTAAGTCAAGCGATGTTGAGCGCGGTTAGTACTTAAATGGGTGACCGTTTGGGAACATCGCGTATTGTTGGCATTTTTTTTGAATTTACTTATTTCATGTGCCTGAAAGTTATTAATTTTATATTAATTTTATATCGTGGTTATATATTGCCTATTATATAAAATTAATTAAAATGATAACATGTGATATAATATATTATATATATATATATCCAGAATAACTGAGAGTTGTTTATGGAACGCCGTTTTACTCTTTAATAGCATAAATAATATTCTACGTAATATAAAAGTTTCAAGAAATAATTGCCTTCAGAAAAATGGTGATTCTTACTAATGAATTAAAATTATGTCGATCATAATAAAAATTGGATGAATTAAAATTATGTCGGGACATAAAAATAATTCCGAATTTTTATGATGTCTTGACATAATTTTTATTCATCCATTTAAGATTATGCCGGAACATAATAAAAATTGTACGGCAAGCTACTCTACTTTTTAATAGCATAAATAATATTCCATTCAATATAAATGATCAAAAAATAATAGTCTTAAGAAAAATTGCGATGAATTAAAATGATGTTGATACGTAAAAATAATTCCGAATTTTTATGATGTCTCGACATAATTTTAATTCATCCAATTTTTATGATGTCTCGACATCATTTTAATTCATCAAATTAATATTTGATGAACATAATAAAAATTGGATGGCACACCGTTTTACTTTCCAATAGCATACAAAATATTCCGTTCAATATAAAAATTTAAAAAAATAATTGCCTTAAGAAAAATGGGGATTCTTACTAATGAATTAAAATTATGTCATACATAATAAAAATTGGATGAATTAAAATTATGTCGGGACATAATAGAAATTCGGAATTATTTTTATCCCCGACATAATTTTAATTTCACGAATTAAAATTATGTCTCGACATAATTTTAATTCATCCAATTCTTATGATGTGTCGACATCATTTTAATTCGGCCAATTTTTATGATGTCGCGACACAATTTTAATTTGATGAATTAAAATTATGTCGCGACATAATAATAACTGGATGAATTAAAATGATGCCGATACGTAAAAATAATTCCGAATTTTTATGATGTCTTGACATAATTTTAATTCATCCAATTTTTATGATGTCTCGACATAATTTTAATTCGTCGAATTTTTATGATGTTGCGACATAATTTTAATTTGCTGAATTAAAATTATGTCGCAACATAATAATAATTAGATGAATTAAAATGATGCCGATACGTAAAAATAATTCCGAATTTTTATGATGTCTCGACATAATTTTAATTCAACCAATTTTTATGATGTCTCGACAAAATTTTAATTCATCTAATTTTTATTATGTCGCGACATAATTTTAATTCTGCCGCTAGCGAATTTAAGTTCTTAATACTTGCAACACTAAGATGGCGCCGATAAACAATTTAACGCCAATGAGAAACGCACGAACTACTGTCCACGTATTCCAGGTCGCCGATGACGGGACCCAAGCAATGCGCTCCGTAGTTTCCGGTGTCTAGGTATTCCAATTTCTCGAATTCGGTATCTGCGTGCCCTAGGTCGCCGATGACGAGGTCCAGATGTTGCGCTCCGTAGTTTTCGGTGTCTAGATGTTCCAATTTCTCGAATTCGGTATCTGCGTGCCCCAAGTCGCCGATGAGGAGGTCCAGATGTTGCGCTCCGTAGTTTTCGGTGTCTAGGTGTTCCAATTCCCCGAATTCGGTATCTGCGTGTTTCAGGTCGCCGATGAGGAGGTCCAGATGTTGCGCTCCGTAGTTTTCGGTGTCTACATGTTCCAATTCCTCGAATTCGGTATCTGCGTGCCCCAGGTCGCCGATGAGGAGGTCCAGATGTTGCGCTCCGTAGTTTTCGGTGTCTAGATGTTCCAATTCCTCGAATTCGGTATTTGCGTGCCCCAGGTCGCCGATGAGGAGGTCCAGATGTTGCGCTCCGTAGTTTTTGGTGTCTAGGTGTTCCAATTCCTCGAATTTGGTATCTGCGTGCCCCAGGTCGCCGATGAGGAGGTCCAGATGTTGCGCTCCGTAGTTTTCGGTGTCTAGATGTTCCAATTCCTCGAATTCGGTATTTGCGTGCCCTAGGTCGCCGATGAGGAGGTTCAGATGTTGCGCTCCGTAGTTTTCGGTGTCTAGATGTTCCAATTCCTCGAATTCGGTATTTGCGTGCCCCAGGTCGCCGATGAGGAGGTCCAGATGTTGCGCTCCGTAGTTTTTGGTGTCTAGGTGTTCCAATTCCTCGAATTTGGTATCTGCGTGCCCCAGGTCGCCGATGACGAGGTCCAAATAGTGCTCTCCGTAGTTTTCAGTGTTTAGATGTAGTTTTCGGTGTCTAGGTGTTTTATTCCCTCGAACTCGGTGTCTACGTGTGCCAGGTTGCTGATGACAAGGTCCAGCTAGTGCGCTCCGTAGTTTTTGGTATTAAATGTATTAATACTTCGAATTGGATGTTTACGTGTCCCAGGTCGCCGATTCAAAGTATTAGTACATGTAGACACCGAAAATTATGGAGCGCACTATCTGGACCTTATCATCGGTGATCTTGGACGCATAGTCATCGAATTTGAGGAATTGGAACACCGAGACACCGAAAACTACGGAGCGCACTGTCTGGGTCCCGTCATCGGCGACCTGGGATACGTAGACACCGAATTGAAAATATTAATACATCTAAACGCCGAAAACTACGGAGCGCACTAGCTGGACTTCGTCATCAGCGACCTGGCACACGTAGACACCGAATTCGAGGGATTAAAACACCTCGACACCGAAAATTACATCTAAACACTAAAAACTACGGAGAGCACTATCTGGACCTCGTCATCGGCGACCTGGGGCACGCAGATACCGAATTCGAGGAATTGGAACACCTAGACACCAAAAACTACGGAGCGCAACATCTGGACCTCCTCATCGGCGACCTGGGGCACGCAGATACCGAATTCGAGGAATTGGAACATCTAGACACCGAAAACTACGGAGCAACATCTGGACCTCCTCATCGGCGACCTGGGGCACGCAGATACCGAATTCGAGGAATTGGAACATCTAGACACCGAAAACTACGGAGCGCAACATCTGGACCTCCTCATCGGCGACCTGGGGCACGCAGATACCGAATTCGAGAAATTGGAACATCTAGACACCGAAAACTACGGAGCGCAACATCTGGACCTCGTCATCGGCGACCTAGGGCACGCAGATACCGAATTCGAGAAATTGGAATACCTAGACACCGGAAACTACGGAGCGCATTGCTTGGGTCCCGTCATCGGCGACCTGGAATACGTGGACAGTAGTTCTTGCGTTTTTCATTGGCGTTAAATTGTTTATTGGCGCCATCTTAGTGTTGCAAGTATTAAGAACTTAAATTCGCTAGCGGCAGAATTAAAATTATGTCGCGACATAATAAAAATTAGATGAATTAAAATTATGTCGAGACATCATAAAAATTGGTTGAATTAAAATTATGTCGAGACATCATAAAAATTCGGAATTATTTGTACGTATCGGCATCATTTTAATTCATCTAATTATTATTATGTTGCGACATAATTTTAATTCAGCAAATTAAAATTATGTCGCGACATCATAAAAATTCGACGAATTAAAATGATGTCGAGACATCATAAAAATTGGATGAATTAAAATTATGTTGAGACATCATAAAAATTCGGAATTATTTTTACGTATCGACATCATTTTAATTCATCCAGTTTTATTATTTTGTCGCGACATAATTTTAATTCAAATTAGAATTATGTCGCGACATCATAAAATATGACCAAATTAAAATTATGTCGAGACATCATAAAAATTGGATGAATTAAAATTATGTCGAGACATAACTTTAATTCGTGAAATTAAAATTATGTCGGGACATAAAAATAATTCCGATTTTTTATTATGTCCTAACATAATTTTAATTCATCCAATTTTTATTATGGTCGACATAATTTTAATTCATTAGTAAGAATCACCATTTTTCTGAAGACAATTATTTCTTGAAACTTTTATATTACGTAAAATATTATTTATGCTATTAAAGAGTAAAACGGCGTTCCATAGTTGTTAGTAGTAACGCATAGGTCCTCCTTTCGATCGGATTACCGCGACAGTTGCAAAAACATTTGGCTATATATGTATACTTAAATTACGGAAGATACCATTTAATAGAGGAGTGTTGGTGGCAAATGGAAACGACTGTCTCAGTTTTGCTGGTGTACATATAAGTGCACATGCATCTATTCTGTTTTTTTAATTTTTCTTATATCAATTTTTATTTATTTATATCTTTCTTTTATCCAATCCACGATTTTTATGTACGCAAAATTGCAAAACATGTAACTACCTCGAATATGTGGAGCTTTTACCGTTTACTTTTTTAAGTTAATTGCATTTATTTCGGTCGAATTCGGTTGGGCAAGAGAACAAATAAGTAGTTGTGCTGTCGGTGATGTCCGTCGATTTTTGTTAGTGTAATGAGAAAGGAGATTGAGAATGCGCCTGTGAAAAATAGAGACTTTCGCCAGAAAAACGCGTGCGAACATACGCGTCGCGTTCATTGTTTGGGCAGGCGTGGGTTGGTGTCACAGATCGCGATAAAAACGCGGCTTTCAAAAGACTACACCTTGAGTGCGTACTCAACGGAGAAGTGCGTCTACATCACCCTTTGTGCCCGTTAACCGACGAGTAACCCTTCCCGCATGACAAAAGTCGCGCCTGTAAAGGGCAACATTTTACTTAGGGCGGATAGTAATCATCGGCATTACATTGTGGCTAACTGAAGGATTGAGGAAGGGATAATGGAAAGGCGTCTTGAGAAAACATTTAATACGTTAAATTAATAAGTAAATACTAAAGATAATAAATATTACTACAACATTGCTCGGAGTAAATTAAAGGCGTAATTAAGAAACAAATTAAATTGATTTTTAATGAAGATGGATATAGACCATGATTTTTTTAAGGCGAGATAAATTCTCTTGCAATATCTACAGTCAAGAATAAAACTTAAAGAAAATATTTCTAATAAAATTTAATTGTTAAGAGATTCTAGCAAGTTGAGAGGAATATAGATATACCACCTTTGATCGGGCTGATTCATTGTAGCCTAATAATATTTGTGTGACTTTTTATATTTATTTTCAATTAAACTGCACGCCGATTATTTGTCGGTCTTGAAATCCTAGTGATTTGTTGGAACAGTAAATTTAACATACTTAAATCGATAATCGATTTAATTTTTGATCATGCTAATAAGCATCTTTTAAAAATAACTGTAAAGAATTTATTGCGAAAAATATATGTTATTCCAGCCAAAGTTCAAACCTGGGCCTTCCTCCATTGAGGCCAGTGGTCGAATTAGTATAAGTAAAGCCCGTCGTGTAATGCCTTAATGGAGGGAGATCCAGCCTGGAGGGAGATTCAGGTTTGAACGCTGGGATATTTTTTGCAATAAATTTTTTACAGTGAATGATATTTTTCGCAATAAATTCTTTACAGTGATTTAAAATAAGTATAAAAATTCACATAAATATTATTGGATGATTCGTCCAACTAAAGATAGCATATACCTATTTACTTGTTAAAAATATTTCTTTTATATGTAAATAGACATTTAACGCGACTTTATTTTCGAGATACACGAACGGATTCGTCACTAGTCTGTCGAAGAAACGATATCGTGATATCAATTTTATATTTGTGTAGCATGATAAGTGCAGTATTTGCTACGAGTGTACTATGATGATGGATTACGTTGATAATCACAATTCGTCAAAGTGCACGACATCTGGAATTCCAAAGATTGTGAAACTACTGTCCTAAAAATATATATAAATATATTATCGGTCTAAAAATGGAAAGATATATAATCTGTCCGATTTGAGAACTGAAAGGTGAAACCTGAAAGAAAATCGTCTCGAAATGGTCCAAGGTTAAGAATTACGGTTTTCTGAATGCAGATGTTGTCTTACAGATGTTCCATATGGAGAAATAGGTCCATTTTAGAAATAAAGCGCTCAAATATCTGTTTTTTTTAGAAGCGGAAAAGTAAACGAAAATACATTAGAAATAAAACGCTCAAATATCTGTTTTCTGTAAGACTATAGGTAAAAGTATCTTCTGTAAAAATAGACGAAAGAAACCTATTTAGTCTCTTAATATAATTAGGATCCAATGACAGACGTGAGAAATATATCTCTTTGCAATTCTCTTTGTTATATAAATTAAAGAAACAAAATCGCCGTGTCTCTTTGAACGGTCTTGGAGCCTGAGGCTGCGTTCGTTAACACCGCTAAGTTTTCTCGGCAAACGTTGTAAAACTCGGTTCGTTATCTTTGCCATAAACGTGCTGTTACGGGGTGCAGCGCTTAAACAATTAATCCACGCGGCCGGCGTGGCGCGGCGGTTCGTTAACTTCGCGACGCCAAAGTTTGCGCGCACGGTGGATAGTAGTTTTCGTTATCGCCTTCAGTTTACACACGGCGCCACGAATTTCGGGATCTTGAGGAGCAGACGGAGGTATGAGAATATCCTGGACAGTTTAGGGAAAGGAAGATGCGTGGTCGACATTTTTACAATAGAAGATATTTTATCTCATTTGATGAGAAACGTTTAAGCCACTCAAAATAAAAGAAGAAACAATTTTTGTGACGCACCGAAAAAAACGCTGAGATTTCATGACGGTCCACTTATGACAATTTCCTTTGCTATTCAGAGAAATATTTTACTCTATTAAGATACCAGACATAACATAACGTTAAATAAGTTTCTTTTCATGTAGTTCGAGATATTCGCTCGCAGATAAGACTTCTTCTTCTTTTTCTTCCTCCTAAAGATAATACCTTCCGTTACAGGAATGTGTGTGTGTGA
Organism: Leptothorax acervorum; assembly: GCA_035220615.1. Lineage (NCBI taxonomy): Eukaryota > Metazoa > Arthropoda > Insecta > Hymenoptera > Formicidae > Leptothorax > Leptothorax acervorum. The sequence goes on along the minus strand of JASTWQ010000158.1, from coordinate 200,570 downwards.
TAAGTAGAACCGAACGCAAATCGGGTGAATTTATCCGTCATTACAAAACGGCACATCGCAATAGAAATAATATTTACGGCGGCGTTTTGCGAAATCAGCTTCACCTTCGGGAGTCAACGTGCGTAATTTATTTTCCGCCGCGGCCGTGCCGTTGCATCGTGTCGCGGCTCGCGAATGCAATCTAGCCGAATGACGTTGCACTATACGCGACGTCGTCGCCGTGCCACATGGTGCGGCGTGTGATACTTATGAATGAGAATTAAAGGCCCTGGTGCGTGTGAAGCGATATGCTGGGTCAACGAGGCGAATGCCGAGGCGACCGGAATAACAAATACCTGTCGCTGATATTATTACTCTTATCGCTGTTCCCTTAACTCTTTCTCTTTCTCTTTGTCACTGTATCGCATTGATATCGCGGCATGAGGTTTCACGAGAGAACACAATCAGCACGCTGCAATTTTAACACAGCGCGGACTGCGATTACGCAGATATGTGTACAGCAATGCGATAACATGAAAAATCAATCGTCTCGCGATCAATATCTGTAAGTATATGTACTTGACTTTTAGTGCGAAAAACTTCTTTTTATTACATACTGTGACGCTGTTTTTATTGCGTATTGATAGCGCACTTTTTTCATAAGGCCATAAAGCTCTAGTGCGAAACACGAATTAGAACTGAGAAATACAATCGTACTAAAGGGGACTTTCACTTCTTCTTATTCTTTTAGCATCTTTATTAATTTTATTTTTATCTCGTAAAATCCACGTGTGACATTTCATATAGATTGAGTTTATTGATGTGGTTCTTGCAGTACTTGCAAGTCACAAAGGCAACTATTGTTACTAGTGACAAATAGTGAATGATTTAGTATGTAAAAATCAGCATACATTTAAATTAATTATTCCGTAAGGTTTTTTCTCATTAAACCGTCGCTGTATAAACTGAAAATAGCAGAGCGAAGTCACAAATTTGACTAGAGAACGGTAGGACACGCGCCTTGTGTGTCAGCTGATGCGTGCGCGTTGCTAAGCAGCCGCTCAAGGACGGCCGCCATGACTCTCGTGTCGTGTCAAAAGTTGCCGAAAGTTTGTCGAAAGTTTCGCTCTATTTATATACGGTACGGTCACAATCAGTTTGGCGTCGCGTCAGTATCTTTAGTAATGTTTATTGCATCGATTAAACAGTTTTTTTATTTGTTCATTTACTCGAGAAGTATGAACGTATTCCATGAATGTGCGATTACATGGGATAATTGGGAAAGGGGGGGTCAAAATTGGCAAAGTTTACGGACATATATCTCCGAAATCAAGCTAAAAAAATCCGAAATTTTTCAGACACTCTAGGAACGTTGACCTTTCATATGATATCATATTTTTCGGGCTTTCTAAATGCAAAAACCACCTTAACAAAAAATAGGAGTTATCGTAGATTACGACGAGCCAGACAAGCTTTAATATGACGTCAGTATGAATCAACACTGATAAAGTGATTAAGATAACTGATAAAGCGTCTACCTGACATTTAAGGGATTGTCCTTCTGTCCTATCATTCAGGTCCACTTAGGGAACTTAAGGGAGGAGATCATCCACTTATCTAGAATCGGCTGGGGTTTATCTATAGCGCTTTATTACATTCGTACCCTCCAAGGACTTCTTAGGTAGGTCAGTAAGAAAGTTTAACTAATGGAAAGACTCGGGGCCGATTTCCTATCCGTTTATTTTGTGAAGAAGAGATAGGTTTCTGAAAATAATAAATCAATGTTACAGTAAAATTGGAAGAATTGAGTTAGCAAGGAATATAAACCTAAATCTCAGTACTTCGTTTCCGGCGATACACAGAAAGGTAGACTTGGTTACTGGTGAGACGCTATTATCAATATTCATGTAATCACGAGCTTCTAATAATTACCGAACGCGATAGAGTACTATTAAAGTTAAATATATAGTTTAAGTGTATTTTTATATTAATTTTATATAAATTTTTTTCGTATACTTTGGCGTTTTAATGAATTTAGTGGCTGAAATCTCAAGATTTCGTGGTAATTCACTTTGTGATTATTGAAAACAATTAAAAGTAAATACGTAGAGCTTTTAAATGCACATTCCGAAAAATTCCATGGTTTAAAGGTTTAAAGTTTTTGCTGGTTAGGATTAAAAAACTCGTTTATGTGCTTATTTGATTAAAATCATGTCAGAGCACGCAAGAGATACACATTTACATTGGAACGTGTATAATTAAATGTGTATATGACATTAAGGTCAATATGCTATTCGGCATTATAATTTTGTTCTAAAGACCTAAGGACCTAAGCGATAAAGAGAAGATAGTGGGCGTTGACACTTGACACAAATGTACCTATGGCGCCTATTGATATGCATTGCAGACTTTGGGCGCATAGATAAGAATCTAAGCTGGGATAGGTACAAAAATATAAGGAATAGAGGCAGTGCACAAACCGACCAATCACAGTCGAGAGTTTGGTCTAGTTTAGCACAATATCTTTACATTTTTGAGAAACCTGATTGACCGATTCATTTGCTTACGTCTTGCTGCTTACATTTTTCTGCGGGTCTATATAAGACGATGTTTGAGATGATTTCGACACTTCATTTGAGTACCTCGGCAGTAGTACTTCGTAGTGCGAGACTTTTGTCCGTAGTAAGAGAAACTTGCCGTTTCGCAAAGCAGAGACGGAGCTCGTTCGAACGTATCACAGTACAGAAGGTATGTATTTTGGAAATTATCGTCTCGGGCCTCGTCGGATCGTCGTTTCGCAAAGCGGAGACGGAGCTCGTCGTGGAGCTGTTCGTCGACTCTCTCGCGATTCGAGTATGTGCCCAAATTAACTGATGGGAACGTCGATCAGCCGATGCGGGCTATCCAGGGTACATGAGCTAACAGAGTAAATTTTCCTACACGGAGAAAATTTTATATTACAATAAATTTTACTATGGTGTCGCACCAACTGCGGACCGTCAAGGAATTATAAGTTTAAATGCTATAGTCATAAAAATTTTACTATGAGAAAGTTTAATAGTTGCGTTACACTTTATTGTTTTTAAAATAATGACTATAGCATTTAAACTTATAATTCCTTGATGGTCCGCAGTTGGTGCGACACCATAGTAAAATTTAATATAAAATTTTCTCCGTGTAGGTTAATTTTACGTCCGTGCATATTAATATACGTGTATCATTGGCGATTCATCGGGTGACCGAACGTATGCAACTGGTGTCATTATCGTGGCTTCGCAAACGACTGTCGTCGTGCAGCTACATCGCTATTTCGAGATTAACGCGACCTGAATGAACCTATTAGCCGGATAAACATGTGTTTACGATCAGTATCATGCGTTCATTTATTTTGAGCCATTGCCGAAATAGTGCTGCTCGACCCGTGTGACAACTGGTCGACCTTCTTGACGGATGATGTTGCATCGTTTATGCATCTGTGCGGCGATGCCGCACATTGCATATTTGTGAAATCGGACCCGGGGCGATCCGACATTTCGGCTTTCCTGAACTAAATTTTCAATTCTCGATTTTGAGTCGAGCTCAATTAATCAAGAGAGGCTTACACCGCATCGGCGCGCAGATTTGAGCCATTCTTTATTATTGTGGAATGCATTAAATGAGTGCATTCAGGGTTTCAAGATTCGTTCGAAACTCCAAAGTCCTCTTCTCTTTAAAAGTTGCTACTCTTATTGCCAAATTAATATCAATTTTATGTGTTTTCTAGATATAATCTTTTACATGAAGTTTAAAAGAGAAGGTGGATGATGTTGTAAATTATCGTAAATAAACAGATAAGAATAGTCGAACGGTATTAAAGCTTTGACTGAAGTTATTATAGTAATAGTCAATTAATCAGTTAAAATTGATATCTCTTAAGCGGAGTCTACAATGAGAATTTAAGGCGTAACATTTAAGTTTTAAGCATTAAGCCGTAAGCAATTGACAAATCACAGTCGAATGTGAGAAGAACATTTGACTGTGATTGGTCAATTTCTTACGGCTCAAAGCTTGAATTTTACGCCTTAAATCCTTATTGTAGATTCCGCGCTTTAAATAATGATAAGTTTAAGGAATTACATGTGTTATTAAGTTGCTAAGTATTTGACGTCACCCGGTACGTAGAGAATAAAGTGAGTGATACACTTTTCCACTTTCTCCGCGACCGAGATTGCACGAGCCTTGGGCATAACACATAATGAGGCAAAACTCGCCTTCAACCTACCCGTATACACAGTGCTCCAGAAATATCGGTGACAGAAATTTTTGGATTTTGTTGAAAAAAGTATCAATTTAGTCTCTTTCTTCTTTTTGATGATTTATTTTGTCCGATATATTTTGCGTTATTTATAAATCTATAAATTTCTTACAAACCTAAAAATTACAAACTTAAAATTATATTATAAAGATTTTCAGAAACTCTCGCATTAAAATTCAACACCAGTTAATGTCATTGATGATTTAATTGGTATTCAATATTGTTTGTAAATTAAAATTTTCCAATCTATCCTTGTTCGTAAAAGATTCAAATTGAGAGCTTCAGCGAAATATATATCGTAATATTAAAATTGTTGGAAACGACGACAGTAATTCGATATATTGGTGAATAATCTTTGATGGCCGCAATTGCAACACTCTCGATAATTTCGCATTCGATAACGAAAATGATAAAATACAACCAATTGCGGCGATATTAGTCGGCGGTGCCGACATGATGTCACTGTTGTTTGTGCATTGGGATGCGTCGCAGGTCTGTCTACATATCACGATGACTAAAGTCGTCGACCTAGTCCGCGACTCCACGTGCGAAAAACTCGCGCCACCTTCAATTATTTCGTGGCGCAATACACATTTAATCGCGCTCCAATCACGCCGGAAAATCGCAATTAACGCGAAAGCAGCAGTCACATAAAAAGTTAAACGTATTTTCCCGTACGAATTAATTTTTTGATATCTGCGATGAAAAAAATTGTACATTTTTTAAACAGTATTTTTGACTTTTTTTAATCTGGTAAATAAAAAGGAATAAATGTCGATGACACCAAAAAGTTTATATCCGTTTGTGATATGTAAATTGTATACACAATATTCAGATTTAGTTTTACTTCCATAATGGATGGCGGAGATATATCTCCAGTATGGCGGAGAGTTGAAACTCGTTTTTGAAACTTTTGCGATTAATGCGTCAATCTGAACGATCCAAGTCAAGACTGGAATACAAATGATTTCATTATCATTCACCATTGTTAAAATCGACGCATTAAGCGCCACGTGTATGCTGCAGAATGCACATTATCTCCCCTTCGTATATGAAACCTCAAACCTCTTCGTAGGAACCCTTTGTTTTCTCTCACAAAAAACCTTCATAATATAATTGACACCATCGTTATTTATACCATGTTTAAAAAACTTATGATATATAATTATAAAATATAAAAAGATATTTACGCAATGGGGACGCAAATAAATGCGTAATCATCATAGAAAAAAAATATTTTTTTGATTTAAAAATATCTTTAGTTTCAAGTTTCAACGTGGAAATCTTGAAATAATGATTATATTGCGAAAGAAAGACATACTATTGCGTTAAACGAGGAAAACTTGCTTGAATGAGGTCACATTTATATAGATCAACCATGAAAAAAATGTTGAAACAACACGTTGAAATTCTTATAAAGAAAGATTATATTGTTTCGTGTATACTTATAAGAATTTCAACGTGTTATTTCAACTTTTCTTTTTGGTTGAACTATACTATATAAATGACTTTATTAAAGCAAATTTTCTTTCTTTAACGCAATATAATCTTATTTCAAGATTTCCACGTTGAAACTAAAGATATATTTTCAAATAAAACATTTTTTTTCTGTGCATAAATTAATAATATCTCGTTATTATTGCCAGGCTTATTAATGAACATTCTACTTTACAATTATAAACTTAACCGTGCCCGTTTTTCGCACCTCTCGACCCTTGTCCGTCATCTATCTATATCGTCTATATCGAGGTGTCGCTAAATTGCGGCCGGCGTGGTCCGCATGAGAGCCGCTGCGCGTCCCCATTTCTCCTTTCAGCGGTCGGTCGCTCGATCCGCGGTTGTATAACACCAATGAAAGTACTCCGACGCGACGGGGCGACGGTCAACGTCACGTCCACGTCCACATGGGCCGTTCGTCGTGTCCTTTGGCCGTAAACCGTCGTATCGCGATCCGTCGTCGTCTCGCGGGCCGGTTGGGCTCCTCCGGCTCCTCCCGCGGGTCTCTCCTATCGGCCTCCACCGTATCTAAACGAAGACGTAACGTACGCCGCGCCGGTGGCACGCGGTACTCCAATGTCCTGGCGAAAATTATATGTTTATTAAAAGTTTATAAGAAGTTTTGCTTAAGTGTTGAGTAGATGTTTCATTTGAGCTTTAAAACATTTATTAAATTGTTTATGAGATGTAAATTTAAACATGAAATTGTTTATGAGATGTTCACGGCTATGTTTGATAGATGTTCGGAAAGTGTTGTGTGATGTTTTTGGAGTGTTGCAAATGTTCACGAGGTGTTTTAAGCAGCAGTTTGCGAACGCGTCAAAATGACGTCAAATATACAAAATTATAATTAATTAAGAAACAAGATTTATTATAAAATACATACGTTTTATGTTTATTTAATTATTATTATTAGTCTTCAAAAATAAAGGTAACTAAAATAAGATTACATTAACGTTACATCAATTCAAAAGTGTATACCACATTTTATTATAAAAGTGGACTTCACAATACAACTGATACAAGTTGTGCAGTTCCGTCATTTATATCGTTCGTATATAGCACCGTTCGTTGTATTTTAAATACGAGAAACGGGTCTCATCGGATTCCATCTATCGGATGATTCGACATTTACATACTGTCTTCTTACGTGTAATGATGTTTTTAAAAGAGATCTCCATGTTGTGGAGATGTTTATTAGATGCTTATGAAAAGAACGTTTGAGAGATGTTGGGATATTGTTTTGATGCACGCTGAAATCAATGTTACATGACTGTTTTTAAAGCGTTTCTTATGAAGTGTTTAAATGGCGTTTAATACCATAGTCTCAAACGTTTCCATTATAGTTTTCTAAGTATTTATAAAATGTTATTGCAAGCCGAAATCAAGGCAGATTACCTCGCGGCGATCAATGAGATCGAGGAACCAACTCGAGCCGAGATCTCAGATGATTACTCACGGTACATGACGAGTATTTACTATTTAGGGACATTTCAGATCTGCAATTTGTCTTTCGTAGACTATTATATCAATGGAAAAGATGGAAATTATTTCCTCTTACTGCCACGTGCTCGTTCTGTTCCCCTTCGAAGATATATGTTCTGCTACGCGCTTCCCGATAGATTTTATCTTGTTACGAGACATTTTCCTTATTTTGATAGCGCCGGGAGACTAACGTTATATGTATAAAATGGCATATATCGATTAATAGTAAATCAATATCGTTGAAGAAGGAGACAGAGGGAGAGAAAGAGTAAGAATTGAAAACATATATTTTTTATCTTGTCGCCGAGAAACTTGATTTGGCGAGTCGGCATGCGTTTTGAAGTGGCGTTATCGCCTTGATTATCTTACACATCGATGATACGCAAGTGCAACGCGCGATATGGAACGCCGATATTTAGATACTGTGCCGGTATCGCAGCCGCCAGATGATTTGATTTGGGTCAATACCATACTTTGGCGCGGATCGCGCATAAAAATGCAGCTGTTGCGTATTTTCCAATCAAGCGTCACCATATGCCGGTTCGATAAGATAGCGGCTTTTCCTCGTGATAAATTTATTGAACCTGGAGTGTGCATTGCCGAACGTGCTCACAATCCTTTTTTTTTTTCTTTTTTTTTCCTTAACAACGGGCTCCGCTTTTTGCTGCAGCGCAAAAGCGTTTTATTTTCGAGAGCCGCTTGTATATCGGAAACAACGCCGAATCGATATTTCGGCGGAGCGAACCGAGATAAAAAGAGACTCGTCGAACTTACGGGGACGATATCTTTTTGCGCGACCGTAAAATGCCGTAAATTGTACTAGAACAAATAAAAATAGGAACGTGTCCGGTTTCACATTCTGCATGAGACGTGGTTATAAATACGGGATGTCTGGCGTTGTCTACCTCTCGTTCCTCGAAAAGTTTAGCGTCGCGAAAATCACTCCGTTGATCACATAATGATTAATGACAATTATCTATGCCGTCGGCTCATCCGTTAATCGAATCGGCAATTGACCCTTAAACCGTATACATGGGTCGTTCGCGTCCGCGGCATTTTGACTATTTACGGTGAGTTTCCTCAATTGCTTGTTTTCAACGATTAAATTAACAATTGCAAAATTAATTTTATAAATTATCACTGTTTATAAACTAATTTTATTTAAGGGTAATATATATTTAAGGGTTAATACCAGGTTGTAGAGAAAAGTTTCTTATTTTAATGCGCTAGATAAGGCATCTTTTGTCAGGGCGCAATTCGAAGCGAAACGGCATGGCGCGTCACTTCTTGTTTTCTACGTCGACGACTTTATCCGTCGACCTCGCGGAGAGACGATTACCTAAGGTCAAGCGCATATTTGCGCTCGCACGCAGGAAACCTCATCACTAATTATCTCTGTGCCTCGAAGATATGACAAGCCACGATAGGGTTAAGGTTAACTTAAAAATATATAAATCTAACCAGATGTAAAAAAATATATAAACACAATTATTTTCATCAATGCTCACACAGTGCAGAAATTAATTCTTTGACTGTTAATAGGGATAGACTGTTCTTCGAACTGAAATTATTTGCAAATAAAAGTGCATTTTATGCTGATTGCATAATTGACATTCGTTAATATTCAGTATAGTAAAGCGTTATTGACATAAATAATATATAATATATATAGTATGCAGATGAATAATAGATAAAATTCGATATATTATTTAGAATTAAAATTTAAAATTTTATAAATATATTTATTTAACTTATTATTATTATGAATATTATATAAATATATTTCAAAATAAAAAATTGGGAGAGCGGAATTAAAGGGTGCAGCCTTTAGGATTACATATTAAATTTTATTATGTTTCCAGTCTATTAAATACATTTTTACCACATTGTTTACTGTTATATAAATAGATACGTAAAGTGAGATCTCTTAAGCTACGATTACAGCGGTAGACTTTAATCCTCGATGTAACGAAGTAACGAATTTTCCTGAGCCGGCGAGGTTCGTCGTCGCGTCGGTCGTCGGTTTTGCAGCCCGGCCGCGGCGTGTAGGGCGCGAGTGCGGTAAAAGGCGATGCGCGTCGAGCGCATATCGGTGTACGCTCGTTGTGATTAAGGCCATGGTCATAAGAGCTGCCTGCTGGCGTGCTTATGGATGCGAACAAGTTAAATACTTAGGCTCTGATCTAGGCGCTCTTATCGTCGCGCGCGCGTTCGGTTACAAAGTTCCTGGCCTGTTTGCAACGCGAAACCGCTGTTTGTCGACCGTCGCGCGTTAAACAATACGTTATTTACAGGATATTCTCGCGAACCTCTTCCCAATTTTAATTTAACATTGCTTTTTTAGAATTGACCTTTGGACCGTTGGTAGTAAATTGGAGATCTGAATTGAATACGCGATTAAGGAAGCGAAGTGTGAGATAGTAAAAATTATTAGACTTGAAAATTTTATTTTACGAATTGTAAAGAATAAGATTAGTTTTAATTAACGCTAATATTCAAGTTTTCTATCATATCTTGAAATTCGGCGCTTATACGCCGATATATTTTAATTAGCAGGTATATGTATATTATATATATTTAAGTAATGACTTAATTTAATTAATTGATAAATAATTATTTTTTATTTAAAAAAATAAGGAAATTTACGATCCTTTATGCTCTTGGCGAAATATCGTTGGCAGTTCCCCGAGGCACGTATCAATGCGTCTGCGGAATCGATGGTTCCTCGAAATTCCGAAGCACGCGACAAGATTTGCCGATGCGGGCTACACAAGAGAGAGACGCGTGCGTTTTCGTATGCGGGATGCGTTTATGCCGGGCGAGCGAGTTGCCATACGAAGATCTCCACGACGTCGTTTCAGTCTGACAGTCTGCGAAAGAGAGAAGTAGGGAAGAGGGAGGCATGATGCCTAAAAGCGTACACTTGTGTGCACTCTCTCTCTCTCTCTCTCTTGTGGAACATGCTCTCACCAGCGCGAATACGGGAAGAGAGGGAAGAGAGTGACTAGGAAAGAGAGAGACATTCTCTCGAGAGCGCAATGTTTCCGAGATAAATAAACTACCTGCGTTTTTCGATTACTTGCGATCCAACTTTTTACATTTTTCTGCGTTTGAGCGCCAGCTAGAACATTATTTAATTATTAAATAATATAGGTATACTACGAAAATGAAAAGTAATTATAAAATTAATAAATAAAAATGAAATATTAGTTTTAGTCTTAACGTTAAATCCAACAAAACGTCACAATTTTATATTATACAATAAGCTGTAATTAAACAATAATGTACATTTCTCTGATGTTACAAAGGTTTATTAAACAAATTTATTAAGTAATAAAACTTTATGAAAATTGTACGATTTGTTGGAAAATTATAAAATAGATAAAATGATAGAGCGGGCTGTAGTTCAATAGCATTTGCATAATCTTAAACACGTATTTAAGTACGAGTACATTATTGTAAGAGCTGTTTATTTGACAATAAGCAAATTTAAAATACGACCGTATAAGATAATAATTAATAATTAAAGGAACGCCATATAATCGGTCAGGACTGGATCTTGGTTGCCCAATAAAATTATTCGTGAATTTTATGTACAATTCATCGCTCTAGGAAACCACGCGACCGTCACTTACGGTCTTAAAACGTAGCTACAACTAAAGCTCGAAAGAGTACTCTCACATAATTAAATTGAAATCAATTTAATCATCCACTAACACACGTTAGAGAATATTCGAAAAAGGACGGGATATATATAGAAGGATATAGGATAATACAGAAAAAAAATGTTGCGAAAAATAACACCCAGCCAGGATTCGAACCTGGACGTCCCTGTTTTCCATGTGGTGATATTTATCGCAACTAAACTATTATACTGTTATATATATAACTGTTTATTCGATTCTGTCACGCGATTGTCAGGTTTCCGAAAGCTCTGCGGTAGTCTTCATTGTCGATGAAGCCGTTCTCTCTATCGGAGTTTGCGGTTTTATTAGAAATACTGGATGATGTGGATTTAAGCATTTACATAATATATGCCGTTTATTGATCCTTTGCATTGCAAAGGCACATTTTGCGTGACAATGTTGCTTCGTTTTATTACTTCGCGTAATTGAACGCGATCGTTGGCGTAGATATTGTGCTGTGCCCTTTTCGCGGTGACTGAAAATAAAGATCATGAAATTCCGATGCGCCATGGGTCATATCGTCAAACTCGGTCATTTTTCTTAACATCGTGGTAAAAATATCGTATGCAGTATGCAAATGACGGATTTCGATTAGTCGGTAAAGTTGATTAAGAACACAAATATAGTGCCATAGCGTCATATCGCTATGTGCTATTGATTTCCATTTTATCACATCAGGATTTGTAACGGATCGCAATAGAGACAATTAAATTAAGACTGGATAATAATAACTAAAATGTCTTTACTTTAGACGCAATAACTACTCAACATCATCCAATAATAATTGTTAAGTAGTAGTGTATAACAAATCGATATCAATACACTGCAAATTCGTATTAAAGAAATAAGAGATAAGTACGTTTAACATTCATACCGTTTAACATTCAGTCGAGAATTATAAAGAATAGAAAGAGAGAGATATCATTATATATTTTGGTGTTTGGCATAAATTGATTAATTGTCTTAATCATAATGTGCAACATCCTACTTGTGATTAGGATAAGTCAATTAGAGAGAAAAACTCCATTTACGCGCGCGCGGATTGGATCTTGTAGTCTAATAATAATATTGTGTAAATTTTGCATACTTTTTCCAAACTCAGTAAACTGCGCGCCGATTTTTTTTTGGTCTTTTTATAACACAGCTCTTTGTTGGAGCAGTAAGTCCACATACGTAAATCGATAACCGATTTAAATTTTGATACTAATAAGCATCCTTATTAAATCATTGTAAAGAATTTATCGCAAAAGATATCACCCTAGCCAGGGTTCGAACCTGGACCCCCTCCCCCCCTATATTCCGTGACGGGCGTAGGTATTCGACCACTGTAATAGGAAGAACGTCTTTTTCAAGCAACGTATTAATAAATAATAATAATAATAAGTGAAATAGGACCGTCATGATATACAATCAGAGAGAAAAACATCATTTACGGTCCAGGCTAAATCTCTGTAGCCTTATAATAATAAAATTGTGTAAATTTTGTATACTTCTTCTAAACTCACAAGCAGTAAACTGCGCGCCAATTTTTTGTCGGTCTTTAAAACAGTTCTTTATTGGAATAGTAAATCCACATACTTATTATTATGCTATAAAAATCCAGCCCGGATCGTAAATTGCGTTTTTCTCTCTAATTGATTGTATATCATAACACGGTGTTTCACATTATTACGATAAGTAATCAATTTACACAAAATGTCCTTCTTTGAGCCAAGCACGAGCCAAAACGCGTGAACTCCTAATAATAATTGAGTCGATCTTCAACAAGTCTAGATCATGGAATAATCTTTCTTTAATTCTGAATTATCTGCGAGTGGTTCGAAGTGAACATTTCAGTGTACTTCGAACGAATTTATTTTGAATAAAAGATTGGTCCGACTAATTCTTCATATATACTCCTAACTTTGCTTTCACTGTGTTTTTCCCTTTTTTCTTCTTCTTAAAATCCCTCTCTTTAATCGTTCATCAAGCACACTCCGAGGCACACACTTATTACAAACTTTATAATATTATTATCGATCGGCTGTTTGAAATCTGAGAATGCATACTTTTCTTTATATTATATTTTAATATTTTATTAATGTCTTTCTAAGCCATTAATAAAACAAATCGCTAATTATTTTGTTGTTATTATTTGTAAGCGGGATTAAGAGAACTAATAATGAGAAATTGAAAGTAACATAAGCAACTGTGATAAAATCTATTTACGAACCTGTCGGTACAGCACATATTCAATCTGCAGAAGTGTATATGGGAAAGTAATAAGTTTTATATTTATGTAGCTATCGTTATGTCAAAGGAAGTAATTTCTTACGTAAGAGTGCGTTGAAACGTATGTCGCGTGTAGCAAAAGCAGCCGAGATTGCCAAGAATCAGCTGTCGATGCTCACAAATCGAAACGCAGCGTGCAAACGTTCACGTTCTTGGCACGTGTGTCTTGTCTTTTACGTTCCTCCCTTTCTCCTCTTCTATCTCTCGTTTCCCTTCGTTTTAACTTCCCTTTCACACATACGCGCGCGTAACAGAGTCGATTCAATATTAGATGCGCGAGTGATTCTATCTCCCTCTCTAGTTTTCATCAATTTTATCTCTCCCAAGGTCCCTATACACTCTTTGATATCACATCCTCTCTCGCTCAATCTCGCACTGATTGTGAGAGAAGTGTTTTGTATTAGCAAGCAAAATTTTTTTAAAATATGAGTAACCAAATAATATTGTTTACTAAATTTTGCTTGGCTAATCAAAAAAATACATTTTGCCATCTTAACAAAATTGTTCAGTTAAAAACGGCTATCTGTGAATAACTTTATTCTTTTGGTGTGCATTATAGTATAACTTTTTTCTCAGTGCGTGATTCTCTACATCCCCCGGCCCCTGCCCCCCCCCCCCTCTCTCTTTCTGTCAGTGACGTCTGTCTCTCTTCTTTTGGCTGCATGTCACTCTCTGTACGCGATGCGCGAATCCGCGCGCGTGTTAGTGCGCCACGAAGGGGCCAAATAACTCCGAGGGGTAAACGACTTCCACGCGTGAGCTGCGAAGCGCTGATGAAGCGCCGCGCCGCGCCGCGTGCGTGCACTGACAGAAATGTTTTGTTGAAATTACAAAATTTTGTTAAGATAACAAACTTTCTTAGTTAACTGAACAAAATTTTGTTCGGTTAACTAAAAAAGTTTGTTACCTTAACAAAATTTTGTAATTTCAACAAAACATTTCTCTCAGTGTGCCATGTCGATGCGGGAGACGAGCTTGGTATCCGCCGGACTCTCGACCGATTAAAGGCCGGAACCCGCTCTGGCCTCATCGTGAGCGGCCGAAGGAATCTCTGGTTCTGGCAAAAGGAAACCTTCGAGAGTCCATGTTCTCAATCTCGGTGGAATTCAGGCGTAGACAGTTTGGTGGTCAGTTCAGGACTCGTAGTCTGTTCCAAATATAAAGTCGTATGACCTCTATACAAATTAATAAGAATTCAATTCGCACACCCGCAATTAATTACGAATGTTTATCTCCCTCGTGTATTGTTAAATCGCTTCAAATACGTTTCTATAGAAGAGCTTATAGAGTATTAATTTTGCTGGTGTCACATTTCAGCGCGTAATGTATAATAAATATCGTCCGAGACGTGTGTCAACGTGAGAATTGACATGTCTTTCCACGCATTTTTGCCGCGCGTGAAACTCGCGTCGCGGGACAACAATGCACGAATGATATTTCGAATGGATAAGGTAAAGGGGGGAGTTAATGACACTGTTGCAGTTCCTGACACTGACGGTACATTTATATTTGTAATAAATAAAGTTTTCGTCAAATATAAAAAAAATTACAGGCAAATTAAAGAGCTGTTTTTTGCTGTTGATTATTGCACAGACACTTTTTTTTTAAAATGTGTCAGAAACTACTTTTTTTTTTTATGTGTCAGAAACTACCTCTTTTTTTTAACAGTGTCAGAAACTATCCCACTTACCTTACCTATATCTGCGACGCGCGCGCAATTTCGACGCGAAAACGAAACGATCGAGCGAACGCGATGCGAGCAACGAACCCTCCGCCGGACTCATTGGTAATACCGAGCGGCCGCGCCGCACGCGTCCCGCGCAGATTACACGAGTATTACGACGCGTGTGTGACGTGTGCACGTGCAGGTACATAACGCACGTCAACGGACCGGACGGCGCGGCGCGGCGGCCGGCGATGCGGCCCGTCCGCGTCGGGGAATTCCGTATGTGGGTGGACGTAGAGGTGTGCGCCCCCCCGTGCCTGTTATTCCCAGGGACGGAAAGTGGGTCACGGAGTCGCCGTACGCGGATGAATAGGGGGATAGAAAACGTAGCCTGCACGTGCGTGTACGCACGCGTGTATGCGTGCGTAGACGCGCGTCTCTCCGAGCGTCTCTCCGTTTTGAGACATCTGCATACGCGTATCCCGTCTATTGTCGAGCTTTTCCGCCCATCGCAGCTTCCTCCTTTGCTTTTTATCCAGCCGCACGGCCGCACGTTTGAGACACATTATTATCCCAGATCCAATTTTAGATACACTTTTATTACGAAACGTCCCCTGCTCTATGAATAAACGTTTCTGTACGCCGATACGCAGTTTTACGCCGCACGCTGCACGACATATGAGGTTTATACTTTTTAAATTAAATAACGCTGATCCGCTCGCTATAAGTTATAGATAAAGTAAATCACCGGCCAAAGGACGAGCAAGAAGTGAACTGAGGTGTTAAATAAATACCAATTTATTCAACAAGAAAGAAGAAAATTAAGAAATGTACTGCAATAACCAAACGTTTCGACTATACTGGTCTTCGTCAGCGGTGTGCGAATTACTTAAATATTTAATAACAAATATTGAATTTTGTTAAATGTATTTAGGATTAATATCAAAATTTAATTAGACTATAATAATCAAAGCATATTTGATGATAATATGATAACACTATTACATATTGTCATCATATTATCATCAAGTATACTTTGATTATTGTACTCTAAGTTTTGATATCAATCTTAAATATATTATCATTTATCTGATTTACTTTATACTTTTTGTTTGTAAAAAGGTATCTAGCATGAGAAGTAACTGAATCGATATGTACGTGGAATTAATTCGATTTCAGAAATTCTGTTACAAAAATTCCCGTAACTTCTCCTCTGTCTCACTCTTTATAAATCAATACGTATTTTATTTTATACACAGTTATTCTGGATATCTATTCAATTTTGGATGCGACATCCAGATACATAATTAAAACTTGTACAGTAAAAGCTCTATCTTACTCGTGTATTTTTCATTTGCGTATTTTATACATTGGTTTGCATTTGCAACTGTTTTTCTATATTTGCAGCTCGCTTATTCGCGGTGAAAAGTCAATAAAGGCAGTGTGAATTATCAGACAAAGGGAAAAATGAATTTTGCTGACGCATTTTGAAGAGTCTCGAGAAAATTTGTCTCTCGTAACTTTTATTTTAAAATAAAATTAATGAGAAAGTAGAGATATACAACGAAAAGCAAAAAATAGGCTTTTACATCTTGCTTGAAATGTATATTTCTTAAATTTAATTTTAATCTTCCTACATATTTCTTTCTTTCCGTATTCATTGCAATGTAAATAGAATTGCGGAACGTAATTCCCGCGAAAGTGCATAAAGCTTTCGCCTTTCACTGTATTCGTTGCTCGCCAAACGTAGCAAACGGCACGTAATACATCTGCGTGTGTGCATCGAGCGCGCACGCATCACGCATCCTTACGCATTTGTGACGGCTTCTTCCTTTTTCGCTCCTCCCGTTTCTTCCCTCCCTTATTCCACTCGTCGTTTGTTATTACTGCATTGTGCGTGCATACGTGACACATATCGTTCGTGCAGCTCGCGCACGTTTATTACATAATGAGACGCGCTCGTGTTTAAGGCTGCGCCACGCATGGAAGCCTCTCGCGCGCGAGACACGAGTACCGAAGCGCCTTCAGCGCGGCTATTATGCACTCGGCGAGAATCCATCTCTTCCTTTCTTTCTCTCCTTCTTCCTCTCCCTCCGCCCTCCTTCCTCGATCTCGCGTCGCTCGGATCCTTCCTCTTCTTCCCTTTTGCTTTCGTCTTTCCCGGGCATGCGAGCGTTGCGTGCTGCGTCGCGTCGTAGGAAGCTGCGATCTCTGCGATGTAAACAGAGAAATGCGTGCATTCGCATCCCGTCCATTCCGTCGCGTCGACGAGCGTCGCTTAACGCTTCGAAGAATGCGTCGCCGCGGCCGCTGATTCTCGCTGATGATTGCATCACTGCCCCGGGATTAAAATTGCTATAATAACCGATCGTAGGTGAGCACTGTTCTTGTTAGGCTTTCTGCAACCAGCACGTGGTATTGTTAAACTGTCTTTCCCCCCTCTCCCCCATCGTCCCTCTTTATAGCTAGCTTTTGTTATGCAAATACATTGAGCTTGAAATTGTGTAACGCGGAGATTGATAAGTATCGAGTGAATATTGTTCGAGGATTACATGTGTTGGGAGAGTACCCTTTAGAATTTAGATGTAGGTATAAGCTATAAGCTATAAGATGAGCAATGAATCACATTTCTGAAAACACGAATCTCTATTCTATTCAGTTTCTTTATTATTTCGCATATCTGCATCTAAATGCTCATGTTTCTTTCATTTTCTTATCTTTGATTGTGTCCAAATTTACCGTTACACGCAAATTGTAACCATTTAATTCTGTGCATTGCAAGATTTCAAAAAAATCCTTTCATTCAGGCCGATCGACGTCGCGTCGCGTCGTCGCGAATACAACGTGTGAATCGGCGCCGGTACGAGAAGAGTCTGACGTTTGACGTCATTTGGCAAACATTCGCGTTGCACGAACAGCCACCTCTTATTTCGTACAATCTTCCTCTGTTCCTCTCTTCTCTCTGTCTCTCGCCTCCATGGTTTTCGTCTGTGAGGAGCGGCTTTCAAGGAGGTGATTCGCCTTTTTCGGCGCCTTTTTCGGAGCCCGGCGGTCCCAGCACTCCCAGCAAGGCCTCTCTAATCGCGAATTCGTGGCAGGTCACACGCTTTCACTTCGTCGTTCACTTTTCTTTGAGAATCGACCGTGATCTGTGGATATTTTGGATGAGTTTAAACCTGTGTCGAAGTGAGAGGCATATCGGAATGGAAATGATATGTAGATAGGAAATTATTTTACATAGGTATATATCAAAATGCATTATTATTAGGTTCATTAATATTTCACATACAAAAATATATACTTATTATATACATTATACACAATAGGTTATTCCTCGACGAAACAAAATCCATTATCAATATTATGTCAACTCTTAATTAACATGCAACGGCTTGACAGACTGTCGTTTCCTTATTTTAATAATTATTCTCCATTTTAATTCTGGAAAATAATTTTATCTCTTTCATAAATAACTGCAGCAGCACTATGTCAGTTAAAGGAAAAAAAGTAAGACATTATATTAATTAAAGAAGCAAATATATACCTCGTAAAAAATTATTATTTTATAGAAGCAAATATTTCTCTTTAATAATTGATGTTTGTGATTCGTTTTAGCAAAATCATTACTTGATCTAAAATTATTTGTTTCACCTTGAGCTATTCCAGTGAATCTTTGCATTTACATTCCCAATTATAAATGTTCCACTCCCGAATCTCTCAACGTACTTACTCGTCTCTCAAGGAATATACGTAATCACGGTCGCCGGCAAGCAAACAATGAAATATGAAAACGTTATTTTAACCCGGTAATGTTACACACGTATGCAATGGCCGCGATAAAAGTGTCAGGGCGGCAGATAGGATCGATAAGCGTGTATCTCGCTTGCACTCGCGGTTACACGACGTCGCGCCGCGCCGAATGCAAGATAACCGAATTAGACCGGCCGGGGCCGCAAAAATAGCCGGATATTCCCGTGTAGGGGGGGAGCTTGCGGCTTGCCCGAGCTTGCCTTGGGTAAAATGTCAATACGTCCGGCGCTTGTCGGCCACGGCGTGGCGGAGGGAACGGAAATTCAGAGGCGACACTCTCTCGCGTTACGCGCATATAGGACACCTGCGTGTAAACGTTGCGCTTGCACGCGGCGAGCGTGCCTGTGTCTGTGTACGTGCGTCAGGAGCGATAGTGTCTCGTTGACCCAGTTCGGCGATTCCGCTGCAAGCTTCAAGCTGCAAGCAGCGCCCGTGCGCTTGCATTGCATGTGCGAATGCACGTGCACCGAGAGAATCCCCGCCGCGCCGCGACCGCCCAGAATCGCTCGGGTTTCGTCACGTTCTCGTATCGAGCTCGACCCGATAACCGACGTATTTCTGTAAGCATCATAATTATTTTAACGACATTTGAACTCTACTTTTTCTCGACTTTTTCCCCTATTAGTATATAAGTAATTTGGACTGTAGATTCCTTATTTCGAAAAAAACTCGATCTCTTTACCTTCTAAATCTAAAACAATAAGATACGACCAATTTTCCAGCAATATTAAGGCGATGATAAGAATATCTAATTAATTTTTAACAAAATTTTTGTTTAATTAAATAAGCTTACGTTTCGCCCTTACTTAGTATTCCTCGGAGCAAAAGATAAATTTACATTAAAAAAGATAATAATAAAAATAAAAATTAAATATTGGAATTCACATTTTAAACGTTTGAGTAACAATCCGATTTCCGCACTAGTCAAATTAAACGTTGGAATAATACATATAATGTGGCGAGGCTCATAGTTATTAATGACAATAGAATACAATAATTTAAGTCGCAAATAAAAAATTATTAAATTGATTTTGATGTAATTAATGACTCTTTTACCTTCTAATTAAAGAAAACAGCTTAGAGATTGAATTCCCTAACACTAAAAGTTTTCAGTTATCTCGTCTAATTGAAATAGACCGATTCTCTTCCGATTACTTTTCGCGTAAAAATTCAACGTGTATTAGGAAAGTTGTTACCTCGTAAATTGATTCTCGAATCGCGTACTTTTAGAACGTCATTGCCCACGGAAAGTAAAGTTCCGCATTACTTTGCGTCGATCACATGGCCTTGCATTGTATGTAAAAAATAATGCATAAGCGAACGCGTGTTATAAGTGGGACGAAGAAGTATGCGCTTCTAATGGTGTTATCTCACGTTAGGTACGTGATATGCTTGAATCATATAGGTAGCCGCTGGGATGCATTGCCTTCGCGCTCGCGCTCGCGTTCGCGTCCGAATTATTTGAAAATCAATAAGCGCTGCTAAGAATACGCAAATGACCCGATGCACTTCCAGTGCGTGGCCGGCATATGGAGGCGAAGGCGCGCAGAAGGCCGGCCGTTTGCTTCAAGGTGAATTTATAGAGGTACGGCCGCGGATTATTTGCGGATCCGCGCTGACGGAGGTCGCGTATAAATTCTGTTTCAATTGGACGCGCGTCTCTACGACTTCCAGAAGCGGCGCGCAGCCAGGAAGCGCGCTCTCGGTAATTTTCGAAGGACTTGGCTCTTGTTGCGATCATCGGAATGGTATCGACAAGTTTGCGCGAAATTTGATTGATGAATTTTGTTAAAATTATTTAGTTGTATTCAAGTGTGAAACATCCCAGACAGCACACAAGTCCAAAATCGGGACATAAAGACGTCTTATAGACATCTTTAAGACATCTTTAACACTATAGAACTGCCGGAGATTAATCTATATATTTACCTATTTCTACCGAAGATATATTAAAAAAGAGAAAAGAGAAAAAGATAAAACAAATTAATAAAATTAATCATCTATGTAATTTCAATAAAAATCTGGGCAAATTTCAGAAATTAAGATGTTTTAAAAATGAGTAATAAATTATTAAAAAATATCAAGTGGGTTATTTTGACCCCCTTGGTAATTCTAGTGTTAAGACGTCTTAAGTCCCGATTTTGGACATGGTGCTGTTCAGGACATTTCATTTTATTATTTAAACTGTACGCTTGTAAGGTGTCCTTATATTTACGTCTACGAGATGTTGATTTGATGTCCTATCTCAGTCGCAATAGGTTAATCCACCTATAAATATCTCAGCTTTATCAGCACCGATAAAGCATTTTAACCTTGCTTGAGAGCTTTGTGTATCCCTGATTCATTACTTTTTCAATATTGATCCAGCTGCGTTAACGAGAGCATTGCATTAGGCTGCAAAATACGAGCGGCGTATAAGCGCGCGTAACATCGTATAGTAATTAATACGTTTATTTGTTACTTTATCTGTTTATCTCGTTCGTCCTTTATCTTTTCGTAAATAGGTTGCTCTAGTCGGTGGCGACCAAGTCGAGCATCGAGTGCCTCGTGCCTTCGCGACTAATAACGCGCCAATACATACTCAGAGAAAAAAAAACCGGTTGCTGCAACTATAAAAATGTGAACAAATAGCACCTCAATTATTTTTTATGGGTTATAGAAATTAAAATACTATAGTGAATTGAAATACAGAAATATTGTCAGACTTATTAAATAATATATATTAATACAACTGTATAATATATTTGAAAAGTAACTTTTAATTCAGTAAACTACATTGTTAAAATTCCAGAAACTATATATTTATTTATAGTTAATACATAATTTTACACAGTTATTTTAGAATTTCTACTGTTTCAGGATTATAATTTGCATAAATATGTATTCATGGAATTAAAATTACATAGTCCATGTTATTCCTCCCATGAAGTTTGTTCAACTATTATTTTTAGTTGCAATAACTATAAAATAGTTTATTTAACTATGTACAATAATTCTATGGATACAACTTGCGTATAGTTGCCACCTATATTTTTTCTCTGAGCACGCGTGCACGTCCGACTTTTGCACTAACCGAGGAACTTTACTCGCGGCGAATCGCGCTCCTAGTCCTGGACGCGCATTCGCGTGATGCAGATAAGAGGCACTTGCGCCCGTTCTCGATACATCTCGGATAGTCACCGCGAATAGATGCATTGTGTCACGTCACCTTGCCGCGCGTGTATTGCGTCTTGCGACTGCGATGATATTACGGCCAATAACGCGTGTCGCGGACACCTCGCGGCAATGTAAACTCTCAAGTCTCTCGAGTAAGTTGGATGACCAGCCAGACGGCACTCGATTCCAGACCGACTTGTTCAAGTATTCTCGACCGGATCGAGTGCGACTTCGTCGCATTTAACGACTTCCAAGGATGGAAGGTCGGCGTACGATAAAAATAATTGCATTAATCTGCGCGCACTCGCGAGGCGTCGCGTCGTTGCGCCGCTGAAAATTGCTTGAAGAAAACGTTGCTGAGTGGGAAAACGTTTATGAGTATAATATATGAAAAAAATGATTATCTTGGCAGAGTGAACGTTTTACGATTTGTTGTGTAATGATTAAAAAAGCTTCCCTTGACTGGCGCCAAATATGCCCCCTCCCCTCCTCCCCCTGCGGTATATAATCTTAATCAAGAGGGAAGATAATGAGAGCAAAGATACAATAACTTGTAGCTTTACTTGTAACTTCAGAACCGTGCCGTTTTACAATCGGAAAATTTCTGTAGATTTATTATACTTTTTCCGTCTCGCGCGTTGCGTTTCTTGTTCCAGCTTCGAAGCCTCACAAAAATTATACGTTGTACGATAAGCATGAAAATTTATTTCCACAGTGTGTGCGTCAAGATTTCTATATTTAGCGCAAGGATACGTCGAGTGCGCTCTCTTCGACGCGGAATTGCGCCGGGTGCATTAACAGTGAACGGTGACCTCCTTGTAACGCATCTCGAATTCCTCAAGCGGAGTTTGCTGCCGAAATTTTGCGCGGCCGCGCGCGGCGCGGCGCGACGATGGGGATTGACGGGCCGTATAATCCCGACAGTACCGAGTCACCACAGAGTCGCTATATATCCACTTTCCCTCTCGATTTCTCTTTTTGCTTTTAAACTATTAAGCGACAAAGTGTTTAAATATCTTATCGGTGAAAGGATCGCGCGTCGACGAAGCACGCGTCTTCAGTCACTTAGATTGGACTTCAAGGTAAAAAAAAGAAATAAGACACGCTAAGTACAGGCCTCCTTCAAAAATAATGACGGCGTTCTACAAGAGAAACGTTTTTTTTTTATTGGTCAATATATGTCTCCGCAGAATTTTATCGTCTGGGGATACAGCTCGTTTTTTTCCCCTCTTTTGTAATTCGTCGTCGATCGCTCGCTCGTTTTAAGCTTACGTCTCCTTGCCGTCTACCTTGCCGTTTTACAACGCCCGGAATAAAGCCGATAAATATCTTATTCGAAATCTAGGACGCGTTTGCAATTCGTATTACTACGGATTTGTGACGCGCAACCGCGATATGAAAATATGCTCCTTCGCGCGTCGCTTTGGATTGTTTCCAACTCAAATCTTGGTCTCCGTAATACGGTAGTGTCAATTCACTTGCTTCTTATTGGGATTATATTCTTCCAGAATGCAAATTTGTAAATCAAGGCTATTTTTTCTGAAGAAATTGGTAATCTTTGTTAAGCGTCTAACACATTTAGGGGAATAAGAAGACAGCCTTCAGTGTTAGACTTTATCCAGAATTGAACGTAATTCAATTAAATATTATTTCAGCATTTATCTCTCGTTTCTCTCGCTTGTTAACACTAAAACTACCAAGGGGGTTAAAATGACTTGTTTAACAGTTTTCAAAATAATAATTATTTACTCTTAAAACATCACAATATTTCTGAAATTTTCTCTGACTTTTATTGAAATATACAGATAGTTAATTTCATAAATTTTTCTCTTTTCTTTCATTTTCACCCCTTTGGTAGAAATGGGTGTAGGTTAATCTTCGGTAGGTCTGGTGTTAAAGGAATGCGCGGAGCACGCAAAATATTAAAAATGACTCAGCGTTGAAAGGATCAACCGTGACGTTTGACGCCGCGCGAAATTCGATATTGCCTCGTCCGAAATCCTCGTCAACCCCTGTGAACGGACGGCGGATATTTAGGCCGATGCGCTCCAAATCGTCCGAGGTACCAGCACGGGTGCACCGAAAACTGGTGCATCGTGCCTCGCGAGTCGCGAGGCAATCACCCCCGGCCGCGGGCGCTTGCGCCCGGCGATGCACCCACACGTCGATCGGCCGCATCTCGGTCGGTGATCTTGCTCGGGTGAAGCACGTCGGTGTCGGCGAACCGTGTGTGTTCACGAAGTAGGTCAGATCTCAATGGCGAGAAAGAGAGAGGGAGAGGGAGAGGGATAGAGACGAGTGTCAGTATATGTGTGTGTGTGCATGCGGACCGATGCACATGCAGCCGTTCGCTCGCGCACCACCACCTCGTGCGCAGCGCTATGCATCTATCTTTGAGCTATGCACGCCGTGAAACTCACACGTAGCGAGTTTCCTTTTAATTCCTCTTTTTGCCCCCCTTCTTCTCGGCGCTTCTCCTCGTCCCCTTCGACCCGACGCGACGACACACTGTCGTTGCCGTCGCGATGCACAAAGCGCGCGCGTCGGCGATGCGCCGAGTGCGCGTCGAGTGCATCGTCGCGCGGCGGATGTAGGGTTCTTCAGGACACACCGAGCGATTCTCGATGGAAACTCTCAGCCAGACGTGGGCTCATTTTATTCCACCGTCATTTATGATGACTTCGATGACAATGGTATCTCTGGACCAGACTATCATGTCTTTCGGACTCATTGCATTTTTCTTAATTTTTCTTCTAATTTCTCTAATTCCTAATTTCTTAATATCTCTTCTGTATTAAATATATGTTTTTTTTTGTCCACTATCTCTAACATTGCTGTATGTGTGAAAAGTTTTACACTGTTAAATTCGTAGTGTCAAATTATACTCAATTTGAGCACAGAAAAAACAGTATGGTTGACTCACACATAAATCTGGTTGTGCTAACCTTTATATGGTTGACTCACACATAAATCTGGTTGTGCTAACCAGATTTTAGTTGAGTCAACCATACTGTTTTTTCCGTGAGGCTTTTAACCATTCCTATAGGTCGCCACTGTTCCTATAACTCAACATGTCGTTAATTCAACTAAAATAATGTTAATTTAACTACACCGATGAAGTAAGAATAATACTGTTTTGTGTTAAAATAATGAATTTTGACACACATGGTAGTTAAAAAGGACAAAATATTATTTAATTCAAGATATTGGTTTAAATTTCATGCTTTAATATTTAACAGTGTAATTATACTCTGCATAATGCATCTTAATATAGTAAGGGATTGGTTTTGGATCACGCGTGTTGTAAGATGTTCTGTTTAGTGATTTTCCATCGTGTCAAACTAGGTCATCGATATCGACGAGAACGCAGGGAGATTTAAACGGGAGAACGTAGGAAATTCTATTTCGTGGCGCGTCGATAATATCTCGGAAAGTGAAACTAGGATACTGAGACACTACGGTTCAGTGAGGAGAACCGCGGAATTCCATTTCGATCTTGAATTGAATGATCTCGTGACAACTTATTGTTAGATTCATTCACTTTATTAATATAAAATTATAATTAATTTAATCGCATTTAATGATTCAAACGTGTACACCGATAAAATTTTCTGACTATATTAACAGCTACAAAATATATTAACGTACGTACGAAAAAATTTCATATTAGAAAGAGACTGATTTTATTTTATTTCCGGGCATAAATTGTCCCCTAATTGTATTTATCACGATAATAGAATAAAATTTACAGAATTAATTTATCCGCCTGACTATTTTCGGCTGCTTGGCTCGAGGGTCGGTTTTTTAATTGGTCGATAGTGCTCGAAACGGAGCGAGAATCGTGCCCGGATGACCTCAGAGTTGCAGAGCTTCGGGGCTGCAGGTACGCAACTGCGGCCTGTCCCATATTCTCATGGAGAGCTCGGACGCTCGATAACCGAGATATCGAGACGTGACGTAGGTGTGAGAGGCGAGTGAACCGGCCCACAACCGTGCGCTGCTCAGTTCCTGTGTGCGTGCGTATATATGTGTATTATGCATTACGTACACTTTACTTAATGAAACAATTGGACTGACCCGGACTACTGCTCCGGCGTTGTCGACACTCGTTTCGCGAAAGAAAAATACGATATAGAAGCTGCGACCGGATCACTGATGAGGATCGTCACATTACTTCTCGGCAAGAGTTGTCGGAAAAATACATTATTTTGGTGTATTAATTAGTATATTAACTCAAAACTGAATATTTAGTACATTACATATACATTTATGTTTATGGAATCTTACATTTTTTAATTATGTTTAGATATTATTACTATAAAAAAATATAAAAATATTTAAGTTTTGATTATTTTGTTCGATTTGCGTCTCATTACTTCGAAATGAATTAATGTAATAAAAAGCTTTGATTCGCGTATGAAGATCGTTTTATGAAAAACTTATGCTTAAGTCGACGTACGTGTTATTTACGATAGACGCATCTCTTTTCTAAGGGTATTCTCTAAGCATTGCACGTGCCTTACTGGTCAGTGGTCTAATTTTGCGAAATTATTGCCGCGATAGGCACTAGTCCGGGTCAGACCAATTCGCTTCATTAAGCGGGAGCGTGTACAATTGCATCACACGTACGTGTCACTTGGTTACGAGGTGATACAGCCTGCCCCGCGTTTACACCTACGCGCGGTTTATGACGAGCATGTGGAGCAGGTCGCAGCTGTGTACCTGCTGCGCCGCAAGTGCTCGGCACTTGTAATTTGCGCGACAGATTATTATTTAATTTATAAGACTTGACGACTGTGCGACCAGGAGCGTTTATTGCAAGACATTAATTTTCCTCGAATTAATGCGATGTGCTGTACTGTTTTACAATACGTTCTAAATTTTAAAAACGAAATTTAGCCCAGAAATATGAAGTTAATTATTAATATATTTGTAGCCATGTAAAAAGTGTTTCTTATACAAAATTATTAAATACCTATTATATACTCTAATTTTAAAATTAAAATAATAAATGACATTGAAATAAATTATCTAACAATAAGAACATATTACATATTCTTAGATAATTTATTTTAATATTAAATAGTATTGAATAATATCTGCAAATTTATCAACTTATTATTTAAAGATAATTATGAAATAATAATATGCCAGTATTTAAGTAGGTATATTTAACGCGCACTTGACGCAAGACACTGTCGTGTCTCTTGATATAAAGATACATATCTATATTTTGCTTTCTCTCTAATTTCGAGAAACGTTTATTGAAGATACTCCATATTTTTAACCAGGACTGGAGATCCGAAAAATAGAATTATTATACCTTTTTTGTCGAGTGTATACAGATAAAAAATCACCGTAAATTAATCTTTTAGATGCACGCGCGTTATGCGTTACTAATTTCGAGCATATGCTCGTACTTTCAAGAGCAATTTTAAAAGTCCCGAGGCAATGCTTACGGGATATGACGCTGCTTGCATTCTCGACGCGTTTTCACCTCTTCCCATCGGATTCTCGCGTGCGAGGCCGCACACGAGCCACGCGAATTTTTTCGTCAGACGCGAAAACACGCAAACCGCGTGTCACTCGGTCGATGCAGCGCACCTACGCGATCACTGGGCCGGATGGGTGGACCGATCCGGTTGCGGCTCCCGCGTATACCTGCTGCACCGCGCCGCGCCGTCGAGGTCATCCGGGCAGCGCGCCTCGATCTCTTATCCTCGTTCCCGATCCGATCGTCCCGCATAACCGCGTCCGCGTCGGCTTTTTCACTTTCTTTCACTCTCCTCGTCGCCGTCGTCGACCGATCGCCAGCTTCCGTGCCTCGAGTTCTTTCCCTCTCTGCCGGAAGTTCAGTTAACTCTTGCACGTTGAATCTTAAAGTCGTTACTACGTTTATTATTTACTGATGTTATATTCGCTTTTTTTCTTCGATTTTTGTTCTCTTTAGAGATGCATAGTCTTGTAATTTATTTAGCTATAGTTTTTAAGTAATGAAAATCTTATGTTAAGAAGAAATTAATTGTGTTAGGATTATCACATCACTTCGTTTATTTTGAGCTTGTTCCAATTTTAGATTTATTTTGTTTTGTTATACCAATCTTCGAGTTCTATATATTTTTATTTAATTTTACATAACTACGTATTTTATACCTAAATAATGCGGCTTGCATTCGATGTTTAGAATAGAGCATTTTCCAGTCAGTAATTAGAATTGTGTTATACTGATTATTTTCCGACGTTATATTCGCTTTTTTTTTTTAGATTTTTGTTGTCTTTAGATGCATTATAAGTCTTGTTACTTGTAATTTATTTAGCTATAGTTTTAACTAATGAAAATCTTATATTGAGAAGATATTTGTGTTAGGATTATCACATCTCTTCGTTTATTTTAAGCTTGTTCCAATCTTACATTTATTTTGTTTTGTTATCAATCTTCGAGTTCTGTGCATTTTTATTTATTTTCACATAATTATGTGTTTTATAAATAATGCGGCTTGCATTCGATGTTTAGAATAGGTAGAGCATTTTCCTTAAGTCTGTAATTAGAATTGTGCGATATGCGTAACAGTATAAAGCGAAGAAGCAACGATAAAGAGTTGTGCTTGCGAGACTGACCCCCTCCGGGAAGAGTTTCTCCCATCTCGGGATGACTTGCTCGCCTGTTTCCATCCATGCCTTCCAGGAACGTTCCGTCGCGTCGGATCCATTACGACCTCTCGAACGATTCATTTCGAGTGGCCCCTTAACGACGTAACGAAGAATCCGCTGCGCGAATGTCGTTTCCGCGAATTCATTAAGATTGACGCGCGGCATAAAACTCGCGCGGAGAGTGAACGCTTGAAATAAACGCACGGTGCCTGAGCCCGAGCCGGAGCGATTTACACGTGTGCACGCACGTGAGTGCACGCATGTCGACGCGTCGGGAACGAGCAGGCCTTCGGATTGTTAGCCGACCGGACAATCGTCCCCAGTCGCTTTGAAGACGTCACATTGACAGCGACGAGAGAATTGAAATTTTCCTTGTAGCATTATGTAATGTCTAAAGATTTAGTGCCTACTGCCTAGTCGGTGTATAAAACTTCTACTCTTTATTACGTAAAATTTTTTAGGGAAAGTCTTTCCAGGAATTTCGGTGAAATCAGCAATTGTCTAAACGTATCAATTAATTAGGTCACGAATTTCAACTACGTTTACTGTTTACTGTCAATCTCCCCTTATTGCCAAAAATCAAGAAGCTAATCGGAAATTAATCCAAATTTTAAAGAATTGTATATGAAAAAGGGGTAGAAGAGACTGAAGAATATAATAGAATTAGAAAAACTGCTAATAATTAATATTAACAATTAACAAGTTAAGAATTTTTAATCGCCTTTAACTGGCAATATTCAATCATCTTTCCGAAATGAACGTTGAAAAACTGTGAGCCGACCAGATTTGTCAGATTCACACAGCACATTTCAGATCAAATCGAGACGATGAATTCGACCATGGATTTTGGTCAATTTAAATAGTTTTTAATTTTTATTGCGAAAAAATATTAATTAATATTAAATCGTCCAAAAACATCAATTTTTGAAGTGGTTTTAGCAACGTGAATGAGCATTGAAATAAATTCTAGGTC
Source organism: Leptothorax acervorum (assembly GCA_035220615.1). Lineage (NCBI taxonomy): Eukaryota > Metazoa > Arthropoda > Insecta > Hymenoptera > Formicidae > Leptothorax > Leptothorax acervorum. Next base: position 171,102 of record JASTWQ010000158.1, on the reverse strand, counting down.
CATATATGGACCAAGTAGCCTTTAAGGGTTAAGACCTGGCGAGGTTTGCGGCAGTTTGGATTACGAAAAAATTTATACGATTGACAACATGGTGCGCGGCTTGAATCGAATTTGCACCGACAAACCTGCCCGTCGTGTCCATCTGTCTCGCATAATCCACTCGCTGTAATGCTTTCGCTCATGGGAGCGAGCGTACATATCTCTTGCTCACTTTCTCAGGGTGTTCGGGACCAGTCTAGAGAGAGAGAAAGAGAGAGAGGGAATACACTCACTTTAACTGCGTTTATGCGCGTCTTTCAATGTCGGAGGATGTCGGTCGAACATGGAACAAAGTAAGGAGGGTTGATAGGTTAAAGACGCTCTTCAACTTATTTCTCTCAACTTATTCTTTTTATGAATATAAATCTTATAATGTCTGTATTATACGATTTTTTCCCTCTGCATTCTATACATTTAACTAGAATGAGAAATGAGATTTTGAGTTAAAAGCTTATCGTATAAAAAAGTAAAGTGTAACGAGTGTGAAGCGATAAGCAGAGACTATTTAAAAAATAATGCATTCCGTCCATTTCGAAATAGGTTGATGCAATTACAATTAAATTTGAAAGAGTTGATTTTATATTTAATTTGATCTCTCATCTTTAATAACTTTGTACATGTTTCACTAATCCGCACTCGACAATTGCTGGAAACATGACATAAAAGTAATTTTTGTCGCAGAACAATCGAATTTGGAGAATGTATTTTTTTCTCTCTTTTACATAATCTAAAAATTATTTTTACTGACATAATGTGCTTTAACAACGAGTCAAAATGGAAGGTAATGAATTAAAGTTAAAAATATCTTTGTGATAAAGTAACTATAACATTAACTAATAAACTTTATATAATAATTATATAATAAATTTATATAATAATATTTAATATCTAATTAATAATAATATTTAATTATATAATAAATTTATATAATAATATTTAAATAACTAAATAAATAAATATATAATAATAAAATTAATAAAATTAGAATATTTTTATGATGATTGCGGAACTTGATAAATGAAATCGAACTGAGCGAATCGGTGAGTGGGTTTCTGATGTGAAATCCGATTTGCCCTCCGGTGAGATCGACTTTGCCGTGTACAGAAAAGACACGCGGATTATTATTGCCGAGCGCGAGCGATGAAACCGCAGGAAACTGCCGTGAATCAACCGAGACCTTGATGCCGATGCACCTTCGCAAATTATTCTCGAGGATCTCACTTGCGCCACGATGCAGCCCTAGAACGTGGGACGTGCGGTATATGCATATGAGCCGCGACGACGCGGCGCGGCGCGGCGGTATCAGTTTTAGTGCGCCGTAAGCTAGTGTATTACACCACACAGGTTTCCCCTTAAAATTAACTCGTAATGACTCCGTAAGACTCACCGCCGTAAATTAGCGGGGCATCACGGGAAAACGGCAAACCGACCGGAATCGTCGAAACGGCCTCGGCAATTTTGCCGAAGTGACGCAATCGAGACTTCTGAGCTCGCGCGGTTTGAGGAACAAGCGAGAGGGTAACGCTCGTACGAAGGTTGTGGAATACAAATCCGTGCCGGCCCAGGTAAGTGGGGTAGTTTCTGACACTGTTAAAAAAAGAGGTAGTTTCTGACACATAAAAAAAAAAGTAGTTTCTGACACATTTAAAAAAAAAGTGTCTGTGCAATAATCAACAGCAAAAAACGCTCTTTAATTTGCCTGTAATTTTTTTTATATTTGACAAAAACTTTATTTATTACAAATATAAATGTACCGTCAGTGTCAGGAATTGCAACAGTGTCATTAACTCCCCCATTTACCTTATATAAAAAAAATTGTCAGTGCTTGTGATCGTTGCTGATGCGTTTAGCTTGTCTTTCCCGAGCTTGAGCTTCTTATTTTTCAACATACATTGTAATCGATCAGCGACGAAGAACCGTCGCTCGCTGGATCGGGGCGTGAATTCGCGAGCTTGTTACAACGAAGCACGACGAATCGAGGAGGCGCGACCCGCCATTGCATTGCATCGATGGGAGAGTAGCAAGAAAAGGGCTACGGGAAAAAGACTACGGTCACGTAGAGTAGATCCGTGAAGGGCCGGGCCGTCTAGGCTCGAGTGTTAGTCATCTCGCGTTACCCAGGCGGAGTCCACGTAAAGTCCGTAGACTCGGCCTGAAATCGGGAGTGGGATAACCAGCCATCGAGCCCGGTCGCATCTTGATTCTCGCGACTTGTCACAAAAAGCGCACATTGTTGCGCGGCCTCACAATAGCCCCGGCGCACACGCGCGCGCTCGGATAGCTCACAAATATCCGTGTTAGTCCCAGCCGCGCCACAAACTAGCGCACGTTACGGCCGCGCGCGTTGCATAGGCGATGTAATAATAGATTGTATTCACGGCTCCGGTGTATGCTGCGCGGTGGTGCACGGCCCCCCCCCCCCCCACCGCAAATTACGGACAATCATCTCCGCCGTGCGCGCTATCCGTATCATCCTTTTTTCGGCAAATAACACGCTCAGCCTGCATCTATAGGGCGTCCATAGGCGAAAGATGCCGGCGAGTCTTGGATACGTTGCATCGGCGGAAACGTAACTCGAACTTGAGTAGAATCGCCGTTTGATTTCTTATACGATTGCGATTTTAATTCAAAAATCGAGAGAGTTATTGCTCACTTTTTCAATAATGTAGTTACTCCCAATCGAATTAAGAATAAGAAATTTAACAGCAGGTTAAATATACAACCATTTTAAATTATGTAAGGTAGTTAATTCGTCTTACAGGAGATTCTCTATTTTCTTTATGTCTATTTCTACCAATGTGGATTAACTTTAATCTCGGTTTAACTTACTTATTCTCATCTTTTTCTAGTTCTAAAAATTGAAAAAAGAAAGATAAAAAGTAAGTTAAATCAAGATTAAAGTTAATCTACATTGGTATTAATGGATCGGGGCGTTACAAGGCTTATGTCAATTTCAAATAAAATTTACAAGTGACAGCTGGTAATTCAATTAAATTGCATGTTACTTATCTATGTTATACTGCTTGTGCCAAACATTATGTGGCACAAATTATCGCACAAATGCATGGTATTTTTGAAAATATTGCTTCAAAGAGATTCTCGTAAAACTGGAATCGCGTCCATTCTAATCTGACCACCCTGTAAAAGCACCTCGCCGTGCACTAGCGTGGCACGAAGTGGATAGGTATCGGGGGGAGGGCAAGTATTCTTTACTACGCGGTGCAGTCCGCAGCTCATGGGAGCCACGGACACCTACGACCTGACCACACGCAATCCTCCCGCCTGTTCCCGTCCTCCCCCCCCCCCCCCCCCCCCCACCCCGCCCCCACCCTTTACCCTTTACCATTGCAATTGATTTGCAAACCCGTATTAAGCTTACGTACGCGCTCGAATTGAGGCAGATGGCCGGCGGGCCGAGCGCGGGATGTCTTTGTGCTACGATCGCGAGCTAAGTGCGAAATTATTGGGGGGGGCTCGATGCATCAGCAAGAAAGAGAGAAAGATCAGAATCGTGATGCGCGATAGCTTGCGTGAAGAGTCTGGGAAATCTCACTCGGATATAGGTACCAGTAATAATAAGTAGGTAATGGATCCCTACTCTTATACAGCAACCTTCCATAAAAAGAATAGACATTTTTCTGTATCTGAAATTCTCCACTTCTTCATTTCTTAAAGAAGACACGTATATATGTAATTTTTATATTAAGATTATATCTTATATTGTTTTAAGGGGCATTACAATTATAATTATACATTCTATTAATAATAAAATAATATATATGGCTATTTTTACACACGTAGAAACTTCATATAAGATTAATGCAACTCACTGTGTCTTTATTGTATCCCGCGGCGGGCTTCGAATAAAAATGTAATTTTGCACAAAGATATTTGCATGGAACGAAGAAGACTCGATTCGCGAAGACTTCCGAGCGCGGATAAGATTGCATTGTTTAACAAAGTAGGTCGAGCTAGCGCGCCGTTCTGCTTTCGCGATATACATTTTCCACCGACAGCTCTTTCGGGGTGGAGGAGTATTTCATATTCTCGCCCTCCTTCAATCCCTGCGAGCGCTTTCTTTCTTGTGCTCGCGCGGGATCGTTATTGCGAGCTTGCGCATTATGTTTCGTGTCGCTGCTCCACCGCCGCGGCCAACTTCCTCCGCGAGAGCGTTTGTTTCAACCCTCAATGGTCCTTCCACGGGCTTTATGAAACTTCTCTCCCGGTTCCACGTGCCCCATTCATACGTTTCCTCAGAGATTTGTACATCCTCCATTGTTAACTGGGTGAAAGAGCGGCCTAAATGTCCCATATATTTTCGAGTGTTGCATTATTATTTGGAAATATCGCGTACGGCGCGTCGCGCGCGTTAAATGCAATTTGCTTGATATTATTACTATGTTTCAAAGAACGGTCAGAGATTATTATTTACAACGCAATTTTCATTAACATATTGGTACGTTGCTTTTATAATAACTTACGTCACAAATCACAATATTCAGATTATTTTTTTATAAACGCACATATTTGAAAACATCAGGCAAGAATAAAAATTTATTAATTATTTATATAAAGATAGTTTATTTATTTATTATAATAATTTATTAATCAATTATATAAAAATGACGATGTAATAATAACACGAAATTAGTTGATCATATACGAATCATAGAATGAGACGCATCCTTCTCTGTAGGTGTCAAACAAACGCGATAACGCAGTGCAGGAGAATACGATGATTTTGCCGAGCAAATATATCGTGAAAACAGCAAAGTTCGCACCTTTTGACACCGGCGAAATGGAAGAGAAATACGAAAACTTTTCGTCGCAAAACATCCAGCGGCAACGCATATCGTGGCGGCTGCAAGGGATAACGTGATGCACTGGCAGCGCGCAGCGCAGCGCCTCGAATACATTAGTCGTTCTCGTTTCTCGCAGTTTTATCATCTCGTGAGAGAGCAACGACTCGACGCATCGCCATTGTGGCCCGTTCGCACGTTCATTCTTTATGCAACCGAGGATGATGCATTTGATGCAGTATATTTACAAAAATACCTCTCTCCATTGCGTGTCATCTCTCTCATCTCCGGTGTAACTTCGTTTACGAAAGTGTCTCATTATATGCCAATATTTTACGTAATTAATAACTCCCGTGTTTCATCTGCACTGTTAAATTTATAGGTCCATATTCTCAACTCTTTTTTTATCGATGTAAAAGCGTTCTTTTATTTCTGAAACATTATAGTATATATGTAACATGAACTATAGCATCTCAGAAATAAAAGAGCGCTTTTTTTTATCGATAAAAGAGAGTTGAGAATATGGGCCATAGTGTCAAATTATTCAGTTTGAGTTATTTTAACCATTTCTGTAGACCGCCACTGCTTCTACTCAATGTGTCGTTAACTTAACTGAAACAACGTTAATTTAACTAAAACAATGTAGTTAAAATAATACTGATTTGTGTTAAAATAATAAATTATAGTATACGTAACATGAACTATAGCATCTCAGAAATAAAAGAGCGCTTTTTTTATCGATAAAAGAGAGTTGAGAATATGGGCCATAGTGTCAAATTATTCAGTTTGAGTTATTTTAACCATTTCCGTAGACCGCCACTGCTTCTACACAATATGTCGTTAACTTAACTGAAACAACGTTAATTTAACTAAAACAATGTAGTTAAAATAATACTGATTTGTGTTAAAATAATAATAACAAAATGTTATTTGTACTGGTTTAAATTTCATCCTTTAATATTTAACAGTTTGCGATTTATTATGAACGGCAATATTAACGGAGAATTGCGCGAATTATAATCTACGGGGATTTGTGCGAGAATCGTGGAGGGGGTTAATCCGCAATATTGCGATATTGCTGTGTATTCTCTGTGATGCGCCTCTCATAATATCCCGCTCTTCTACATTCGAAGGAACCTAGAAATCCCCGAGCTTACGCTCGACGAAGATGTTGAACCGTTAATATTCCCCGCGTTATACGCGGGAAACGGACGGACGATATTCACGGTGCGGCGGCACGAGCGATGCGGAGGGAGGAAAATACGTTTTCCCTTTCTTTCGCGTCGCTTTCTACAATAGACCGGGGATCGAGATTCTCCGCTATTCCGCTCCGCTCCGCTCCGCGCGCGAAGCGGGAATTACTTTCGCTACTTTCAGCTCTCCCAACAATGCAATGCTGTGATTTAATAGAGACCGTGGGCACGCTCGCGTGAGCGCGCTACTTTCATCTTCCTTCGCTCGCTCGCGCGATTACGAGTTTTCCTGCCGTCCGCACGTCGGTCGTTCGTTTCTGTAATAACGCGCGTCTCGCGCATTCGTTCGCCGAGAGGCAACACCGGCCGAACGTGTTTAATATTCCATTGTTACGCCCCGCGTGTCAAAGGAATCATTAACCCGGTTCTTTCGGGCGTAAATGTCTATCTCGTTATCTACCTATATAAATGCAACTAGTTTCTCGCAAAAGAGATAGGTATTATTTGCAATTTTCCGAAATTCTCTTCAGCGTTCGCGCTACAGTCTACAAACGATATCTGTTCACGTTACGCTGTACACTGAAAAAAATTTATTATTTGCAAGAAAATTGATTTCTATAAATCTAGTGTCCTTTATTCAAAGAAATATTAGGTAGATTTCAGAATTTATAATATTTTCTAAAATCTACCTAATATATTTCTTTGAATTAAGAAAACTAAATTCATAGAAATCAGTTTTCTTGCAAATAATAATTACCCTTTTTTTCAGTGTATGCTCTCTTTTCATACATATATTAAAATATGTGCGTAGTAGGTATATAATCCGGCACTTTTTTACATATTTTAGATAGACAGCCACTTTTGTAGCCGAGGATTTCCCGAGGTTTGCGCGCCGGAATGCGTCGAAACCGCATTCGATTTCTTATCTTCGAAACGTCCGGCTGCGGTGTGTCGTGACTCCTGCAGGTATTCACTTTCCACGTTTTCGCGGCGGGGCGCCCCAAGATCGGATATCGTGTCCGTCGAAGCGGTACGGCCCGATCCGCGGAGCGCGCGCTGCAATTTCGCGAAGGGCGGTTAATCGTATGCCGTAACGGCGCGATTCAGGTTGCGACACTTCTCGCGTGGATGACGTTTCGCCTGGACACGGCGCGGTTCGAGAGTTGCCATCTACGTTTGTCTCGAAATTGCACAGCCGCGCGATCCGATCGCGATCTAAAAGAAAAAAAAAGATAAAAAAGGGAAAAATAAAAAAATTGGAAAGAAGGAAGAAACGGAGCTCGGTCGAGTGGTAATTCCAGCGCGCGATTTGTCATGGATTTTAGGTCCATGCCGTGTTGTACATCACATGCATAATTTATTGCAATAATTTATTGCACTTAATGCGAATGCACTCACGGAGTGTTCTAAAGAACGCGCAAGATTCTGTTAACTCGAGATTGCTTTTAATTGATTTTGTCTTAATCAGATAACTCCTGAGTGAAGAACGATCGAGGATAGAAAGTTTTTTGTAATTTATCAACAAGAATTGATCGTTTATTTAAATTCCGGCCGACTTTATTTATTCTAGAAATTGAACTTATAAATTTCAATTGACAGAGTAGGTATATATAAAAACTTTATTATATATGCTGATTATTCGGGAATAAATGAACTAAATAAATAATAGCATTTTTTAATTTGTCAACTAAATTTGTTATTATAAAATTTAAGACAAGTTAATCGGATTCGTGTACCTATACGTTCTATTTGTACACGAATCGCGATTGAATTCGTGTAGGATGCGATTCGATGATCTAAAGTATCTGAACAACGTGAATCAGGCACAATTGGATGTAAACAATCTGATAAAGTATGACGCGATTTGAACGTGCAGGTGATGGTTGGGGAAATCGAACAGGATCGAATGCATCTGGATTCCTGTTGCTCTCCCGGGCTTTAAAAATGCATCCAGGTGCTTTGCGAATATTGCGATCGTCGTCCGTCGATTCTGTGGGTGGGCACTCGTGTACTTTCATCATTCTGAACGGTAATTTATCATTCGTATACTTCATTATACAGCAATATGTAACGAAAACGCGGAGATACTGCTGGAATTTATGGCAAGTAGGTGTGGACGTTTTCTAAATGTTACTATGGCGATGAACCCGGTTCTATGGAAGTACTCGGTAATGATAACAGTATTTGCGACGCGATACGGTAGATAAACAATAATTTGTCCTTATCTTCCCATGCTGTGTATTTTTAACTTACGCTTTTAACCTGGAATTTTTAACTTGGAATTATCTCGCAGTTAAGAAATTGTGATGCAGAAATGTGTGCTGTATGCAAAATTTTCAAAAATATTATATACATAGATACAGTTGATGATTTGGAGAATTCTTTTATTCAACATTGATTGTATTTAACGTAAAATAATTTGTAATTTATAAACGGGCTTTGTCGTGTGCATTCGATGCTACTTCACCGTCCGCGTCGAGACTTTATCGTCAAGAGAAACAGAGATTAAGCATCTCTTTTTGCGCATTGTGTGATAGCACGTAACGACGTTGTTGAGACTCGGTCCAGAAGATTGTTGAAATTTTTTGAAAATACGCGACACCGACGCGGGGCGAGTGCACCGAGTGAACTTGACAGATGGTTCTCCGCTTTTTATCGCAGACGTGCCACCACGTAGGGGCCTGTTTATACACAAGTTTATCAATGTAATGCGCCGCTGCAACGCGTTTGCACATAGCCCATTTGAGATCGTCGCCCGCATAATTCTTTTTTTCCCTCCCCACCTCTGCATGCCTAATGGCGAAATGTAAGATGCAGCGGGTGACACAACAGCCAAAATAAATACCAGCTGTTAACAAGAAATAGTAGATAATGCGCTTTCTGTAGATTAAAACTTTAATATTGTACAATGTATTAATTAAAGGAATTTACAGGAGAAGAGAAAGTGTAAAATGTGGATACAAATTAAAGAAAGATATTTGTTAAAAATCTGCAGACCATGTTTATTGATCGAATCGTTTATTACTGATTGAGGAGAATCGCAGAAATAATGAGCGGTAAAAATTGTCGAGACACCCGTTGCGTGATCTGGAAATCTTTCCGGCATCGTCATTTCGCGAAAGATTGACTGTCACTCGCGCATTGTAAGCAATAAATTATCAGTTAATTTAACGCGAGTCAGTCTTGCGCCTCCCCTCTCGAATTAAGTGGTTTAATAAATTTGAGAGATCGTTTGATACGCTCATGATATTACCGTGTACGATTTATTTGATCGCGCAGGCGCGAATTAAAGGTGAGATTAACAAATGACGAAACGGACAACTTACGAGCATAAGAACGTTTCGGTGGTTTTTTTTTTTCCAGTAAACGGTTATATAGCCGCAGCGTTGCGGTTGGGAGAACGGTGCCCACGTAACTGCGTGTTAACGCTTTAAATAGCAATTTATGCCTTTGCTATAGAGTGTCAAATTTATCTTTAAGATTATTAGTAGCGATTTTATTTCCAATGAAAGTGCATTGGTCTTTAAGACCGAGTTGTACATGTAAGATAAGCATCGTAGACTTTGATATCGATTCGCTTATAAATACTGATCCACTCCGATATCTCTGATGATAAGTCTTTCTTTTGTAGAGCACCTTAAGCTATTTTTAAAATTTAACACTGCTTTGACGGTAAACATTAATTGGATACAGTTATGCAATAAGGAACCAAGTACCATTTTCGTGACTTTTAGTTTTGCATTGTAAAGTAGTCATAAATAGGATAGGAGATTTTCTAAAAACGCATATAACACATGAAATTGTATTTGAGGAAGATTATAGTTCGGTTATTATACTTGAGATAACGTTGGCTTAGAGAATTTTATTTCTAATATTTCACGAAATTTACTCTAGCGGAAAAGTAAGGTTTTGGAATTGGTTCCGCATTGCAGAACTGCGTCCAATTAATGATAAAATCTATAAGTCAGTCAGAAATTTAAGTTAAAGATTTAAGTTTAATCCATTAATTCATAATTTAAGAACGCGCGGTCCTATGCCTAAATGAATTGAGATATGAATTAATTAATTTATATGAATAAAAGACCGTAATTAACTCTCATCCTTTAGACGCAACATTGTATTTTAAGAAAATTCGCAGATTTTTCAGCTGCTGATTTAATTCAATATGTGTTGATCCATACCTAAATACCTGCACCTGCGACTGTCGTCAATGATTCTCGGCCACGCGGCTATCTTTGACGAGCGGCCACTTTTGGATCGCTCTGTATGATAACATGCTACACGCTGGCATTGAGGTGCAGTCTAAGCAGAATAGGCTAACTAACCAACTAACCACGAGACCACGTCAGTAGGACAGTGAAAGGCGACCTAGACCAAGTCTCTTTCCAGCTGCCGCCGCGCGCCGTATGGCGCGAAGCGGCGTTGGAACTTAACAGAGGGAGAAAGAAAGAAAAAGAGAGAGAAAGAGAGAGACAGTGAAAAAGACGCACGTGTCTCACGCGTGTGTGTTTACCAACACGCGCGGCCACGTGCAGCGCGCGTACGGCACGTGCGTCGGTGTGCATACGCATGCTGACCGGTACGCCGGGCAGGGAAAAATGGAGTTGCAGCGGGCGGCGCGGGAGTTCTCGCCGCGCTTGCTCGCTCGGATATTTTAATGCCTCGTCGGACGCTGTCGGAAGTGCAGTTAAAGCGTCGTTAACGTTAAGCGTGAATTATTCTACGCGGGCATTCCACGACGCGCGGGGGAGACCTTTGATCGCTATACGCAGATTCGTCGTACCTTTTGTCGCCCTTAGCGATTCAATTGGGGTCGGCCGATCCGCGCGGTCCGATACCCCGGAAATGCCTGGCGTAAAGCGGAGTCTACGATGAGAACTTAAGAGGCGTAAAATTTAAGCTTTAAGCCTTAAGCTGTAAGAAATTGACCAATCACAGTCAAACGTTCTTCTTACATTCGACTGTGATTTGTCAATTTCTTAGTCCCGGTCTACAATAGATGCTTTAAGCCCTAAGCCCTAAGAAATTGACCAATCACAATCGATTATTCTCCTCAAATTCGACTGTGATTGATCATTGATCAATTTCTTAAGGCTTAGGGCTTAAAACACCTATTGTGGGGCTTAGTCCCCGTCTACAATAGGTGTTTTAAGCCCTAAGCCTTAAAAACTTGATCAATCACAGTCGAATTTGAGGAGAATAATCGACTGTGATTGGTCAATTTCTTAGGGCTTAGGGTTTAAAGCACCTATTGTAGACGGGGACTTACGGTTTAAGTGCTGGTCTACAACCTCGCTTTAAGAAAATATTTTATCTCTAAGCCGTAAGCTCTAAGCTCTTAAATAAACCTTAAAGACGGTAATCCACAATATAAAACGTAAGGCGTAAAACGTGACGTATATCAGCCAATGAGAGAAAAGTTTATTCGGACTTGCTTGTTGGTGATGATACGTTTGTTAACACGCGGTTTCTTTAGTTTCTACATAGCAAGATGGATTCACGTCAAGCTCTTCTGCTAACAACGGTTTTGTTTGCGTGGAATGTGTATCCGTTAGGTTAAGAATGGTATTTTGGCTTCAAGCTTTATGCTCTAGGCCGTAAGAATTGAGTTTTGCGCAATTCGCTTAGATCTAACGGCTAAAGCTTAAATACTGCGCGGGAATGTCTTAGAGACGCGGAAATGACATCACTTATTACGCTTACGGCTTAGAGCTTAAATACCCTTAAAGCAAGGTTGTAGACCAGCGCACTAATGCTTAAAGCTTAAATTTCACGCCTTAAATTCTCATTGTAGACTCCGCTTTACGTGCTCCGCCCTTTCGGTTCTCCAAGACTGACTCCGGACGATCGCGACCAATGATACTTCACTATCGTCTTCAGCCACGTTTTTGGTATACACAAGTGCTTACGTACGTACGTACGTGGGATTCTCTGGGAACGGTTACGAGATATTTGAGTATCTTTATTCAAGCCTACGAGCGACATAACCGGGGAGAATTTATTACCGGAAATTTCATCTTCGTAGTTGCGTCGAACCGCACCTGGTTCCACGCCACTCGAAGGAACCGTAGACAAAGTCACATTTTCATACGGAGGTCGCCCGGCCGCGGGCGGTGTGAATGACTTGACGCCGACGTTCTGGAGGGCACACCGTGTAGCGTGTAGTTATTTGAAAGTATAAAGAACGCTATGTGTTTGCCGGAATTTTATCGTATTTCCGCCGCTGCGTAGTAGCCCGTAATGCTATGCGCGATAAATTAAAGCGATTTGAGAAGCAGGAAATTAAAAGCGAAATTATAATTTTATTATTCTAACTATAGTGTCTCTCCGGTCAATTAGATTATGATTTATATTATAATTAGTCTTAGTGCCGCGGGATGTGCGAATTCGTAAACAAGTAAATAAAATATTCGTCAAATGGAATTTTTCAGTATAGGAATAGGAAAAATATCGAATGAGAATCGGCAACCCAGACAGATCGCGCAACGGTTTTTTTTTTCTTAAAGAACAGTATATCACTATATATAGTATTTCGTTTTTTGTACGTTCGTTTTTTTTTTTTTAACAAAACCAAACTGCAAAAAAGTGCAGGATAATTTTAAGCGGCTGGAATTGCTAATACGTCCGACTCTGCCCGATTCCTGCGACTGATTCATTCGTGAGATATTTGCGGGTCGGAGCTGGTTCCACAAAAGATTTTCACTCTGGACGCGGATGAGAGGATGGGCGGGAAAGGGGTAGGGGCGGACGACTTGTCCGAAAAGGATTTACGATCGGCAAAAAGGCGCTCTTGCAGAATTTCGCCATCGCAGCCGGCCGCCGCGCCGACCGGCGCGGCGACCGTCCGAGGCGAGACGGCGCGGGCGACGCGAGAGAGTCGGCCGCGGCGCGCCGCTTCGGTCCTTTCGATTTCGTTCTCGTTGCGGGATTGTAACTTCGATGCTCGACTCTTGCCACGAGAAAAGCACGGCACGAAGATAAAAATACCAATTTTCGACGGCCTCCTTGGCTGCCGAAAGAAGAAAGTCTACAGGCGTTCGGAGAGAGAAATCAATGCAACGACGCCAACGACCGCCATATAATCTTAATCAAGATATGCAACGATAATATGTAATTGTATGTTAATCGTTAATTAACACATAAATTTTTTAATTTCAAATTAGTGAGAGATGTTGAGTTAATTAATTCTAAATATCACAATTATTGCAGTTGCACATCGAAAATATGGAGAAAATGCAATTGTGTATAAATATATAATTTATTTAATTTAAATGACATAGAAACAGATTTTGCTCATCTCTCAATACAATATTGTCTGATGTATGCTAATAATGAGAAAGGATGAAGGGGCGCCAAGTCTGCGTCTGTTTTCAAGAGGGCCGCAAACTTCATCCTAATTTTCATGCATGCACAGCGCGTGGTTCTGGTGAATGGCGAATGTTATAGGGTCAATGGCGCGTAGAAACGGCATCGTAGTACCGTAAACAGATTCGTATTCTTAGACCAGGATTTTAGGGGTCAGCCACCATACGCCGTTAAGCCATTAACGATGATATAAAATCCGCTCGCTAACGCGCGCGACGATGTTCCGCAATTTCCGCGCGCTGTTTATTCAGCGTCGCTGAATAGATCGTACGGTCAAGTGTCTCTGCCCTAGCGTATTCTGCGACTGAAAATAGCAGTATCTATTGATTCCGCAAACATTTCATTTTCCTGATTTGTTAATTTTTCGTTACTGATGAAATTAACAGCTTGGGAATCAAAATAACGTCGTGCTTTTATATCGCAGTAGATACAGACATTATAGTCGGACATATAAGATCGCTCTTTTATTTTCAAATAATATGACTTGATCACTTCAGTGTCAAGATAATAAAATGTTTTTGATAGTAGATATTATGTCTATTCAATATTTATCTGGATAATATATTTTGATATGATAGTAGATATGGACATTATGGCCAGACATGTGAGACTGTTTCTTCTACTTACAATCAGAAATAATACGGTTTGATTATTTTAATGAGAACAAAATGTTTTTGGTAGTAGATATTATGTCTATTCAATATTTATTTAGGCATTATATTAATGCGGCAGTAGATACAGACAGTATATGATCAGACATATGAGACTACTTTTTCTACTTGAAAGTAGAAATAATATGATTTTGTCACTCCAATGTCAAGTTAGTAAAATGTTTTTGAAACTATTGCGTCTATTTAACATTTATTTGGATAATGTATAGAAAAATATATATTTTTATAATCCATAATAATATTTAAAATAATATTTTGTTAACTTAAAACATATAGATAAGAAAATAATTATTTTGAAATTATAAACATATTTCTATTTGTGATAAGAAGCATTATTTTTAATTCCGAAATATTACTAATTTGCAATTAAAGTAATTAGAATGCCATTATTTTGAATTCAAAAAAGAGTTATCTTATGTCTGACTATAACATCTGTATCTACTACCAAACCAGAAGATGCGACTTTATCGTTCTAGTTTTGACATACTATAATATATTATTAAGAATTGTAATATATACATATTATAAATTTGAGATTACACTGTTATACATATATTAAAGAATCAAACTTAAAACAATACCTTGAGTTAAATAACATTTTGTTATTTTTAACTACCGTGTATGTCAAAATGTATTATTTTAACACAAAACAGTATTATTTGAATTATTTTAATTAATTTAGTTTAGTTAAACAAATATTGTTTTAGTTAAATTAACGACATATTTGTAGGAGCAGTAGCGACCTATAGGAATGGTTAAAAATGACTTAAATTGAGTTAATTTGACACTACGAATTTAACACTGTATATGTAAAAATTAGAAAATAAATATCAAACATCCAACAAGTTTACGTGACTTAAAACTTGTTTTAAAGAAATTTATTATTAACTTTTACATATTCGAAAACACCTTTGAAACTACGTGTATGCAGTTTTTTTTTGTTTTTTTGTAAGCTGGATGCTTAAATTTCTTACGTAACTTTCTTCAAAGTTTATTTTACAGCGAGAATATTAATTACTAGCACTTGCGTCTTGATTTACGAGCGAGTTTGCGTCGCGAGTACGTATTATCGAGCGCGTAAGTTTGCGTTAACTGCGAAGAAATCCCGAGGCGAAAGTGAGAACGTGTCTTCACCGTAACACTTATCCCAGCCCGGCTGTAGTGGTGTTCTGGTGCACAAACTCCTACTCGCCGCGGCTGTCAGTGAAAACCGTCGGTGCGATAGCCCGTGGAATGGAACGTGAGGGAAATGAGGAAAATCGGGCACCGATGAAAGTGAGAGGACGCCGCGCCGCGCCGCGCCGGCTACAGGGTGTCTCAGGCGGCTTATTCCGCCAGTCGACCGCGAGAGAAAGGAGTTCACCTCTAATGGAGTGGCCGGTCCGGTTGGTCCGCGGCGCGATCGATGGAAAACGAAATAGGCGCAGTGGCGGAGTCGTTGATCGTGTCAGTATAGGACCCCAAGTTTCGAATTCTTTTCATTGTTTATGTTTTAAAATGCAACGAAATACAACAGTGCGCCAAAGCAATCGATTTTTTTTGAAAAATAAAATGGCATAATGGTAAGAAAGTCGTTAATGATTAGTTTGGAATTTTGGAAGTTTTTGTCGTTTAAGTCTCAAAATACATCTGTCAAAAGTGCAAATGCAATGACATATAGATAAAGAAATCGACATGTTGAAAAACAAAAGAAGCGCAGCGCAATGTGAATTTTTATATATACGAATGAATAATTGACTTGGTAGAACAGTTTCTTTAGCGAAATCCTCGGAACAAGCATGCATTATTTTTACCACACGCGTTCACGTAATTTTACTCTTATCGCACTGCCAAAAAATAAATTTCTCGCGTTCATTAGGATTATTTTCTCGCTACGCCCATGACCTAGACATCAGACCTACTTGCGGATTCTCGGAGATAAAATTGATATGCGCGTTCTACACCGCACGGATGACGTACGGATTAACTTTCACGTTTGCTCTCGCGCGTGATTCTTTCTTGTCTTTATTTTTCTTTTAACACGCACTGGTACTTTATTTGCTGGGCGCGCGCGCGCGACCGCCTGAAGATTTCGCAAGGCGATTGTTCGAATTCGTTACGTCAACGGCGAACTAATTCCATATAATACAATCCGGCTGGGGCCGCCGCGCGCAGTGCGGAGTCTGGTGTCGTAAAGTCCCACATTTTATACGCCGTAAGTTAAGTTTCCAAATGACATTACTCGCATTACGCCCGAACGCGCGCTTTCGACCGGCCGCATTTCGTCTAACTCCCGCGATTATTATTTATTCGGCGTTACAAATAAATATACGGCGGGGAGAAAGAGAGGCGACTGGTTCTCGTAAACCTTTCTCTCGCGTGGCGAGAGATTAAATAACTGCTGGATGCGAACCCATGAAATTTGCGTTTGCGCTCGCGGAACGGAACGAGATTTCGGGGAAGGCACGTCGAGCGATCTGCATGATTGCAGTTATAAATAATGCAGCGAGACGCGCAAGTTATAGGAATTTGACTGCGCGAATTTCTCGGATCTTTTTCGGGATGCGCGAAAATTTATTAACAATTTCGCTAATTTATACATACAATATCGATATTATTAAATGCGTTAAGATAATTAAAGTCAAGTTTAAAAGCTTGAGAAAAATTGGAATGTGACTATAGTCGTTTATATTATTATATTACGTTAACATTATCTAATAATTTTTCTCTTCTCTGGTTACAGATTAATCAGTCGAACGTGAGCCTTTCGAGCGGCCAAAAGATTCTACCAACGTGGAAGAATCCCGGCTAGAGTTCGCGCGAGGGTGCTGAAAACGAAGGGAAAAAGCAATTATCGCGCATACACGAAAAAGTGAGAGGGAAATAATGGCAGGCGAGGACACGCAGATCTTGTCGAACGGCAACGTGGAGGCTCTCACGATCATACCGCCGAAGATGACGAACGGAAACGGGCTGATCTGCGACGACAAGCAGCACAACAACAACGGCTCGATACCGAATGGGAAGCTGCACGGCGGGATCGGCGGTACGGAAAACGGCAATCTGATCGTGCCGGATGAGAGGTCGAGCAGCCTTCACACGGAGTTCGACGACGCCGACGTGTCCTGCGGATGGGGTCCCTGCAGGCCCCACTGGCTGCAGTACTTCGCCACGAAGCAAGCCTTCCTAGTGACCTTCTGCCTCACCTGGGTCAGTACGCCTAGAAGAAATTTTTTATCTTTTGAGTAAATAATGGATCAAACAAATTAGAAACCTGCACATTGCTTTCTCGTCATTTTTTTTTGCTCATAAAGTTTCCTCTATGAGGAATTTGCTAAATTATTAGCATATAATAAATTGGCTTTTTCATAAAGGAAGCTTTATAAGCGAAAAAAATGATGAGGAAGCAATGTGCAAGTTTCTAATTTGTACGCTTTTTTATTATATTGGCAATTTTTTTCTAATTCTATTATATTCTTCAGTCTTTTCTACCCCTATTTCATATATAATTTTTTAAGATTTGGTTGATTAGTTCTTGAGTTACAGAAGTTTGAAATTTCGGGGAATCCGTACATACATAGAAATCTTATAAAGCTGGATCTAATCAACCAAATCTTAAAGAATTATATATAAAATAGGCGTAAAAAATTTGGTAAATTATTAGCATATGATAAATTGGCTTTCTCATAAAGGAAGCTTTATAAGCGAAAAAAAATGATGAGGAAGCAATGTGTAAGTTTCTAATTTGCACGCTTTTTTATTATATTGGCAATTTTTTTCTAATTCTATTATATTCTTCAGTCTTTTCTACCCCTATTTCATATATAATTTTTTAAGATTTGGTTGATTAGTTCTTGAGTTACAGAAGTTTGAAATTTTTCGGGGAATCCGTACATACATAGAAATCTTATAAAGCTGGATCTAAACAACCAAATCTTAAAGAATTATATATAACATAGGGGTAAAAAAGAAAAATAGTATATATAATAGACAATTAAGAGTATAAGTAAAAAAATAAAAAGGGCAGCAAGCACTAAATCAATTTTGAAGAAACTTACTAAATTAGGATTAATTGATTTTTCCCTGAAAGTGAAAGGATAAAGAATAGACTTTTCTCGGGTTTTCTTGACAAACAATTTTATCGAATGAAATTCACTGCAGTGACGAGTTTATCCTGGTAAGTTGGCGTTAAGATCGTCTTTATTTCTTTTTACCACAGGTGCTTCAGGGCATGTACTACACGTACTTTGTCTCCGTCATCACGACAATAGAGAAACTCTTCCAGATCCAGTCGAAGACGACTGGCATTATCATGTCGGCCACTGAGATCGGTCAGATCGGGTCCTCCCTGTTACTGACATATTATGGCGGCCAAGGTCACCGGCCCAAGTGGATAGCCTGGGGCATGATCCTCTTCGCCGTGAGCTCGTTCACCTGCTCGATACCCCACTTTATCTTCGGCGAACAGCTGATTCTTCAGAACGAGATGCTGTTCAGCGGCGTCGGGCACGGCGTCGACAGCAACGGGCTCAACAGCACGTATCCGATACCGGCGAATCTCTGCAAGTTCCAGGAAAGGAACAGCACGTTGGACGGGTGAGTGTGCCGCTGTCATAACTCTCCTTCGGGTTATCCTCTTCTATTTCTAAATTCTTAATGAGTGACGCCTCCCATGGCGATTCATCATAATGAACAGAGATATCTTTATTGGCTTTTACCCTCGTGATTAAGTAATAGCTAACTCGACAGTCGTGAATCATCAAAAACACGCGGGGAATTAGAATTTATTAATCCCTGCAGTTATAGCAAATGCGAGCGCGAGGCAGAAATGCAGAAATCGAATTGTTCAGAATTATCAGCAGTTGTTACATTAGTAGATTGATTAATCAGTTAATTCGATAAAATTATCGGTTTGATTAGCACTTGATAATTAATGTAGCTATTTAGTCCATTGATTATTTTAATCCGGCTTAACAGCTGATTCGTATTTTTAATGATGATTCGTATTCTTAAAATTGACTTCTCACTTAACAAATTCAAATTACTTGTTCGTTTGCTTGTGGGAATCAATGGAGAAAAAGAGTTTATGATACGATTGAGGAAAATTTACGATCGTCGCGTTATTACAATGTCTCGAGCGAGAAACAAAGCGGCATGCAAACGATCAGCTGTGCTATCGTTTCGGGCGAGATACAATAATCATTTGCCGTGATAAATATACAATGTAAGGCCGAATATATGGAGTTTTGCCTCAAACTCGTATTATACAAGAATCGGTTCGTCGCATTTTCACGGGAAACACGCGTTGCATCGGCAATTCATAATCCGAGGGCAACTAATGGAAAATAAATTACGCGCTAGCCGTTATCTCAAAGACTCTTTAAACGGATGAATATTTTTTTCGGGCGGAAGTGGCCTCTCTATTTTGGAAACAGTTCTGGAAATAGAAATAGAACGAAGAGGATGTGAAGACCATATTAGGACTCTGTTGAAAACTCACAGATGTCTTGTATTTATAGAAAGTGTATATTTAGTATAATAAAATACATTTAAATAGCTCGAGAAGAGATTTGCTTGAAAAAATTTTAAATTTTTATTTGAAAAGAAATTATTTTTAAAACTTTTTAAAAAGTTCTTTTAACACGAAGCGATGGAAGCGCGGAAGTTGTGCGCGTATTAATTTCACGTCACATACGTTGCGTTGTACTAGTGACGTATCGTAGTACATAAAGGAGATCAATTTTCACACGAAAGACAGAGGGAGAACGATAACGTGTTTGGTTAACGAGCGAGAAAGTTTGGTTGATAACATCGTTCTCTGACGGTAGTAATTATAGTAACGGGCCCTATTCTTCAGGAGGCGCGTCTACGTGTGCCGTAATTCCGCTAATTGCTGTTACATAATGAAAGCGTCCAACGGCCGAGCACAATCGGGCGGAATGCTCGAAACTGATCCACGCAATTTAACGCGGTAATAAAATGGAGCAATGCCGATTACGTTTTTCTTGGTATCGCGCGCACGTTGCAGCTGCGCTTATCACTTATCGTGAAGAAAGATGATCGTATACTCCTCTCACGTAGGCGTTAGTTTCCTGATGTATTTCCGCAAATAGTTGATAGATAAATTTACTGTAAAATAGGACAAGATTATCGGCGATGAATTTAGGTGGCGATAAATTGTGACATATATATTTATACAGTATAGAGTATAAGATAATTTGTACAATTTAATTTTACCGAGTGAATATAACGCATGAGATCACAAAGATTCATTATTATTAATTTATTGCTTCTATAAATATACCGATCGATAGAACTTTATTGTCAATGTCAGATCTCATAATTTAAATCTTATTACCTACTTTATCTTATAATCAATTTTAATTTTTTTGAACTAATTAAACTAATACATTTATATCTTCGACATTCGTTTAATTAATATTATGCGGTATACATGTGTACTCTACGAGAACCCACCAAAGATTAAGTAATTTGTATAAACAATTGGTATAGGTTTATTGAAGTAGACGCGGAAAGTAATGCTTTTATTGATTTTATTACATTTTTGGTTTTTGAAGGTGGAACATATCGACGACTGCACCGCAAACCGATTCGGCGGAATACTGCAAGGGCGACTTTCTTACGGAGCAAAGAATACAGAGCAAGATCACCACAGTGGTGCTTGCGATATTTTTCGTATCTTTACTCGGTGTGGGAATGGGTCAAACGGCGGTATACACTCTCGGTATACCGTACATTGATGATAACGTAGCCAGTAGAGAGAGCCCCTTGTATTTCGGTGAGTTCTTTCACGAATTTACAAGTTACAATTCATCATCCTCATACAATCATCCACTTTTCCATTTTATACATCTTTTATTGCAATAGATTATGATTATGTAATACCTTTTAATTTTTTTAAAAGTATTTTAGTTATCTATTTATTTCTGCTATTCGCATATATTTTATATGATTATTAAATTCTAATTGCTAGAAGCAATGATTTTTTAATGCATAAAGATTTATTTTTCTTCTCTATGCCTGCGAATCGGATTACTATCCGAAACTTGATTATAGATTTGAATAACCATTTAATTATATGCAACAGCGATCACCATCGGAGTACGGATTCTCGGTCCAGCATTAGGCTTCATTCTCGGTTCCTTTTGCACGATGATCTACGCAGATTTGTCGAGGAATCCGCAGATTACGCCATCGGATCCAAGATGGGTCGGTGCTTGGTGGCTTGGTAAGTTTAAATAAATTATAATATCGAAATTGGAAATATAATAATTAGCTAAGTTTTACAAAATTGGAATAACGTAAAAGAAAATACTCCACTTGCAAAAGATTGAGTTTTATAATATGGATTATAATCGACTTACCGGAATTCTTCATAAAGCACTTAACCTTCGATTTAATGTAGAGACGCAAAAAGACTTGATTCGCTAAAAGTCGCTTGACCTTCATCGTTCAAATTGCGTATTACGTGACAAATCTATCTGCGTTTGTCGCGAGAGCGTATCATTAGCCGGTTTTCAACTGGTCTCTCGTGCTCGTTTTTTCATTGAAATACGTTCGGCGACATAGAGGAAAGGGTAGTATCGTGGCCTCCCAGTTTGTTTTTTCTTTATAAAATCTAAACTCTTACTTTAACTGCTCTAAACTTTTGCTTAAAATGTAGGTAAACTATTCAGTTTGTGTGTGTGTGTGTCCGCTAAAACGTCGAACCAAAGAAAAAACAATTGAATTATATAGAACATATATTTCTGAAGCATGTCATTTTATGACGTTTGGAAAAAGTGAGGATAATATGGCCCCCATTGAAAATTACAATTTTTTTTGACAACAGTGTTTAGAAACTAATGCATAAACATTAAAGAATAAATAAAACAATTTATAAACTTCTCAGTTTTATCATTTACAAACAAAAATCGCACACATACCTATTCATCTTTTTCGCACGATATGCCCATAAGCGACAAATAAAACATTGAATCCAAATTTCACCATGTTGGTCCATGGAATAACGTTCCTGGCAAAAATCTGCGTCATCAGGAGCCCTACCAGGAGTTTCAATGTCGGATATATCCCAAAACAGGACTTTGGGGCTTAGATCCATCATGGGGGCCACTATATCAACATACGTTTCTTCGGAAATTTTTGATTTGTAATTAAAAATACTGAAGACTGAGCGAACTTACTTGGAAATATCGATTTCACGAACCTCTTGGCGAAGATATATCACCATAAAAGTCTCTGAATCCTATAAACTTCTGAGAAATTATTTTTTTTATAACGGGACAATAAACTTTCGTCTTGCGCATTCATGGGGAGGCCAACTTACAAGCAGGGGGCCGCGATACCACCTTTTCCTCTAAAAATAATTACGGGATGCATGTGACAATTGGTGACAAAGGGCAGCAAGCTAACAGATTACTTTCAATTTGCGCTAAACGTTTCCGCATTGTTTATCTGATGTTAATAAAAATGCTAAGCATTGTGCCAATTTTATAAAAATATATTTATTATTATTTAATCTATTTATATATGTTATTATAATATATAATTGTACACTAGAGTAGAGCACACCAATTATCCAGACATCAATTATTAAAATTTCAACATATGTAAAAGGTTTTCATCCAGTGACTGTCTTTAACGAAAATAGTGCAATTCCATTTATTTCTGTCGATTTCTACTTATCAATACTTATCATACCATACCATTTGGATTTATTTCGCTAATTATCTTAGATTCGATTATACGTTATAAAATTAAAATGTTCGCGCGTTTTATGAAAGTATTAGTAAAGACGTACAGGACCCGACGCAGAAATTTATACTTAATAAATATTTATATTGTCTGTGTCTTAATGTCTTATATACTCGTATGTATTATATATAAGACACAGCGCGAAATAAACATAAGATGACCCTCGCTACACGGATAATAACATGACACATCATTTCAAGAGAATCACTAATCGCGGCTAATGTAGCAGTACCAAATGTAACAGTAACAGTAAAAGTACAAAGATCCAACAGCATGGTTATAGGCGGAGAAATATTATCGAGAAATCTCAAAAAAGCAGATATCGTCGTGATGCATCGTGAAAAGAAGTCAGAGTACGAAATTGCTCGTTTAATGAATTTATCAATAACAAACGTTAGAACTGTACTTCGCAAATATGAAAGACGACAAGAAGTAAATGTTAGGTTGTGTTACCGACCGCTACTTAATTGTAAGAATGCAGAAGATATGATGGAACTGATGAAACTGGCGGCTGAAGATATTAACAATTTTCAACATAAACTAGAACAAGATTATAAAAGCAAATGTGTAAAATTACGTACAAGGAAAGTCCAATTGAATGAATTGGATAAAAGTAAACTTCCCAAATTGTAAGTTAAAATATTATATAATACAAAGTACACTTATTATATCTTATATAAGTTAAATAATACAGTGTGTATGTTTATTGGAAAATTTTGTGCGGATAATTAATAGTATTATAACGTCAGTCTCATTTGTCCGGATAATTGGGATGTTTTACTTGTGCCTGTAATTTGCTATTGCGTGAGCCGACATTATACTTTAGTTTTTTTTTTTTAAACTGTAAGGGACTTTCTCTTTCACTGATTTCTTGTGTGATGTTTCAGGACTTGTTTTGATATCAGCGATGTTGATGATCGTGAGCATAGGTATGTTCGCGTTCCCGACCCGTTTGCCGGCCAGCCGAACACCACCTCGACGTTCAGACTCACAAAAGCCAAGTTTGAGAGGTAAGTCCTGATTTATCCGGCGGGAATGCATCTCCGATCTCTTTCGTCAGGCTGGTCGCCGTTTCGACCGCACCGGCATCGGATATCGCGCCAACTTAATCTGTTTTTATGGCTCGCCGTAAGCTGCTTTGCGGCCAGTTCCCGTCTCTCTTTCTTTATTCATTATCTCTCTTTCGCCCTATCTGCCTCGGCGATTTTCCGTGCGAACGATCTTGAGGACGATTCCTCGGGAGCGAGATGGGTAACGGGCAGAGAGCGTGTTGCCCGTTCCGTTGTGACATCAACTTATCCTCGTTGGCGTAACGCGCACGTGTAAATTTAGCCCGCGTGCCGCGTATGTCAGCGCATTCGTGCTCTTTTTCCCTCGTAATCCGCACGATTGCGATATCTCGACACCTGATTATAGTTCGTACTGGCATTTATAGCGAATCGCTGCGTGTGATAACATCGCACACGCAGCCGCTGTGCGAATAAATTGCATAGAGATAAGGGGTTTCAAACTGGAAATTGGAAATTAAACGAGTTAGAATTTGCCCGAACAAAGTTTTTAAAATATGTAAATATGCGTGTAGGGCGAGATCTTTTGTATTCCAGTTTCGTACGAGTGTTATCTTCTCAAATGTTTGATTGTTATGGTTTGCACTTGAGAGTAGAATAACAAACAAAAGCACATCCTTTAATGATTATTTCATATATTCGCGATCATCTTATGTAAACCCGCAGGGAGATATAATTACGTAATAAGTGGCACACGAGATACAGTATATGAAAGTGAATACTGCAGGAAAATGAGTACCGTGAAGGAAAAACAGAGTGATTGCTAATTATATTTCCACGTAACGTAACGGCAAGTATTTTTGTTGTGCGCCTGAAAGCATATATCGCGACGAAAGGCGAAATTCTGCACGCCAGCCACTTGCCATAGTGCCGCGGATTGAAGGCTAACGAGAATGCAAATAGAAGCCGGAGACAATGTGCTCTTCGTAAGTTAATCGGGAGCTCACGACCAGCGATTTCGCCTACGCCTACGGCTCTCGGATAATGCTTTCTCTTACACACATATTTACATTGCGCATCAAGGTAACAATATATCGGTGTGCCCTGAATCACGGTTTTCGCCTATTTTCCTTCGGTCCGTTAATTTAATATTTTGTCGATTGAATGACTTTTATTTTGTGATAATTAATTAGAGATAATAGGCATAAAAGTATGAGGATTATTTTTAAAAATTCCAATTATTACAAAATACAAAAAGATACGAGCGACAAAGTGTCAAATCACACTCGATATGCTTGTATATACGCAAGATATAATCTTGAAATAAGAAGAAAACTATAAACGAAGAAAATTAGTGTTAAACGAAGAATTATATAGTTGAATCAACGCAATATAATCTTATTTCAAGATTATATATTCTTGCGTATATACAAGCATATCGAGTGTTGATTTGACACTTCTTTTCTTTCTGTGCATATACAGAAAGAAAGAATATTATTGATTTCAAAATATCTTTAGTTTCAACGTGGAAATCTTGAAATAAGATTATATTACGTTAAACGAAGGAAACTTGCTTGAATGAAGCATTTATATAGTTCAACCAAAAAAAAAATGTTGAAATAAAAAGTTGAAATTCTTATAAGAAGATTATATAGTGCTTGCTTAAATACGAAACAACTATAATCTTCTTATAAGAATTTCAACTTTTTATTTCAACATTCTTTCTTGGTTGAACTAATAAATGCTTCATTCAAGCAAGTTTCCTTCGTTTAACGTAATATAATCTTATTTCAAGATTTCCACGTTGAAACTAAAAATTCATATTTTTCAAATCAAGAATATTCTTTTTTTTTCTATATATATTTATGTATAATAATATTCATTTGTAAAATTTTTTTACAATTTTTAAAAAATAGTTTTCTGCCCGGTTGCAGAAAACTTCGGCTTCATCATTCAAGTTAGGACGTATATGCTCAATCTATAACAACCCACGCGTTTAAATCGCCTCCATTCTCCGACGGCGATCTCGAGATGCAACCGGATGAATCACTACGCCACATCCGCAGCTGCATCGATATCTCGCGCGGGATCCCGATATTGGTCTCGTCGCCGGCCGCGGCGCCGTCGCGCGCGGCCGACGAATAATGCATTTATATGGCTCTATCGACGCGCATAAAAGAAGGAACGATGCGATCGAGCGATCTCCGAAGTGGTGAGCCTCCGGCGCGGCGCGGCGCGGCGGTCCAAGGTCAATGGCGAATCTAGGTGCCGAGCGGAGAAAATCGGTATCGCCTCCGCCTATAATATATGCAGGCCCAATCGGGAAAGTACGGCTCGCGCCGAGATTTACAGGCTTCGACACGCCTGTAGAAAAAAAAAAAGTTTGGCGCGCGATTAGGCTCTCTCCATGGAGAATCGTCCTCTCCTCGAGCGACTCTCTCGCGAAATTCGGCGACCGTGAATAATCAGCCTCGTCCCTGATTAGATTCCTGCGCGCGTTTGCCGTTTTTTCTTTCCTCTCCCTCGGGGTTTCCAGCTGAACTTGTATACTGGCAGAAGTGGCTCTTTGAAGACGGTGTTTCATGCTTCGTCTGCGATCCAATCACCTTGACCTGTTTAATCCTTTGATTTCTCTCAAGCCGCTCAAAGTATTAACGAAAATTCAACACATTATCATGTTAATGCGCGTTTATGTTATAAAGTCATTATATTGGCTGCAAATATTAATAATTAACCCTGAAATATTATGCCGGACGATAAGATACCCTAAAGTGTCTCGAAAGAAAATTGAAAAGAAAAATTCTCTTTGAAGATTATAATATTAATTTGTGTATTACATTCTTCGTTGATAATCAGTTTTTCGTAATTAAATTTTTTCCCTTGAAAACGAAAATCTACCGCGACATTTCCTTTAACTCTAATGTATCTAATTATTGATAAACAATTGTATTTTAAATTCTGTGCTATTTTTTATAACGCAATATTAAGAAGCCAGAAAAGGGCAGACGCGTAAGAATAGAATTTTCCTGGTTCGTGAACCAGCGAACCTGGTTAGAAAGGATACAAATGGTATACATTTTGTACGTAATACGATACGTTTCTCAAACAGTTTTCTACATATGCGATTTTCGAAACGCTTCGTCTCAATTATCACATATCGCGTTACTGCGTAACTAAACGAGAACTTAGCTCGTCCCGACGCGGACGTCGAGAGCCCTGAAATCGTCGGATGCTCCTTTAACAGACCCTCGTGCGAGGACGGTGCGTTCACGCGTGCGTTCCACGTAAACGTGTGTGCGTGTACGCGTCGGGAGCGCACACGCCGCGCCGCCGCCGCCGCCGCCACCGCCGCCGCTCTCCTGCGTGTGTGCGTTAATAATAATGACTGACCGACTCGTGCACGAGGTGGGGCAAGTTCACGGTCACGCGTCGTGCATAGAGGCGGTGGTGGACACGCACGCGCGTACGTTTTGCGCGTGCACACGGACTTAACATGCGTGTGTCTCTCACTTTGGATCTCTTTTTTTCTTCTTTCCTCTCTTTCTCTTCTCCCTCCCGTTTCTTTTTTTGCGTTCTGCGCTCTGTGTTCCTCTCGCCCTCTTCCTCTCTCTTCCGCGTCACCCTCGGTCGCTCCACACACGAGCGAGTTCGCTATACGAGCCGCATTTTACCAACACCGTCGCGCTTAATTCGGCGGATCGCGCCTACGTGCGAGCCTTTTTAATGTCTAACTTTTAACCCGCGAACTCTTCTAATGTTTTATTTATTGCCGGACACGCTGTTATTTTGTTTAAAGCAAGAGAGTCCCCGTGCCTACGCATATTTATAACGAATATTTTACTGCCGCGTTTTAGGCGCTGTTTATCACTGAGCCCGACGCGACGCCATGTTCTAACGCGTATGTAAATCGTTAGTCGTTACACAGTGATATGAAAAGGTCGCGACACCGACCGGAAAACTATAATTATCACAGTTATAATAGAAATCGGAGATTTTTTGAATTCACGACGATTAGATTCGGAAGGTGAAATTTACCTGTCCTGCAGTATTTGAATCTCACCGATCGAACTTACGTACCTACACAGAAAAAAAAAGAAGTGTCAACACTCGATATGCTTGTATAACGCAAGAATAATATAATCTTGAAATAAAATTATATTGCGTTAAACGAAGAAAATTAGTGTTGAACGAAGAATTAGATAGTTGAACTAAGAAAGAAAAAGTTGAAATAACACGTTGAAATTTTTATAAGAAGATTATAGTGATCTTACGTATATATGAAACAATGTAATCTTCTTATAAGAATTTTAACGTGTTATTTCAACTTTATTTTTCTTGGTTCAACTATATATAATTCTTCGTTCAACACTAATTTTCTTCGTTTAACGCAATATAATCTTATTTCAAGATTTCCACGTTATCACTAAAGATATTTTAAAATCAAGAATATTCTTTTTTTTCTGTGTACTCTGCCCTGCTAATTAAGGAAGAGTGCTATATCTGCAAAAACGTCAAACTGAGAAAAACAGCTCGAAACTTTTTAATGCAGCCGTCACAATCTATATCTATTTTACCAATTGCTTAACTTCTTTCTGAAGTAAATGTTTTGCTTGCTTATTCCAATAAATTCCTCGAGGTCGAAAATGTCAGAATCGATATATAACTCATGAAAATGTGAATTTTTGCAGATACGGCATATTTAGCAGGGCAGTACTTCCAATCAGACTCAATTGTTATCCGACCATTGTGTAATCGTTAAACTTGATGAGCACAGCTGTAATTATAAAATGCGTAACAATTATGCACCTGCATATGTACTCGCGTACGCTCTCCCACCACTTTGCGTCGATTTATTTGTGTCTCTCGCGTTAATAATCACCAATTATAATGGGGTTGCGAAAATCGGCGAGGTGAAACATCTGTCCGTAACGCGAATGGATATATTTTTAAATATATATACGATAGCGATCGGCGCGTCTCGCGTTCGAACCTTTAAAGGGTACGCTATACGTGCGCGATAATACTCGGAGCGCAATGTTAGTCACGTTTGTCTACTCATGGTCTGTGGGACGTCCCTATGCGGAGTTGCCACGACCGGCCTCTCCTCTCCTCTCCTAGCTCCGGCCTCTCACGGGTACCTAGAAGACTTCTAGGCAGTCCTAGGTATATAGCTATACGTTTGCACGCACAAGGTTACGCATATACTGTACACTTTCTACAGTGTCGTGCGAAAAAGACGCTCGACTCGACTCGTCCCAGGAGATAAATTAAGTCCTCAGCAGAAGGAGACCGCGCGAGGGGCCATTCATTTAGCCTCTCTTTGAGCAAATTGCAAAGTGATTAATTAACCCTTTGACCCGCTCCTCGATTTGTAATAATCGGATTTTTTAAAGGGACGATTCCTTTTCTCGAATCTTTTTCTCTTCCATACATCCGGAAAGTGAAATTGCGTGATTGCATAGATTCGAGCTTAAAATACTCTGAAACTTTTATGTCAAATATTTTTAATTCCTGCATAAGAGAGGATTTTTTTAAATTTTGCGACACGCACTTTTTCAATACCTTCGTAATTTTTAGAGAAACTTTAAAGCTCCTTTACGACGGTATTTGATTTTAAATTATCAAAATCGTTGTTTTACTACTTTTTAAGATGGGAAATGAAGATGCGTCCATAGCTTTAACAGCATTCAACGTTAGCATCAAACATACTAGATGCTATTCCTACTTCTAAATAATACAGCATACATAGAAGAATATGTATTTTTTATTTTGAGCTTTATGACGATTTATCGAAAGTGGAAGGAGACAATCGTGAATGTGTTTCTCTCGTTAGGACTGACAATAAATTGATTCGAGAGTAATTTTGTGCATTTCAATCGCGATAATGTCGTTCCCTAATCGTCGGGGAACTAGAATATGCTGGCTATAGCTTCATAGAGAGCAGGTCTACACGCTTCAATGGGTCAATACGTTCGTTCGGTCGAGCGATATACCTTCTGGCGAAGGTGAGCGCGTGTAAAAGTCCACGCTACGCATCGATCTCCACCGATACGTAGTTACGTTAAATTGATTCCGGTGAAACTGCGCCAGTAAACGTAGCCATCGTCGTCGCGTGGAATCGCCTGTGCGAATCGCTCAGAGCGCTTTATAACGCAGAATCGTACAGCACGGAGCCCTCGTCCCTTTTCTCCTTTTCTTGGCGCGATCTCTTCCCCCGTCCTGCTCCCGTCTCCGACCACCTTCGAACCCTTTCGCATCCTCTCGAGAGGAAGGACGCGGAGGAGGAGAGGCTCGATTGCTGGCTAATTAGCTCGCCCCTCGTAATCGAGCCCGTAAATATACGGCGGATCGGTAGACCCGGCAACTCTGTCAGATTCGCAGAGGACGAGTATATACGGCTGCTGCTGCATCGGGCTCGAAGGGACAGGGAAGATCCCAGGCGAGACCGCGGGACCAATAAGAGATAACCGTGTGGCCACGCGTATACCGTGCATCTCTCGCGCTTGCCACGATGCATCTGCGGCCACTGCGGAGCCAGATCACGACTAGGACTATCGCTAAGCCCTGCGTGGCGTAACCTTCGCCAATGAAACGTGTAACACCTTCGAGTCGATGACCCGTATACCCGTTGTACATTAATACGGCGTGTCCGGAAATCACATTTCTCTCATTTGCCCAGGGAGCATAATTAGTAGGACATTTCACGTTGGAACTTTCGAAAATTTCGAAAGGACATGGCGCTCTCAAATCGGGTTTCGTTAGTACGCCCGTTATCTGATACCTTGTACATGCACGCCGGCTGATTTATTGCTATTAGGTTACCCGACAGATTTATATCTATCTTCCAGCGGTCTTCTCAGACAAGGAAGATAGGGCACAATTTACATTTTAATCGATGATAAATATTTTTTATCGCTCAACAATTTCTCGTTGTCAATCGCAATAATTCTCTTTTGTCCCACCTGAAGTCGATGACAACCTTAACCCTCGGTCATCCATCATTTTTTTTTACTAGGTAACGCTGTCAGCCAACTGCAGGGCTTTTAAGTCAACTCATATTATTTTTATGTGTTCTAGGCTTTCAAAAAATTCCAAAAAATTCTGAGTTACTTGTCAACGCATCTCTACTACAATATTCAATAGGTTCTAAAGCCAATTATTAAACCCAATTATTTATACAAAGCGAAATTTGAACACAAATTTGAAAAAAAAAATGGAAATTTGTTTAAAAACTCTTGGGTCTTTGAAGACCCAGATGGATGACGGAGGATTAATGAACACGAAGTTTACGCGCTGATATGATATTAATTCTAGCACTCACACGCTCGCATTTATATACAATTAATACTTTGATCTCGTTACTGTTGCAGACTTTCCAAGCGCTGTAAAGAGGCTGTTGAAAAACGATATTCTGATGTTCAGAACCGCAAGTAGTGTGCTGCACATCCTGCCGATCGCCGGACTCTATACCTTTCTGCCGAAGTACCTCGAGAGCCAATTTCGCCTGCCGGCTCATCATGCGAACATGATCTCAGGTAATTATCGCGAGTGAACTGCACGCGAGCGGGGGCCCCGGGAACCACGAAACCTATCCCCAATTATATTACTAATGATATGCACACACCGTGAGAGATGAATCGTGTCCGGGATAACTGCAGCCGACGACGTTTCCGAAAGATCGGGCGGGCGACGTCGCAGGATTTCGCCGCCGGATGTCCGTCGCGATTACGGCGCAAAGTGGATAATTTGACGTAAACGTCAGAACGGTCGTGTCATTTCGCTCACGAAAAAAAAAAAAAAAAAAATTTGTTCTCTCACTTCGTCCGCCCCGTGCAGGAAGTTGCGACAAAATCTGTCGGCCAAGCAAACAGAATAATCTGGCATTATTATCAATGCTTCGTGCGACTTAAGAAAACGTGTGATTTGCAGCGGCATTATATACGCATACTTCTGATTCTTTTTTCCTATTTTTACTTGAAAAATGTTAATTAAAATTATAATCAATATAAGTAATTTAAAATTTGACTGTAATATAACAATCAAGAATCAAGGGAACGCCGTAATCGGTCAGGACTGGAGATATTTTATTTGCCCAATAATTTTTATTTGAGTGAATTTTACGTACAATATCCTTCGCCTTGTCAAACCACGCGCCGTTACTTTCGGACATAAACGCAGTCTTAACCAAAGCGAGAACGGTACAATCATAAAAATAAAATACATAAAATTATAAAATTAAAAATACATAGAATTATTTAATGAATAAATAATATTAAAGTGGCGTGATGGAAGATGTTGCTAGCGGTTGCAGTGGTTTGGCTGCATGCGTGTGCAACGATAATGGATAGTCCGATATAAACGGTAGAACGAACTCACGCGTATCTCGTATTAATTGTACAGTACCTTATCTTACGTGCGCGCGCGCGCGTTAATTTATGATATTGTCCGCCGAATAATTAGCGCCAGAACCTAGAAGGCTGCACTCCGTTTCTATATTCTACTTCCCGTATTCTACGTCATTCTACGTTCGCCCGGGTATTAAATATTGTCGTATTATTTATTGAATAATTTGAGAACTACCGCTATGCTGAGCGATGCTATTGTATCAATTTTGAATTATTCCTGCCCGCGACAAAGATATATTAAACTAATGAAAATGCAAGTAGAACATTTTAATTCTGAAGCGTTATAATAAATCTTTAGCATTATATTTGCTATATTTTGTAATTATTGAAAAGGTGAACGCTCTATTTCTATGATATTTTGAATAAAAATGATCAAGTAATAAAATTTATTTGATATCCTACCTATTAAATAATAAAAGTATATGACTGCCAATTTTGTTTCTGTCACATAACTATAATGTAATAATATACTTTACACTATATTTATTTAATGTATTGGGAGAGCAGCCTGTTTTTATCCGACGAGTGCGCTGATTTTTTATTAATGAAGTCTATTTTAATGAAGTGACTATCGCCATTATCGAGTTTCCATGACTGGATTATGACGCAGAGCATGAATTGCCAGGTGAATGGCTCTGAACGATCGCATAATGAGCGTGATTTTTTTTGCACAGGTGTCGGCGGGATCCTAGTTATGGGATTGGGCATCATAATTAGCGGCGTATTTATCTTGAGGGCAAAGCCTAATGCCAGATTCGTCGCAGCCTGGATCGCCTTCACTGCGGTTGTTTACGCGATCGGCATGGGCGTGTTAATGTTCATTGGTTGTCCGATGGACGACTTCGCCGGACTCGTGTCACATGCTGACGGGTAAGTGATTTCATCGCATCTAGCAAAATTTAACGAACCGTCGCTTCAGCAATTACTATCGACGCGGATGTCGTCGAAAGAAAAATTTCCATGGTTACGTTACGAATAAACAGACAAAATTATTAGCATAGAAGCATATGTTAAGTGAAGATAACAATATACAGTAGACCTCCATATAACACGGGTTCATATAACAGATGAGAAAATTTTAATATTTGTTTTAAAGTAAAATAAAAAATATTTTTTTGTTATACCTTTAATATTTATTTAACATTTTTTTATAATATACCCTTACATTTTTTGTAAATATGTGTTTTTATATGCATACATAATTCATATATGTATGTATATAATCTATGGTACTCGTATAATATGGAACGCATCCCCCGTGTTATATTAGGGAGGAGTCTATAACTATTACTATAGTATACTATGTATATTACAATTTATAATTAAATATTGTATTAGCATAATCGAGTGTCAGTGAAATCAACCAAGCATTCTGTTAATATATTTTATATCTGGTATATCAAGGACGACAAAGTGTCTAACAAAATTATGTGTATTTCAGAGTGTATATATGGAGATAATTTTAGATAATTTTTTTTTATTTAAATAGGATGTAGAGAGAAAGACAGAGAAGAGGTCTAGAATAATATTAGCATCCGTAATTAGGCATTTTAAAAGTTGACTCCACATTCTCGGATCCAGTGCGACGCGTGACACTGTCGCACAAATCCATTTCGCGTTTTCATACTCCCTTCGATAATATCGTCGCTTGACAGTATTTTCGAAAGCGTTTTGACTCATGTTAGTAACATCGTTACGAAACTATCGCGATTGCTACTTCGTGTATCAAAACGCACGGTCCGGCGGACGACGGCCGGTATTTAACGAAAGACAACGTGTACGCTCGAATGCGTGTCCGATTAGAATGCGCATCGTAAATACATGTATCGGAAACACGCGCGGACTCTCGCCTTCCATTCCCCTTATTTACGAGTCAACGATATCTCCTGGTTCCTCTAAATACATACATCCCGCGAGCTCTTCCGATTCGGGCTCCTCGTTTACTTATCCGGCGCGAAAGCGGGAAAACTTTGACAGTGACTTTTGTGCAATCTAGAGCACGTCATATCTCATCAAGCAGAACAAATCGTTATACCGTGATTATTCATGAAACGTGGGCAAATGCAGATTTTTTTTACAACAGGATTTAATTGATTTTAATCATGGTTTTGATTTTTGTGCGACTGTAAATTGCTGCAACAGCAAGCTTTATCCCCTTGTCTCTCTCTTTTTCTCTCTGTACATCTCTCGACTCTTCTTTTTCTCTTTTCTTCTTCCTCTCTTGTTCGTCATCTTTATAACTTTGTGATAGCTAATCACGAAGAATAAAAAAGTTACGAACAATCACCATCTTCATCGTCGACGAGTTACGCACAATATAAAATATATTATTTTAAGGCTTACTTCTTTTTCTTTCTCTTTCTTTTTCACACATCTTACAAACACACACACACACACACGCACACATATTTTCTCTATTTTTGTGTTACATTATAAAAATTATAGAATTTAGGGAAAAGAAGATGTTATTAATTGTAAGGCGTTTGGTTTAAAAGCACTGATACGATTCAGACTACTACACATAATTTCTAATATTTAAGTTGCCAGTGAGCCATACTACTAGTTAAGCCGACATTTTTCTTACGTTTAGTTATTGAGTTATTTCTCTCCATTTAATCAACTTAACGAAGCTAAGTTTTCTTTAATAATTAAGCAAACGCATTTTTATTCAAACTTATTAATCTATTTTTATGTCAGAACGAGTTATCTTGTGACGATTAAGTTATTAAAAATGTAAATGAGATATATAGTTTAAAGTGGGACTGACCTGCGAACGATCCGTTTCCACAGACTCTCCAGCTTCGAGCCGACCTGCGAGGCTACCTGCGACTGCGATCGGAACAAATTCAGTCCAATCTGCGGCGCCGACGGTAGAACGTATTTCTCCGCGTGTCACGCGGGCTGCTCGAATTATACGGTTGCTGACGGCAAAGTGGCATCGGTAAGTGCTTAAGCCCGGTAGAACCGGGCATTCGACAGGACATGCTCTGATGACATATCTGCTAGAGTGAGATTACACGGGATATACGATAGTAATTGAATCGGTCGTCAGCTTGGAAACACTGTAAGACCGCAAGAATTGAGATTGTTGGTTTTCCGAAGCCATTCGGAAACCAACGCGAATTTAGAGGATCTCTCACCTCTGTTTGCGAAATGATATTTAGACAATATCACGGTTGTTGAAGCCGAGGACCAATGATAATTTTAACACTAGAACTACCATCAATGGGGTCAAAATGACCCATTTGATATTCTTTAATAATTTATCACTTATTTTTGAAACATCTTAATTCCTGAAATTTTTCCTGACTTTTATTGAAATTACATAGGTAATTAATTTTATTAATTTGTTTTCTCTCTTTTCCTCTTTTTTTTTTTCTAAGATTTCTTCGGTAGAAATAAATATAGATTAATCTCCGGTATAGTTCTAGTGTTAAGTATGTTACTTTATTCGATATTTCTTGAATCTTTAATAACTCGAGACGTAACTTTCCGAACATAAATATCCATTATAAGTAACTTTGTTTTTTTTCGATGTAAAGTATTATCTTGCAATCATACTTTTGATACACGAGGCGCAAAAAATTATAATCTTTGCTACAACTTCCCTCTTCTGACCACGTTACGTTTGATACTTTGCAGTTTTACAATTGTCAATGCATCGGACAGAACGTAACGATACCGGAAGTAGTAAGCACGGCGTCGATCGGTTTCTGTCAATTGGAGTGCAGTAACTTTTGGGTATACATGATCCTGTTCTCAGTCTTCGTTTTTATTCACTCCACGAGCGAGGTAGGCTCTATGCTGCTCATTCTGCGATGCGTGGATCCCAGGGACAAAGCCATGGCACTCGGCCTGATACAGTTCGCCATCGGCTTGTTCGGTAATTACTTGCTGGACATTTTTTCCAATAACAAAATTGAAACCGCGGCGAGAACCTTTGCACGAGAATTTGTTCGTACACTAGGAAAAATGTTTTGTTGTACAAACCAAAATTTTATTGTAACCAAAAAATAATTTGGTTAAAATATGCCCAACAAAACTGTTTAGTTGCTGTAAACAAATATCTTTGTTGACTACATTTTGTTCTTATAACGTATTGCTTTTATTATAACAACCAAAAAGATTTAACTATATGAATTTTGTTGAATAAACAAAAGCGTTTCGTAACGTAAATTGCGTTATTGCAACTAACCTTTTTAATTACTTAAACCAAGTATTTTGTTTTGTTGTAAAATACATATTTATCTGTTTACTAGTTTTATGTTTATTTAATTATTATCAGTCTTCAAAAATAAAGATATTATTAACTATAAGGTTATATTAACGTTAGGTATATCAATCCCAAAACACTTTATTACAACAGTGGACTCCACGATACAACTGATACAAATGCTGATATAATTTGCAATATAAATGTTCTTCCATGTATTTTAAATACGAGAAACGGATTCCATCGGATGCCATCTATCGGATGACCTGATATTACATGATCAATTTAGATGATCAATTGATCAACAAAATCATTTGGTCCAAAGAACAAATCAGAAAAATGTATTTAGCAGAAGTAACTAAATATTTTGTTATCCAAAGCAGGATATTTGTTTGCTGTTAAAAAACGTCTTAACTAAACAGTTTGGTTGGAGGCACTAATTTATTTTTCCTAGTGTAAGAGGAGAAAGCAAATATAAATAACATTTTAAATAATTTCTTGTTTGAAAAATATTAAAAGTGATTGTAAATATTATTTATAAACAGATTTTGTAATTAAATCATTCATATAAGATGATAAGGTAGTCACACACATGTAATTTCGCGAATTGAGAATGATTTAACGAAATAAATCGCACCACAGAAATTGAAAATCCTTAATTTCTCATTGTGCTAGAAATGTCTTTTTAACAGTAATGTAGTATCTTTGTCTCTTCCGCTTCAGGCAATGTTCCGTGCCCTATCGTTTATGGTGCTGTGGTGGATTCCGCTTGTCTCGTATGGGAATACGCTTGCGGTGAGCGAGGCGCCTGTTGGCTTTACGATTCGAACGTCTTTAGAATGTTCTATCACGGTATGTACAACTTAGAGATACGGAAAAAAGTTTTTATTACTAAGAAATGTAAAAATGGATTAAGTGATTCCAATAATTGGGTTGTCTACAAAAAATCTCGTCGCGTTGAATTTTAATTAACACACGTATTGCTATATTTCTTTCGATTTTATTGTAACTTGAAAAATGTTAATAAAATATACAAAATTAAAATAAATAATAAATAAATAGATAAATTGAACATAAAAATTGCAAGAAAGGAAGAACGTATTTTTTAAATAACGATAAAATTTTTAGCGTTATACGTTGGATTGCACATAAACACAGATTACGTAATATATTGATTGAAATGTTTCTTTTGCAGGTACGACGGGCGGTATCCTCTTGCTGGCCTTCGTGGTGGATATAGTCGTCTGGTACAAGGCCGGGAGCATAAGCTTCGTGGAGGAGCAGGAGGGCGAGACAGGTACTGCGGAGGAAATGGCGACGTTAAAATCGCAGGACGCTCAAGCGGTCGAGAACGACTATTTGTGAAGGTTTCGTATTACTCTTTTGCGGTGAAGGGCCGCGACGGCGACATTATCATCGTCGTCGTCTAAGGATGCAACGCAGTGTCGTAGGACATGTAGGGATGTAGGGGCATCGTCCTTTACGAACGGTGCCAGTACACGGGCTCGTCGTGCTTTTCCCAGAGCGACGGCGAACACGATCGACTTGCCGGCGATTACACGCATCAGAACGGAACCTTCCTTGAAGGAGTTCCGTTCTGATGGGCAGGAAGTCTAGTCCCTCTTGTCCCTCGACGGGCATCCGAGCATAAAAGAAGCGGACTTCGCGTGAATAACATAGGAAGACTGAAGTCGAAGGTCGACTTGGACGATTTTGATTCGGTGACTCGGAGGGCCAAGGCTCAGTTATGCGATGAACGGGAAGAAAAGAAAGTGGGGTTTGAAGCATACGAAGAAAGTAATTAATATGCGACAGAGAAGAACGAGGACACGGAAGAAGAGGGGAGCTCGTCCCGAGCATCGCAACACGTAATATATAAGTTTCTCGAGTGCGCCTTGGAAAAGTTAGTAGGGGTTTCTCTCTCAGGGAGGCTTGTCTCAGTAAGTATACGCAATAAAAGTAATACTTCCGTGCCTACGAAATGACGGTGCTTGCGGCGAGCACGCGGTCCGCCGCACCGACAGGACAGATCCGGGGAATCGAATCGAATCAAAGCACACGAGCGGCCTCGCGGGTGGCAGTGAATGCGGTTCGCATGGACGGACAGTGAGGGATTGCCTCGTGCTTTGCACCGGCGGTTGATTAGTATATGACGGCGTTCCCGCCGCGCTCGCGCGCGTGCACACGTTATCTAATTCTCTAAAGTCTAACGGTAACGTTCGTTTACCGTGACGCAAAAAAGGAAACGCGGGGCATGGCATTTACGTAGGTTATAAATGTAGTTCTGTTTATTTGATGAAGATTTTTATTTAATAAAGATTTTATAAAAATTTTATTACAGAAGGGGGCTACAATCAAAGCTAAAGGAATTAGCACTGATATTTAGTTTGCGGTATTAAATATCGTATATCTGAAAGTTATAACAATAAAGATGCGAGAAAATGTTTTAATTGAACGGCAATATTTCAAAAGTTTTAATATTTGTGAAAATTATAAAATTTTTGAAAAATATATAATTTACTGAATATGGTGCAATATAAATTTTTAAGTATTAAGCAATACATGCACAATGTGATGCTGATGCCAAACTGAAGCATTGATTGTTGGACTCCGCTATCTGAGCAGATAAGGCGGCTGTTAATTAAGAATTTGGTACTCTTTTAAAGAAAGATTTGGTTGGCGGCTGTGGGAAAGGTTTTGCTATATTATAATTTGGTATATTATATTGAGAAAAATTTTATTAGTTATTATAAGAACAAAAATGCATTTATGAGCATTATTGAGATAGATTTAGGTTTGTATGTAAATTTCGCAAGCAAATTTGTTATTGGATTTTCTAATATTAAAATTAATATAATTTCATCATTATTATTAAAATTAAAACGGTATCACGATGCTGCATTAGGTACATATAGGTATTAATTTCTGAACTTTTTTCAAATTTATTGTTTTTAATAAATAACGAGAAATATAAGTGTTTCAAAAATCTTAGAAAACTTCGATATCTAAAAAGCAAGAGCACAATCAGGAATAAGCGATTGTGCGCACATGTAATAAAAATCTCTATTAAATTAAAAACTGGGATATTTCTCAGTAAATTGAATCTCTTTTATTTAAATTTTGACAGCAAAATTTTTATTATTAGAGGACTTGCAACACAATCTATTACAGATCTATTAGTAGTGAAATTAACATTAGAAATCCAATAAACAGTTGCTGATCTCTCGCCAGACATTGAAATTTAAAATTCGAACAAACAAATATAGTTGATATGCCCTGTATTTTCTTTTCGAAAATAGCAGTGTTATTCAATCGCGCGTTGCATATAACGCGTTACGCGTCTCAGGCATAATTATCTCCGAAAACACGCGAAAAGTAAAAGATAAAAACTCGCCGATTATTCCATTCGATCAATCGTTGCGACAGGAAGGCTTCTTCGCGGTTTGAATGCGTAAAGAGCAGGCAATGGATATACATATAATTATATACGTGTAAAAAGTGTATACTTCACGTACGTGGGTACGTAATGTACAGCTTAAATCGTCGATTCTGGTCAGTCAGTCCTCGACCGCTCACGAACGAACGTTATGCGCTTCGGGTATGCTCGCGTGCACCTCTGCTTTAATCCTTGCGTGTTCTCTCTATTGATGTTTTGAAAAAAGTCATCGCGATGACTGATGCGCCGGGTTTTCGCACGGGCGCCTCTCGCGCGGAGGTAGAAATTATCCGCGTAGCATTACAGAAATAAAGCGCCGAGCGAACGATACAGATCTAAACTGCAACACGTAAATTTCGGAAAAGAGAAAAAAGCCTACAGAAATTCTGTAGTTAAATTAAATTTTTTGTTATCTCAAATATCGTTATTGAAAAAAATAGCGTGTACTTACTACTTTATTCGTTGATCAAAATCGAACGATTGTTAATTAACAATTGTTAATTAATATTGATTGTAAATTGTCTCGAAAGACATATAGCCGTTTCTAAAATTGACATATTTACACATTTACGTATAATTTAAATTTGTAATAAACACGTTTTATTGTTAGATCTATGTTATTCTCGGCGCTTCTCGAATACAAATACTGATTGTCTAAGGATGATTAATGGATTGAAAACTGTAAAGAGTAAAGTAAGCGTAGTGTGTCTCGACTGTTAAAATCAGAAGTATAGAAATAGCGAGGTAATAAGTTACACATGGTATAATATGCTAAGGATTAACGCAGCAAACGACTACCTCTTAATATATTGTACATCTCGTTATTGTTAAAACAGAGCTCATTATCGATAACTTGGTTCGAGAAATTGCACGATGGTGAAAGATT
The DNA here is from genome assembly GCA_035220615.1 of Leptothorax acervorum. Taxonomy (NCBI): domain Eukaryota; kingdom Metazoa; phylum Arthropoda; class Insecta; order Hymenoptera; family Formicidae; genus Leptothorax; species Leptothorax acervorum. The sequence goes on along the minus strand of JASTWQ010000158.1, from coordinate 130,334 downwards.
AATTACTGCATCGAGAGATTAAATACTTACCTCGATGCCGGTGACTGTTTTGACAATAATTCGCGACGTACGAGCGAAATTCGAGTATGCCCCGTAAATTAGCGATATATTTTTATGTATGTAAGAATGTCGCAGCCTTGAAACACAAAGACGTTCGTTTTGAGCGGCCTAAAACATCCTCGTTCCTTTACACAGTTTGTTCTCAATTTGCGCTATTAATTTCTTCTTGAACAATATTATCTGAACAAAATTTCGTGAAAGTAAAGAATTTTTCAATTGAAATAGTTAAATTCTGGACTTTATACCTACATTATTCGAATTTATTTGTATTATTGAGTTAATCATATACATATAGAAACATATTTAAAAGTAATCCGAAATATATACCTACATATTTTAGTCTTTAATGTTTGCGATAAACGTCCCTGAATTAAATCCCTGAAATAAAGAATTGTAAAATAAGTTTATTTTATATAAATATTATGTAAAATAAATCTTTAAAAAATACACCTTTATTACGATAAAAAAAATTAAAACTTTTGTAAACTCAGAATTATACAAAGCTGTTTCAGTAATGTTAAATTATCATATTTTTATAGATTTTGGTAGTTATTGTCGGAGATTGTGAAGATAGATTAATAGCACAAATTGAGATGTAAGTATATAAATCGCGTTTATTTGCTCCGCTTTTAAGAATCGATAAAACATACATGTACGCATACACAGACACGGTTGTTAATATGACATTCGAAATTTTTCTTGGATCTCGGTTGACCTCTTAGGCACTACCGTCCGTGTGTTACACTTGCGCATAAAGTACTATTATGGTAAATATATATAGACATTATATGTAGATACTTGTAATAAATACCATGACTGGCGGAAATCTCCAGTGATGCGGAAAGAAAGAAAATAAAACAAAGAGGAAGAGGAGAATAAGAGAGAGGTCGACGAGATCGAAAGCGAAGATACATATGATACATATGATATTTTTAGATGATTTGACGAAAACGGAAGTTAGATGAAACAAAAGTAACGTTAAACATTCTTATTATTATCATCGTTATTATGATTATCGTGCTGGTGTGCTAGAACAGCACACGCGAAAGATACAAACCATATAACATAAAAGAAAAGAAAGAATAGCAAATAAAGGTTGTTAAAAAAAGTTGTATTTTAATACGATACACTTTACATACATGAAACATGCTCATCGATATCTGATTATCTGTTTGAGTACTTTTCAGAACTTTGTGCGTTTTTTTAACTAATGAAGAAAACATTTTAATGCGTATTTATTTGTTATAATATTGTGGACGATTGCCTGCAGCTAATGTAGCGTAATAATGGAATAATTTGAAAATTATTTAATTCAAAGTATTGGAAACTTTTTTTGAAAAAAACAGGGCCCTTTCTTTGAAACATTAAATAATCGTTCAGAATTGCTTGAACAATATTCCAAAGTAAAGGGAGAATTGTTTAAATATTAGACAACTTCTCCAAATGGAAAGGGCTATTAAAATATTGGATAATTCTCCAGTGTTTGGGCAATATTAAATTTTTATTTGAATTTTAGATGATTATTTGATGCAATCGACAATTTTAATATAGCAAATCAGCTATAGTTACATATGAATTGACGATTCTCTCTTTCATACGGTCAGCTTTCTCTCTCGTCGATGTTTATTAACCCTTAAATACAGATGTGATTTTATAGCTACACCGGTACAGATTGTTCGTTTCGTCTTTTGAGAGTTATCCTATGTTGTATCCGTCTGCACGTATAAGCTTCACACGTTTGAACATCTATTCCTTCTAAATTTAATATTTTATCTGCGCGAGTGGTTCGTATTTAAGGGTTATTTCGCATGAGCGTGCGGTTTAGTGCGAGAAACGGGAAATATATTTTTGGAGAATTTTATGTTTTGGGACAGTTATGAGTGCATTTCTCCATTGACCCCCCCCCCCCCCCCCCTCCCCAGAAAACCGGAGTGTCGGTTATGCGATCTGACGTAAGGATGATGAAAATCAACATGTAATATAATGCATAATGTTATTTTATAAAAGATATTTATTGATCTACATATACTAATCTCTATTTGCTATAATCTCGATTATTACGGAATAAAAAACTGTAATTGTAATTGTAACATTTTGTTCGAAATTGGACGTCAAGGATCGAATGCGTCTCTTTGTGCATTTATCACGAAATCAGCCAATTTCTTCTTTAAAAAGCGCGAAGATATAATAATCTTATATTCAGCCGGTATGAGCAAGCATATGGTGAAACTGGTTTACAATTAGCAAGGCACAATGGGTGTATATGATTAAAACAAGCGGTTCGGATGAATAACCAATCTCATTTTGCGATATTTGCAGTTGGCAAAACATGTGTGCGAAGTGATAAAAGTTGCATTTTGGAAAGCTCCTAAATGTTCGTATCTCTCAAAGTTAACATTGTATTCAGTGTTCACTTTACATTTCTTCAGCTGCTGTTGTCAAACGATATTGGTTATTCTCGATTAATGCCACGGGTATATAAATTGGATATATATATATATATTGTACAGAATATATTCGTCGAGTACGCGATCGTAGAGGGTCGTATATGAATGGTACACGTTGCATTAATTTCGTGCGGTGCTGCGAACCGAGAATCGTATTTTTGTATCCACGGAAAAAATTAATAATCTATATTTTAAACGAAACACGGTGCAGCACGGCACGTACGATATACGGGGATCATGTCCGACTATAATCCGAAATGTAATGCATGACTCGGACATAAAATAGACAATGTTAAACGTTGTAGGTACCCTCGAGTCTATTTCTCGAGTGTATTTGCGAATGAAAACAACTCTAGAATGCCCGTATAGAAGCTTCTCGATGATCAAAATCAAGCTCTTGAGAAAAAACGTTAAGAGATGACGCTAATTAATAATTCGTGTAGTTTAAGTGATTACCGTTATATCTATATACGTATATCTATATCGTATAGAAATCGTAATTCATCGCCGTTCGATCGATCGAACAAATATTTTTCAAATCACGTAGATCGTAGAATCGTGTACAATCTACGCTGGAATTAACGATGATCCGCGTGTACAAAATATAATATTAATGCGGTTTCCCTTCCCTCTGTCGATCAAATTCTTTCAACTCCGACGACGATTTCGTGGATGCCGTTCGTCGGAGAGCGATGGCATGGCGGTCTGCTCATTATGACGATTCCCTTTGGTTTCGTGGAAGCGTGGAGAACTTAGGTGCAAACGCGTGAATAGATATTTTTCAAAAACTTGTTTTCTATATTTTTCAAAATATTGTAATAAATAATTAATAAGAGAAGAATTAAAATTTGTGAATCACTTTTTTGATAGCAACTAGGAAGCTCCTGAAGGAAAATCTTGAAGGAATTACGATGCAAAACAAAACGTATTACTCACACGTTCTTGTCACGTCACAATATTTCTTCAGGCGATATGAAAAAAGTAATTCACAAATTTGAATTCTTTGATTATTCATTATTTTCTTAAAAGCTGTATAGTTCTGAAATCTTTTAATATGATGCAAACTTATTTTGTTAAGAGTAAAATAATTCTGCGCTAGAATATATTACCTATCTAACTGTTTATCTCCATATTTGACACGATTTTTGTCTTCTCTTATAGTTCTCGATTTATTTTTTATTCGTATAATTATTAACTGATTTAATTTCCTTCTATAAATTAACGCGGATGAATTTTTTTAACAATGTAAAAGATATGCATATAAGCGAGTATATTCATGTGTTTGTTCCTCGGTATTTCGCGACGTAGTACGTACGATACACTTGTAAATATAGACAAGTACAATAATTGCCAAAATAATTCGAGGCTCATCAGGATCGAGTCTCGATCTTCAATCTTTCCGCCGATGCTGATACTACCGGCGGCAAATGATTCGCGATCACTTCCTACTTACTTGGCCTTCGTCTGCGCTCGATAGCGCAAACGAATTTCCGTTACGACTAGTTTCGATTAATCAATGTGATTAGCGATTAGTAGTTAAATAGTTGATATCTTCGGATCGCGAATTATTTGCCGATCATCCCTGTGTAATTAAGCGACGTAAAACCGCGACGACTTATAAAACATATAAAGACTGTTCTGAAACTGGAAACTGCCAACAGATTTAAAAAATACATCACATACTCTTCTTTAAAGATATACTCCGAAACTGCCTATTAACACTGCCCGATGAAACTCACTGTCCTTCACTGCCACATAGAATCACACTTTATCTTCATCGACATGATATCCAAAATTTTGTTTTGATTATCATGGAGAAAAGACATATTTTTCCGTTACTGTTTCCTGCATCCGTGAAATGCATTTGAGATTCTCTATACATCCGCATAATTTTCGTCGCGATTTTACGGATTTGCTTCGACGGTGACTTTGCATAATGTTTTTCGGTGGGACATTCTATAATCTAAAAGCAAATCGATCATTGGCGAATACGCGGAATATACTGTAATTCTATATTTTAGTGAGTGAGTGAATGACCAAATGAATGTGTGTGCATGCGCGTGAGAAAGAGAGAAAGAGAGAGAGAACATTATTGATAATGATAATGTATCTGTACCTACATCCGTAGCTCCCGGCCGCATAGTGTTAGTGATCTACCCCGGTTTTATCTAATTAATCAATGTAGAATCCTTTGTGGAGGAATTATAATTGCTAGTCTTTAATTACGCGACATGCGCTCGTAAACTTTCGCCCGCGTCGCGAATGTAGGTACGCGCGCATATCGCAAGTGCGAGAAGTGAGTATGTGCATTGAAGGAGTACTCGAAAGGTGGGGTGTACAATGAGTGCGAAATATAAATTGCCATTTTTTTATATGTAGACAATATTGTAATTACAATTATGTATTCATAATTACTATCTATTATTTTATTACAACTATTATATTGATATTATTATCGCTATTGTAAACTGTCGATTAGATTTGAAGCTTATTGCAATGATAAGTAATTATAATTAATTATTAATTACGGCTAACTTCTAGAGCTCTATTATACGTAATAGAAAATTATGATTGTATAATAATTGCGGCTTTGATTTTTATACATAATATTTTATATATACATATTGTAAGGAAGGAAAGAGGAAACACACATACACACGATTACTCTTCAAGAGACGTAAGTGTATTTTCATATAGAGCATATGTATGCTGTATTGTGTGTAAGTGTGGCAAGAATAATTCTACGTATCCGGTCTGTACGAAACCGGAAGAACGAATTTTATCTTTGCGACTCTCGCGTTGAGTTGGCGATCCGTTTGTTTTCTCTACACTGAAAAACCAGTATGGTTGGCACAATCCATAAAATAGTAACATTTGGGGCAACTATATTTTGTGGTTGTCACACCCACAAGTATGTTTACTGTATCAAACGCATATGGTTGCTTCCACTACTTCTCCTGGAGAATACAGTAAACATACTTGTGGGTGTGACAACCACAAAATATGGTTGCCCCAAATGTTACTATTTTATGGGTTGTGCCAACCATACTGGATTTTCAGTGTACCGTTTTATTTCTCAGCAAACGAACATTATGTAGCAAGGAAGCTCGTATTTAGGATGGACTGTACTTTTATGGGAATTACTTTCCACGGAGAAAATTTACACACCGAAAATCGAATACGAGAAATCAGAACAGTAACTGATGTACGTGACAGCTGCGACCTTTGGTGAACGGACAATTACTCTTTAAGTTAATGGACATTTCTTAACAGGCCAGTAGCAAGAGCTTTCGAATTGTAATCGTTATAATCTCGTGGCAATCGTCTTCGATGTGAAGTTTTCGCAATTTACCTGATTCTCTCGAACTGACGTGCAAATTGTATGAATACCGATTATCTGAATACAACTCGATCCTTCTTCGGGGCGCCGTATTACGTCCTCGATTATATATAAGGCTGTAAATAGAAAATACCAGACGGTTCGTTGAACCGCGAACTCAAGGTTTCCAGTAACTTCCGACATTTAAGTGCCTAAAGACCCAGATACACGTCTATTCTCTTCGTTGTCTAGTTTCTACAGTTGGATAAGGTGCTGCTTGTCAAAATAACAACGACAGAAACTAGCGCTTGTCTATCGTGTAATAAATTTCGTTCGCGTCCGCGCCGCGGAATATTTGTTCAAAATACTGTTAATGGGCATTTCACAAAAAGAAAAAAATACGAAGATAAATTGTACTCTTCTCGATATTCCAATTGAATAGGATGTACAAACGAGAGTAATTCCTTTAATATTGCATTTCTTTGCAATACCTACGGTACCTGTGAAAATATTGCAATAGTGTAACTTTGGGCGATTGTTACAATTTTACTAGCCTTTTATGCACCCTTGTTTCGTACATTTGTTAAATTATATTTTTTAGGTATAGGTTATAAATTTCCATGAGTTGCTAAATAAATATTGATGTATATAGCGTGTAGATTTGTAGAACAATGTACAAACTATATTAACCCTCTGATGCTTTTTGATGGTCGAAATAATTTTGCAGGATGTGTGTATCATTTTCTTGGTTTAAACTTAAAGATATCCATTCCCCGAGGTCATCCTTCATTCCAAATTTATTAGACTGTGCATTACGAATAATCAAAAAAATCCCAGTTGCTCGATAGTCCGTCAGAGGGTTAAACAAAGAAGTTATGCTCTTCTACAATATGATAAACGATATGATGCGCCGAATATTGCAAGACCAAGAGAAGATGCAATAAGTAATAAAACGGAAATAAAAAATAGAAGTATCTATACGTATATCTCTACAAGAAAAGGAACTTAGGGTATATAGAAATCACGGCAGCGCCTTATCCAACTTCGCTAGTTTTTACATCGCAAAGGACGAGAGACCGTCGCTCGACACCCTCAACAGATCTCAGCACTCCGGCGAAACGAACAAGGATCATTTATTTTTTAATCAAACTCGCAGAAGGGCCAGCTCGTTTCCGTGGAGTGCGCCTAACGAATAAATAATTATATATTATAAATAAATAAATGACTAAATATAAATGCATATAAATGCATATATATACATATACATACGTATACACAGCAAAAAATATACTTGATTTGAAAATATCTTTAGTTTCAATGTGGAAATCTTGAAATAAGATTATATTGCGTTATTATATTTAACGATTATATTAAACGAAGAAAACATTGATATCAATGTCTTGCTTATAATACGAAACAACAATAATCTTCTTATAAGAATTTCAACTCTTTATCTCAACATTTTTTTCTTGGTTGAACTATATAAATTTATGAATGCTTCATTCAAGAAAGTTTTCTTCGTTTAACGTAATATAATCTTATTTCAAGATTTCCACGTTGAAACTAAAGATATTTTCAAATCAAGAATATTCATTTTTTCTGTGTATATATATATATACAGATGCGCGTGCGTGTACATATACATATGTAAATCTAAGTGCGGGAACCTTGAGATGCGGGACAACGAAAACAGAAAATCCTCGAAAGTGCAGGAAGCGCCGGAACGTCGTCAGTCGATGTTTTTGTTTTTGAGGATGCAAGAGTCAATTTGTCGATTGCGTAAGCGAAACCCCTGCATCACTGTAACATACCTCTATAGCACGTCTTATAGTTTAATTAGCCCTCGGGTTATCGATTGTTTAAATTTTCTCAGGCATGGGGAGGGGGGCAGCGGTACCTTCGAATATATTTATTTTTCTGACTAGAAAATCGCGGGATTGAAGGGGAAACATTAAGGGGGGCAGAAGAAGAGATAATACAACACTTTGCGAGCGGTGTTTGGTAATCCGAGGGTTAAGACTGATTCTACAAGCGCGTTATAAAAAATGCTAGACCGAGCATATTTTATAATTATACTGTCATTATTATTGTTTGTAATTATACGATTACTATTGAATTTGTTTTTAATAAACGGCAAGTGCCATGATTACAAATATAATGCATGGTCTTTCTCAGCCAACCTTAAATTCCATAGCTATCCACTCTCTTTCTAAGATTTCAAGTTTTTCAGCAGCAGCGCCAGTTGTGATTTGTCGATCTGCTAAGACGTTCATCACTGGACTTCTGTTTTGAGTGAGTCTTTCAAGCATTAGAAATATCGAATTCCACCTTGTATTACAACTCTGCAAGAGTTTTAATACCGGCAAACCTAATTGCTTTTGTTTTTCCTTTAGGGCGTACTTTGCAACATTCGAATGCTTAAAGTGGCCCACTATTTTACTCGCTTTAGTAACTAAAAACTGAATATCCACAGAATGAAGTGAGTTATTCACTGCTAGTTGCAGGCTGTGAGCAGCACACGTTACGTCAGATTTATCCTGAACTTGCTCTATAGATCGTACGGCTTTGATCACATTTGCAGCATTATCAGTCACAATAGCTACAATTTTGTCATTTAATTTCCATTCTTCAAATATATTTTCCATTTTATTAGCGAGATTTTCTGATGTGTGGCGCTCATCCATTTCAGTTGTGTCAAGAGTAAAAGATTTTTTTACCCAATTGTCATCAATTAAATGCACAGTCATGGTGATATATACGATTCCTGAGCGGCAGACGACCAACAATCTGACGTACAAGCTACTCCATAAGCTTTATTCAGTTCTGCTTTTATGGATTTTTCAATGCTTTCTTTAAGAGCGTGCAACCTCCTTTTTAGTGCATCTTTCTTTATAGGTTTGTAATTTGGTTCGACAATGACCATAAACTGAAGAAAACCCTCGCTGGCACAAAAAGAAATAGGCATTTTATTTAGTGCGATCATTTTTGTCAAAGCCTGATGGATTTCTTCTGCTTTCGCTGGCGAGCAAAAATTGTTGTTATGAGTTGATTTTCTTTGGACTTTTCGACGTTTAAAAAATGACGATCCTGACACAGTTGAAATTATATCATTGTTTTTATTGGTTTTTTCTTGACTTGATTCTTCATATTGTTCTTCATGCAAATCATCGTCTGTGGCTAAATTGTCTGTGATCTGCAAAATAAAATGTAATATCACAAATCTTACATATAAAGCTCAACTCTGCCATATTAACTGATTTTGATTAAAAATTTTAATTTAGTTACATTAAAAGAATTATTTTGTATATATTTAAATATAAAATCAAATATGTAGGTAAATTAAAATTAATATTGATATTCACAAGTACTAAATATGAATAAAAGAATATGTAAAAATTTTTTTTTAGTTTGTACTATTTTAAATTTTAGATAGTGTCTATATCATTAACTTTACTCTACGAAAAATTGCAAAATAATGTGTTTTTCAGATAAATATTTAAAAAACGTTTTAAACATTAGAAATAACTTTTGGAATATTTTATATCTGAATAAAGCAGACAAAACAAAAAATATCGAAAAATAGTAAATAGTTTAATACCATTTTTCAAAAACGTCAATTAATCAAGCCCGCTGCACATGCCTATAAGCAGTTTACAAATTACCCAGCAAAATCGTCATATTTTTTTATATGTATATCTATGCCTTATCACTCGCTTTTACATGCTAATCGCAAATATCGAACTTAAATCTATTTGTGTACGCTTCAAAACCGTGAATCTCTATTATTTTCTTATTAAAAATAAATATTTTTATATTTTTATACTTTTTACAAAGTCTAAAAACACAACATACTTACCCCCGTTTTCTACAATAGATGATGAGTCTCCTTGGTTACTTGCAAGTCCATGAATACCCTGCAAATGCCGGCTTAATGAGCCGGTCGAACCACCGCGGCAGGAAAACTCATTGTTTCTTTCATCAGTGCATAAATCACAAAATGCTTTGTCTCCTTCTCGACGAGCATATTTCCATACCCAACTTTTCGACTTCATATCAATCAAAATAATATAACGATTAACCGTCGTAAAAGTAATTTACTAGCTACACCAACTAAGGCAAAGAAATATTTTTTGATGTACGGAACGCTGTCGACTGTGTGTGTATAGATCGGTACACAAAATTTTCTATAAATCTTGTTTTCGCGACGGATAAACGAAGATTACCGTTAACGAGAAAGGAATAACGAAATAAACAAACAAGCGTTCAAAAACATCACCCAGGTGTCTTCAATTATACAGGGTGTCCCAAAATTCGCGAATCAAAATACCATAGCAATAAAGTTCTCGAAAAAATAAATTTAAAACGTATTTGCCACTTTTCGTTCCGAGCAGTAGTTTCTGAGATAAAAAGGTTTAAACGTGGCCAATTACAGATTACGATTAAACGGCAACCTGTCCGTGAGTCGCGCGTTAATAGTGTTAGTGACCGCGCACTTCACGCTCTCACAGGCATTAGACAAAAGATTGCTTGCGTGACGTCCGTATAATACCGCGTGTTGCGTGTAATATTTGTTGCGAATTAGATGATGCTGTTAATAAACAACGTGTGTTTAAGCATAAATTTATCTTATTCATTACGTAATGAATAAGATAAATTTATAATTCATCAGAATTATATCGCTACTAATTTGTGTATCACAATATCAATAAGAAATATGAATAAGAGTTAAATAATTGCAATCAAGTGGCATACATACGAATCAGTATTTCTTTACAATAATTCTAATCTTTTTAATTTTATACATCTATTCCTTCATTCTCTTTAGTCTTTAATTATATCGAAACATTTATTTGATTATTTCTTTCTTATCATTCATTCATTCATCCTCTCAAAAATGTACCGGTTATACGTTATTACTTACGTGATATTTTACTACTCATACATACATATTACTACTTACGTGCATACTGATTTATAACTATGCGAATTTTAAGGTAAAGTAATTCCATTTGTCATTACAGCTAGTGACTTATTTTTGAATTAATTGATTAAATTTTGGCCCAATTATGTACTAAAAATTTAAACAACAATTGTTAATTGAACAAGTCATAAATTACAAAATTTAATTTTTAATTAAAGGGATATTAGATCTTAAAAGTAGTAAACTCTTAGTTTACTTACAATTAGTTTATTTTATTTATGTAAAATTAATTTAGCAATAGGATTAATAGTTCGTTTTATTCTCGTTTTATTTTTTGTTTTATTTTTTAATTATACATGAAGAAGCTAAGAATTGCATTTAAAAATTAATATGTATGGCACGCCGTTTTGCTATTTAATATCATCGTAAAAATTCTACCAAATTAAATTAATATTCAAAGAAAAGAAATTATTATTATTATGTCTAGACGTACTTATAATTCATCGAATTATTATTAAGCTATAGTTATTAAGCACATAATTGCAGAATTAAATTATTATGTCTAGACAAAATATTAATTCTAAATTTATTTTATGTTTTTACATATAATTTTTTCGGGAATTTTTTTATTGATATTGTATATACATATAGGATGTTTTGCCTTTAGCAGCCCAGAGTGACATTTTGTTAAGACATAAGATTGGTCGCGCGCATTTTATAAATATAAATATGTTAAAGTATCTATGTCGAGTGCGTGACACACGGACACGAAAATACACGCGGGTACACGTGTACCCGCGGTGTACACGAATACCCGTGTCAGGTGTAACGTGTAGAACGACTACACGTGTCACGTGTACCCGTGTATTTTAAAACACGTGTCTGACCGGGAGCTTTAGAAAGTAGAGTCCTAAATAATCAGAGAAGCAAAATTGAGGGCACGCTTGCTGATTGGCTGACCGCGGCACCAATCAAAACCGAGGTTATCGAGCCCGCAGCGCATCCGTGTGGTGTCCGTGTGCAAAAAAACAGATACGCATGTTGCATTTAAAAATTAATATGTATGGCACGCCGTTTTTCTATTTAATATCATCGTAAAAATTCTACCAAATTAAATTAATATTCAAAGAAAAGAAATTATTATTATTATGTCTAGACATACTTATAATTCATCGAATTATTATTAAGTTATAGTTATTAAGCACATAATTGCAGAATTAAAAGTTATTATGTCTAGACAAAATATTAATTCTAAATTTATTTTATGTTTTTACATATAATTTTTTCGGGAATTTTTCCGAACATGTGTATCTGTTTCTTTGCACACGGACAAACAGATACACATGTTTACAAACGGTCAGCTGCGGGATCCTGCGGGAGCGATGGAAACCATGGAGGGTAGTCGCTTCTCTGATTATTTAAGACTCTTGTAGAAAGGAGAGGGGCCTTCTCATGAAATCATCATAAGGAAGTCACGATGTTGGGCAACGCACGAAACGACTATAATGATGATGAAAGAGTTGTAAAAAAATACAGGGTGTTCGGAAATTCAATCGACAAACTTTCAGAGATTGTCGGGGGCACCATAAGGATCATTTTTTGTAAATGGACCTATGGTCGGAAACGTGTCATTACATCGCTACGAGATACAGGGTGTTCGAAAAAGGTCGTATCCGCGAATGAAGGTGGGGGTGGTAAATGATGGAGGATCTGCTTTTATAACCGCCCGAGTGTGTCGTATGAAGGTTTGGCCCATTTTTTATTACAGATTCGAGCAAATAGAAACCTTCATTTTCTTGATCCTGTATGCCGTAGCGATGTAACGACACATTTCCGACCCTAGGTCTATTTTCAAAAAATGATCCTTATGGTGCTCCCGAGAATCTCTGAAAGTTTGTCGGTTGAGTTTCCGAACACCCTGTATGATAATAGATAAAAAAGAGAAGGAGACAGGATCAAGAAATGAGAATGAAAGAAGATCATAAGAGAGGACTATAAAAACGCAAACGGCGGGCGGTAAATTTATCAGTCGATTTTGAACCACGGTCTTGAAAACGTGTGTGGAAAACTGGGAGATTAGATTAAGACCAAGCGTTTGAAAAAATTCAAAGCATACAGAAAAGAAAGTAATAAATGCATAAAAGAGATTTCCATTCATGTCTGTCTTCTGTTTTGGATCTCATATACTAAATAGAACACACTAATTATCCAGCTAAAGAACAGTGTCTATTAATTTAAATAATCGTTCTGGAATAGATTAAATTTATATCTACAGAGAGTAACAAACGGCGGGAAAGCGGCTTATCAGAAAGAGTTCCTTGATATAGGTAAGTCATAACTATATTTTCTTCACTTTTTTCTTTTTCCTTAAAATTAATTAGCAGATTAGTTAATATATAGGCCGGTAAAATAGAATATCTTTTTAAAATGGAAAAAATTGCGTCAAGATTACACACGCCCTTCGTTGTATTATAAACATTTGTAAAAAATATTTGATATCAAAAACTGGTGTCAATTTATAGTTGTAAAATAAATCTAATGTTTCAACATTTTATACGTTTATATACTAGTAAATAAATCCTTCCATGGCTTCCATCATTAATTGTACAAAAGATTTGATATAAATAACTGGCATCAATGCATTTTTGTAGTCCCTGCCCTTTATCAGATAATGCTTCAATATTTCCTTCATTAAGTAATCGCTAAAACATGTTATGCATATGTATTAATTATACATACGTATATGTTTGGTGGTGACATATGTACCATCAAAATTGTCTACATTATTTATTAATGTATCTCATTGTCAGTAATTAAATATATCTCATATTTACTTTCATCTGGGCTGACTCATTTTTAAGCTGTTTTAATTTGCAAACTGCATTTGCTCTTTTCTGTGCTACTAATGGATCCACATTTCCAACATCAATTTCTTGTCTTGCAAAAGACTTTGCAAATTCGGAAAAATTCAGATTGTCCAGAATCTATAGAAAATATAGCATACAGATAATATCATTATATGTATTAAATATATGTATGTATACAAAAAATATTTATCTATCCAAGATTAAAATCTGTGCATTTGATATAAATAAAAATACCTGAATCAATTTCAATAGTTACAGCTACATCGTGAAATGCTTTATCCTCCATAATATAATATTTCAATTCCTTTTATTTATTAAATAAAGGAAATTAAATATTATATTATTAATATTAAATATTATATTATAAAGAAAAGAAATAAATGTTTTTAAAATAAACGTTTTTTAATAAATAAAATTCCTTATATTTATTAAAAAACATTTATTTAAAAAACATTTTTGGAAAGGTTTTTTTTCAAAATTTAATTAACAACCGTTTTAATGTTCAGACAAATGTTCTTTAATTATTTAGAATCGGTTATTTATAAAAAATTGTAATAAAACAATTATTATTTTTAAATTGTTTGTTAAATTTTAATATCAATACAATATAGCGACACGAACATCCTGTTGCAAGGTCGGTAAATGGCACGTCGGTACCGACGTGCCATTTACCGAAGCCGTCTCCCAGTGAGAAATGATACATCGTAAAGACGTCGATTCGATATCGATTCATCAAATACTTTGAAACAAAGTGTCGCACACACTATAATATAAGAAATATTATAATTATGATAAAATGCAGGCTACTACTGACAATAAATATAGGGGTGAGAGGGGCACTATAGAACACTTTTTTTAAAGCTCATATCTTTATCAATTTTTAAGAAATTGGTTCTCCAATTCAATTATAATTTAATTTTGTTGTTAATGCTCAATATAAACGTATGGCAAAACAAACACATATGAGAGTAGTGCGTTAATTGTTTTTACCTTTTAAAAAAGTGTTTTCTCTGTCCTAATCTGCCTCCCTGGAGGGGCAATTTAGGACTAATAATAAAAAACCGAGATAATTCTCTTCTTATTTTATTTATTAAAAATAATAAATCTCTTGCTAGGAAACTGTTTTACAAACTTCTTTTAATATAATTTTTCTTTAACAATACAGTAGGTAATTTGTAGTAGCCAATCAAATAAACATAATTAAGTTTCCACTTATTGGAACCTTAATTAAGGCAAAAATCAATCTCATAAATTTCTCTTAAATAATAATATATCTACCTTTTAGTCTCTAGAGCTCTTTTTTGAAAATATTAAAGTACTAAGCGTCCAAAATGCTATTTTGTTCAATACTGCCCCAATCCTAACTTGAAAAAATTAAGTGTGCAAGTAGAAACTTGTACATTGCTTTCTCATAGTTTTTAAGTAAGCAAGTAGAAACTTGCACATTGCTTTCCCATAGTTTTTAAGTATACAAATTAGAAACTTGCACATTATTTCCTCACAATTTTTAAGTATGCAAATTCTAAATTTGCACATTGCTTAATCAACATTTTATTTCGCTCATAAAGCTTCCTCTATGAGGAAGCCAAATTTTTTCTTTGATGTATTAGTAGATATTTATTAATTTGGCTTAACCAAACGCATAACCACCAAACTTAATGATCTAATCAAATCGTGGCTCAATCTTGGAATTATCGAGGATCACACATATACACGCTTACGCTGCACGAATGGGAACCTACCGAGATGTTATGGGTTGCCGAAAGTACATAAAACGGGCTTCCCGTTACGTATCATTGTCTCTATATTGGGTAGCCCCTTATATAACATATCTACTTTTTTCAATAAAATTTTACATAAGTCTGTCTCTAAACCTGGCTTGTTTATAAAGGATAGTTGGTCATTTGTTACAAAAATTCAAAATCTGAAAATCCTACCGGATAAAGTGTTAGTCTCGCTTGATGTCACGGCATTATTTACCAACATTCCATTAGAATTGGTTTTAAAAGGTATTGAGAAGAGATGGAGTTATATATCGGAATTCACTAAACTTAGTTTACCTCAATTTTTACATGCCATAGAACTAATTTTAAATTGCACTAGCTTCAGCTTTAATGGACAGATATATGATCAAATATTTGGCAGTCCTATGGGCTCTCCGCTCTCACACATTCTTGCAGATATAGTTATGGACGACCTGGAGACATTTTGTCTTAGTTCTTTAAAATTTAAGATTTCCACATTCTTTAGATATGTCGATGATATATTCGCGATAATTCCAAGAGCGAACATCGATGAGGTACTCAATATTTTCAATAGTTATTACCCCACGGTTGAAATTTACTTGTGAAATTGAGTCAAATAACAAGATAAATTTCCTAGACACTACTGTCCTCAGAAATGGTGACACATTAATTACGAATTGGTACCGAAAACCAACTTTTTCCGGACGCTACATTAATTATTTATCTAACCATCCTGAAAACTATAAAAAGAATGTGATTACAGGTCTCGTAGATCGTGCTGTTTTATTGTCTGATAAACGGTTTCATACGACTAACATCGAAATTTTTAAAGAAATTTTGAGCAATAATTGTTACCCAGTACATGTTGTTAATAAATGTATCAAACAATGATTAAAGGACATCAAATACCGCAACGCTACAAGAGATAAGGATGATGAGACAAATAACATTGTTAATATGGGAAATTTCATAACTATTCCGTATATAAAAGACTACAGTGAAAAGATCCGTAATATTCTCAGCAACCGTGGTTTTGATGTTGTTTACACCGTACCTAAAAAGCTCAATTGCGTTATTAAGAAAAGGAAAGACAGATTGGAGGATATGAAACAAATTGAGTTGGTTTATAAGATTGATTGTTCAGATTGTAATGCTACGTATATAGGGCAAACGAAAAGGCATCTTGAAACACGCATTAAAGAGCATGAAACAAATATTAAGAAGCACGCTAGTAAGCATTCGGTAATAAGCAGACATCGGCTTGAGTTGAACCATGTGTTTAATTGGAAGAAGCAAAGATCCTACACAAAGAAAAACACTTCAAAAAGAGAGAGATTGCTGAGATGTTTTTCATCAAAAAACATAATCAGGCGATCAACCTACAAAAAGATACTGAGAAGATGACAGTAATATATGACCGACTAATAGGGGCCATGTGATCAACCTCTATTTTATTTTTGTTTGTGTATGATTTTGCTTATTGTGTTGTTCGTAACCGTGGCGTGCAGACGTGCTTTTGAACACAATCTATTTTATTTTATAACGCACATAGCATGTAAGTTTTGATACATTTTTTTTGGTTGCGATCTCTTCTACGTTTTTTATTATAGTGACAAATTTTTGTTTTTTAGTCTTAGATCGGACTTGCAGGCACATGTTGTGGCTAATGAGTGTCTATGTAAGAATTTATTTATACACTTGAAAAGGAGCCGAAATTGGTTCGAAACGTCGTGTCGACATTTTCAATAAATGTGCCAGTCATGGTCAATTAAATTTTATTTTTGGTTATTAATCACTGGCGAAGAAATTCTAATCATTGTTAAATTATAAAATGATGAAGAAACAATGTGCTCTAATTTGCACACTTTTTTATTATATTTGCAATTTTTTTCTAATTCTGTTATATTCTTCAGTCTTACCCCTATTTTATATACTATTCTTTAATATTTTGTTAATTTGTTCTTGAGTTATAGTCTTTTAAAATTTCGGGGAATCTGTACATAGGACAATGTGCAAAAGTTTTTAACTTACACACTTTTTTATTATATTGGAAATTTTTTTCGAATTTTATTATAATCTTAGGTCTTTTCTACCCTTATTTAATATATAATTCTTTAAGATTTGATTGATTAATTCTTAAGATACAAACGTTAAATTTTTGGGGAATCCGTACATAAGAAGCAATGCGCAAGTTTCTAATTTACACACATTTTTTATTATATTGGCAAATTTTTCTAATTATATTGTATTCTTATGTCTTTTCTGCCTCTATTTCATATATAATTCTATAAAATTTGATTGATCAGTTCTCGTGTTACACACATTTGAAATTTCGGAGAATTTGTACATATATAGAAGCTTTATAAAACTGGGTCTAATCAACCAAATCTTAAAGAATTATATATGAAATAGGGGTAGAAAAGACTAAAGAATATGATAGAATTAGAAAAGTTGCCAATAATTAATACTAAATTGTCAAAATATATCAATTTATGAAAAATCTCAATTGTTGAGACTTGAGATGTAGCCCTTAAAGGTTAAAATTTTAAAATATTGCTGGCAATTTCTCTAATTCTATTATATTCTTCAGTCTTTTCTACCCCTATTTCATATATAATTGGTTAAGATTTGGTTGATCAGTTCTGGAGTTATAGAAATTTTGGTAAATTTGGCACACATACATACATACACACATACACATACACGCAAACCGACATTTTTTAAAATAGCGATTTTTCGACGGTTTAGAACATTCTGAACACATTGGCAGCGGCAACTAAAAAAAAAATTTTTTTACGAAAACAAAGCTTCCTCTATGAAGAAGCAAAAAACGTAATATTTTATAACCAACTCTTTTATTATGTCTTTATATTTCACTCATTACAACGCAAAACATATAAGCATAACCAGAACATACAAGTAGTTTCCTTTTAAGCAATAGTTTGATATAAAAATACTCATATTTGCGAGCCAAAATAATTACAACAGCCAGCGAAAATCACTAACAGCTTGTAAATTAGTTTGGCAGCTGACAGCGCGGAAGCTCTCATGTGACGTTTGTCTATTGACTGGTTGCCAGCCGAAAAATGCGTTTACCGTGACAAAAAAGAGACAAATTTGTTCTTTATTCGTGATGTCCTAAACTGCCTCTGTCCTAAAATGCCCCCTCTCCCCTAATGTTTTAAAATTCTATATTTACTTTAGGTGTCTATATAAAAACGTATAATTTTGAATACGCTACTTATGTACTTTATTATAAGTTGTTTGTTATTATTGATATAATATTAAACCAATCTTTTTGATTATAAATGTGTTATAATACGTACTGTTTGTGCTGACATTGCTGCACTTAGAGGTAAACTAAAAAAAGTTGAAGAGATTTTTAGATTGTTAGATATATGTATATTGTTGGAATGAGTGTGTTTACGTGTGATCGCCGTGTGTATTCGGATGCTTTCGAGTAATCTCGGAAAGTAGCTCCGCTTAATTGACTGATGTTACTGCGCACCTGTCGCCACGTACTTCGGTTTCGCGATTCCATTAGATTAAATTTGCTTGTATCGTTACGCTCCTCGCTTTCGCTATCGCTTGTTAAATACTTACGTAACGTACTGTGCAATTGAATAAATCTTTATAAGAAGTATATATTAATATAGATATGATACATTATTATTATCTCATATTAACTTTTTCCTTTATTTTGTTGTTAGTCAAGTATATTATACATATAAGAAAAATCTAATAAAAAGCTTTAATCAATAATAAGTAGACTTCTTTATCGTCTAGACAGTTCAAGTTATTCAAATAATGAAACAGAAATATATAAGCTAAACGAACAGTCAGTACTAGAACTGATCAGTCATTCGCAAGCGTTTAATATAAGAGTTTTACTTTATTAGCACAGTTTTTAGTAATAAAACATTTATAACAATATGATATCTTTAAATAGTTCGAAATTAAATAAATTTTTATTGAATTTAGAGGTTTTTTATGCATATGCATATTTTATTTAAATTATCATTATCATCAAATTTAAAATTGCAGTGATAAAGTATATATATATACATATATAAGGCATTTCAACGTACTTTCTATTTACCAAACATATTTAAGATGTAATGGTTGTATTGTTATCCTGAAGTAAATAATACATATTTAGTAATTTGTGTGATTTAAGAACTAAAAGAAGATAGCAGAAGGAAACAAAACTTTACTGACTAATTATTTTGTCAACAAACGATGATCACTATTATATTGATATCATTTATCCTTATTCTATTGATGTATAATTATTACGTGCATCATGGAAGAAACGGGCGACTTATCAATCTTATACCAGGACCACCAGGTCGGCTGATTGTTGGAAGTATATTGGATTATATTGCTTCACGAGGTAAGTAAAAATTTCTTATACAAAGGAAGTGCAGGTATTATGGATTCTAAGACATTTTTAAAAAATAACTTGAAAACTATTAAAGATAACTGAATTCAGTTTTTACTGAGTTCTAATGCCAAGTAGGTATTTGTTATAACGTGTTTATAACAAATTTCGTTCATTTATAATAAGTTCAATGTATAGTATTAAATTTTTAAAGATAGATTTTGAAAGAGTAATGTGGAGTAGGTTTGTTAATGTGGAATACAAACGTATGTAACATGTTAAAAACTTTTACTCATAGTATACTACAAAATTAGGCACTTTAAAACTTACAAATTTTGCCGATTTTTAAGTGATCATATCTCGGCTTGTACAGATCGTAGGACAATTTATTTTGGCGCGTTGTCCTGTATACAATTGTCACCTGAAATGTGGCCTCCTAAAAATCGGCAAAATTTAAAGTTTTAATTGTTTTGCGTTGTGTATGTATACTAATCCTAATAATATTATTGCTATATAAAAGAAAGAAACAATAGAATATAAAATACAATACTTATAAACAGTGGCGGGTATATGAACTAGGTATTCCGCATTACTCGACATCGCCATTTTTACATTTTTCTCATACACAATGGAAATGTACACCATATGACACTTGCTAAATTGCAGACTACACTAAAGTTTTGCCTTAGTTTTACATGTAACAAAAAAGCGACTAAGAATCTGTGAAGTAGATTGACTGTAAAATAAAGCGTCGTCTACAATACGCGGAGTAAGAGCGGAGTAAGAAGTAAGAGTAGGTGTAAGCGAAATAAATCATTTTTATTTCTTACTTTTACTTTAGCACTACGCTTGTAAGCGTATAAGGGCTGAAGTTGGAGTAAAAAATAAAAATAATTTATTTCGCTTACGCCTTTATTTTAGCTTCCTTACACTTATTTCTCACTTCTTACGCCTACTACTTACTTCTTACTTCACGTATTGTAGACGACGCTTAAAAGTTTATAAACTATAAACCTTACGCAAGTAGCGATACACACAAAATCTTAAATTGCACGTACATACACGTTAGTATACTAATTACTATATATATGACACCTCGTACTACACTACTGCCACTTTGTACATTAAATTAGGAGTCCAGTAGCTATAGTATTAATAGGCTAGATATCGTAATGTACCTATTTTATAGTACCATCACCATTCCATTATTATCCGCATTTTCTCAATTCGTTTAAATTAATATTCGCTTTTTTGCACAAGTTCTTATTATAAATGTTATATTTGCAAACATTCCCTTCTGAGATATATGATTATCAATATTGTCGCATGTTGATTACTATTAAAAATTATTTAAGGTTATAAAGAAGGAGGTTTTTGAAAACCGACCTTACGGACCCTCCTGAATTTTATTCTAAAATATCAGAACGTTTTATTTTTGTAAGAACAGAATAAACAGGCCTCAAAATACGTCCGTTTAGGCTAAAATATGCTGATTTTAATAGTTATAACAAAAATAAAACGTTTCTGATATTTTAGAATAAAATTCAGAGGGGGCCGAAAACCGGTCTTATGGATCCTACTCCTCCTTTTTTCCTTAAATAAATACCTAACATTGATTTTCAATTATTATTAAAATTGTTTGAAATACAGTAAAACATATTAAATATATTTATTGATAAAGTTAATTATATATATTTTAGCAATATTTCTAATATTTTTGCAAATTTACATAAAAAATATGTACATACATTTTTTTAGAAGAACAATGGAAGTTTCTGGTTACCCTATCTGAGCAGTACTATCCCATTTTTAAATTTTGGGCATTCTTTGTTCCCATAGTATCTATCCGTCATCCGGATGATTTAGAGGTAATGAAATATAAATATCTAAATAAATTTAGAGGTAATAAAATATTTAAAAAATAAATATAAAAATTATTCTGTTGTTTTAGTATTGATAAATTAACAATAAAATGTTCATTTTTTTACATTTTTATTACTTCTAAATAAATTTAGAGGTAATAAAATATAAAAAAATAAATATAAAAATTATTCTGTTTTTTTAGTACTAATAAATTAACGATAAAATGTTCATTCTTTTGCTGAGATAATTAAATATTTAAAATGTTTTTGAAATTAATTAATTAATTATTTAATATAGCGTCTGAATTAAATAACGTTTAACTTAATACCGTTTGTAATTTCAGACAATCTTAAGCAGCACGAAACACATCGAAAAAAGTTTTATTTATGATCTTTTACATCCTTGGCTCGGTAATAGTCTTCTCACTAGTAAAGGTAACATAACTATATTAACATACATAAATAATGGTATATGTTCTATTAAATTTTATTTTGATCTTTTATTGAATATTGTTTTAAATTTTAATTATGTTAATAACAAAATAAACATTCGCAATTAAATTTAAATAGTGCATATTACAATTAATTTTATATATAATATTCTCTTCCTTATAAAGTAATAATTAATTGTAGTACTTTGATATAGATGTAAATGTAAGTGCAATTCATTTTGATAAATGACATTGAAACGATATACATGGTCTGTTTGAAAAGTTCCCGAATGTTGTCTTTATTGTTGAATTTTAGTATTGTTTTAAATAATTCTTTAAAGACACAAAACATAGGACATACAATTTTATTTAATTGCTTTTCAATTACTTTAATTACAATACTGTTGATCATTACACAATTTGTATTTCGCTATGCCTGGCATGTATAGCAAAATTGAGAGAAAGACCACCGCATTAATCAGCCCGAAAAACAAGAAAAATTATTGAAAGCAAGAAGACACAAATACACTCCATAAACAATATATGAATATTGAATTCTATATATATATAATCTTGAAATTGAACAGTTATAAAAAAATAAATGTAAATATCATTAAATATAATAAAAAATAAATTATTAAATGTTATAAGCATATTAAGTATTATGAAAAGAACGTAAAAAGCATATTATAAACGACATTTCTCTTGTACGCTTTATCACACAATATGTTATAGTAAACGTTTAAACGCACATCAAAGAAAGAATAAATTTAAAATAATAAATAATTATTAATAAAAATTGATTAATCTCAGATTAAATAAAAGAATATAGGTATCGCACAATCGCGTGCATTATGTTGTTTATATATGTTTCAGGCTCCAAGTGGCACCCAAGACGAAAAATATTAACTCCAACATTTCATTTTAATATATTGCAGCAGTTTGTTGAGATTTTGATCGAGGAAGGCGAGAACATGACCAAGTCTTTAAAAAATACAGGAGGCACAGTCATAAAAGATTTAGTACCATTTTTTAGTGAACATACGCTAAATGCAATATGTGGTATGATGCGTTCATAACTGTACATTTTAATTTTATATTTTATTTTTATCGACAAACTATATTAGACAAAATCTAATTTATTAATTATATAAATATCAATATTACATCATGCTGATACGTATATATTTTTTACAGCCACAGATTTTTCTAAATTATAAATAACAATATTATCATGATACTTTAATGCGGGGTCTACAATTCGAGTCTCAAAGTCGCAAGGACGGTTGCAGTTTTAAAATCGCAGAGTTGGCTTGTCTACATCAAGTCGCTAAGTCGTAACATAATAACCAATCAGTTAAATGTGTTAATACATGATGCTCTTCTCATTGGTTCGTCGCAGCGACATATTGTGATCGTAGTCGTTGGAATAGGAATTGAATCAACTCGAGCAACTACGAATACGACCGGAAACAAGGACTGTTATGACCGTCCTTGCGACTCTGAGACTCGCATTGTAGACCCCGCATTTATACAAATGCGTTTGCAGAAACTGCCATGGGCACTTCTCTACGAGGTCTTGGTGAGTTTCAGCAGCAGTATCGAGAAGCGATTCATCAGATGGGCGAACTTGTCGTTTATAGGTATAATAATTTATAGATATAAAAGTAACTGTATATCCATATTCTGTCTTACAACATGCATTTTATTTTTTATACATTACATATCATCTGCTAAATTGTTTATTTAAAAACAAATAGTAAAAATTTACGAATAAAGTAGTTAAAATTAAGAAGTAGAATGTTTAGATTATATAAGATTTTACATATTATTTTAGCATAATTTTATTAGTGCTGTAAATGTGTTTTCTTTTCACATAGTTACTAAAATATTAGTAATTAAAAAATAGTAAAAATTGAGCGACCCAACTGGCTAAACTTCTCCTTTATTAACTCACAACGTTTCGGCCAACATCTGGCCCTTTTCAAGTGAGGGATTGTAACAAATTTTTGCCAGCGATACGATGAGGGATGGCAGTGTATCTAGGAATATAAAAATTTTTGTAACCATTCCGTATATTAGAGGTCTTAGTGCGAATGTCAGCCGGGCAATGAGAGGAGTCGAATTCAAGACGCTTCTTACTGTCCCAAAGAAATTGAGTTGTATTATTAGGAAAGGCAAGGATAGACTATCGTTTCTAAAACAAACGGAACTTGATGTATAGTGTATACTCGTATAAGATTGACTGTGCAACTGTAGTTCTTGTTATATTAAACAAACTAAGAAGCACCTAGAGACACGCATAAAAGAGTATCAAAGTGACATTAGGAAACATGTTAGTAACCACTCTGTGGTTACTAAACATCGTCTCACATATGTAACCACGATTTTAAGTGGCATAATCCGAGGATTTTATATAAAAAAATCCATTTTAAGAAAAGAGAGATCTTGGAGATGTTTTTCATTAAGAAATGCAGATGCACGGTCAATCTTCAGAAAGACACTGAAAATTTACCGGCGGTGTACGACCGTGTTATTAGCGCTGCTTAATCTATGTCTTTTATTTTTGGCTGTTGTTTTGTTATTTTAAGAATCCGCTATATTGTTTTGTCAGTGTGTTTGATAGTTCTTATTATTGTGACTTTGATCGTTGTAATGTTCGGACGCAATGGACAAGATGTTCGGTTTCATTTATTTTATCGTTTCGACAAGTCGTATCTTACTTTTATTTTATTCGACGCATGAAACATGTAAGTTATTCATTGTTAATCTTTTCGCTACGTTACATGTTTTATCTGATATATTTTCTGTAATCACATTTTTAGCTTTATGACGCATGATGTAGTTTGGGCACAATATTAGGGCATTAGGCGACATAGGATGTACATGCGGTTGAATGCTGGCAAAAATTTGTTACAATCCCTCACTTGAAAAGGGCCAGATGTTGGCCGAAACGTTGTGAGTTAATAAAGGAGAAGTTTGGCCAGTTAGTTCGCTCAATTTTTATTATTTTTTGATTATTTACTGGCAAAGAATAAGTCTCAGTCATTGTTTTGATTAGTAATTGAGTATATGAAATACTTAAGCAATCGTTTATAAAAAGTTACATTATAATCTTTATAAAGTAGTATTCTAAACATTTATTATTTATTTAGATTGGCGAGGCAATGGCTTTACGTCGATTGGATATTCTCGTTGACGCCAAAAAGCAGAGAGCAAAAGAAGACTCTAAAGATATTACATGGATTTACTGAACGAGTACGATAGTAAAGGCCCTTGCACAATGCTAGGCAACAGGCAATAGGAACAGGAAATAACCTCAAATTCGTCAATACAAACCTAAAAAATTCGAACGATATGATTTGTTGGCAACAGGCAATAGGCACAGAATTTCCAACGTGACGGAAATTCTGTGTCTATTGCCTGTGTCATCGTCTATTCTGCATAAATACAAGGTTTCTGATTTCTGTTCCCTGTTCCTATTGCCTGTTGCCTAGCATTGTGCAAGGGGCTTCATGCTACTTAATATATTATATTCAGAAATTATCTACTTTGAAAAATTGAAATAAATATTCCATGTGTATCGTATAAAAACATAATACAATATTGTGAGATAATTCATTAATATTGACAACATATATTGCTATATAATACAATCATTTAAATCATTGAAGAAATATTAATGTTGTATTTACATAGATTATTGCTGAGAGAAAACTTTATCATGATCGCACTAATAGTCAATACTTGAAAAACTTTGGTGATGACACATCAGCAGAGAGAGATGACGCAGAACCGATAGGAAGTACGTAATGTAATCATGCAGTATAGCAACTCCTTATATCTGGTTGGTGTTAAATATTTTAAGTTACCCAGTAAGCAAAAAATCATTAATAAAATATAATATTACAAAACATTCTAAAACTTGTAACGTTGTCAAATATGTAGTTCTTAATGCTGTATAAAATATCACTATAAACATACTAAATGACCACAATTTAGAAATTTTAGTAATGTTGAAATGCAGTGCTATAACGTTGCAAATAACAAACAACGTTAATGCACTAACATTTTTTTAACGTTGCATTTAAATAGTATATTGTGCACGTAGGGAAGAAAGCGACGTTTTTCAGACGATTGTGAAGTTTGCCGTCCGAGCCGAAGGCGAGGGCGGCAATCAAACGAGTTTGAAAAAGCTTTCTTCCCGTGGTGCACACGATATTTTTCACAACACCTCCCCACGGAGGAAATGATACTTTCCCTCTCCGCTTAGCGGGAAGAAAAGTATTTATTCCCTCCCGGCGGGAGGAAATGATACTTTCCCTTCCGCTGGCGTGAAATTGGCCACTTTCGTCTCGCTCTACAGGCATGGAAAGTCGAACTTTTTGTGGAGGTGTAAAAAATATATTTTCTGTAATGTTTTTAAAATATTTTAACAACATTTAGAAAAATCATGTTTTAACATCATTTAGAAATAATATTTTTCAAATATGTATATAATATTATTAAAAAACGTTTAAAAAATATAGTAATTTGCAGAAGTTGTAAATTATTATAAAAATTACAACTATTTACAACTTTCTACAACATTCTAAGAATATTTTTATGATTAAATGTAAGATATAAACAAAGTATACTTGTCCCACTCTAACTTATATTGCATCAGTGTGCACTAGTTCAGCAGTGCGGGAATAGAGACAGACCTTATTGCTCATAGAAACCTAGGTAGCAATTAATGTCTAAAAGACATCATAAAGATATCTTTAAGATATCTGGCATCTTAAATACATCTTTATGATGTCTTTTAGACATTAATGCTACCTGGGAAGTTGTTACTAATATACTAAATATGCGACATGTTCGACATTTTTACATCAGACCCCAGCAAACACCAAGTTCATGTTACTTACATGTTAGTTGTAATTTCCTACTCAACAATGTAAATGTTATATAACACGTGTGTTATATAACATACTAAATATGCGACATGTTCGACATTTTTACATCAGACCCCAGCAAACACCAAGTTCATGTTACTTACATGTTGGTTGTAATTTCCTACTCAACAATGTAAATGTTATATAACACGTGTGTTATCAGATTCATTTAGGTTATTATTGTTATTAAATTGATTCCGAAATGCTTACATATTTTCCATTTAGTAAAAAGAAAACGGCTTGCAATGTTGGATCTTCTAATAGCGGCATCTCGTGAGGGTCTTATGACTGATTTAGATGTCAGAGAGGAAGTAGACGTTTTTATGTTTGCGGTATATATTTTTGTAATTTTTCTTGTAACTTTTCTTATGTTAATATTATTTTGGTTTATTGATTTTTATAATGTTACATTAATACATATGATTATAGGGTTATGACACCACAGCGATGGGTATGTCCTTCATTTTGGCACTATTAGCTGAGCATAAGGACATTCAGGTATCTGTCATCAAGTGTCGCCATTCCTAGGCAAGAAAATCATTTAAACATATAACAGTATCTAACTTTTTAAATGACTTTTTAAGTGTGTTTATGTATATGGCGTATGTGTGTAACGTACACTTTACTTTTCTGTATCAATAATCAATAGATTATATGAAATATGCACACATACAAGTGGGATCGCACACGGCCGCGCGCGTATCTCGCACATATACGCACACGCACACGCATACCCGCGTGACACGCTCTCTCAGATTTCAAATATTCTTTTATATTTTAAATGTATTTTATATGCACATATTTCAAACAAATTAATCAAGATATTCGTAAAATATATTTTTTTTGAATTTGTCGGAAATTTTTTTTTGGCTAATGGCAGAAAACAAAACGTAGGCTCTTACGTCTATCACAAACGTGAACGTAAAGAAAGACAGAGAAAACCGTAAACGTAACTACGTAAGTCGTGAAAAGCTATCGTGTCACGACTTACGTAGTTACGTTTACGGTTTTCTCTGTCTTGCTTTACGTTCACGTTTATGATAGACGTAAGAGCCTACGTTTTGTTTTCTGCCATTAACCTTTCTATATAAAAACATCAGAATAACAGAAAACCCCTTTTTAATTAACAATAATGATGCAGGATCGTGTCAGGAACGAAGTCGATACTGCTTTGCAAAAAAATGGGAAAAAATTTACTATGAAATTATTGCAAGATTTACCATATTTAGAGAGATGTATAAAGGAAGCGTTACGCTTATATCCTAGCGCATATCTAATATCACGAGTTCCTGGGGAAGACGTAAAATTACGTATGCATCTAACCAATTTTTTATTTTATACATTTTTAAATATATTACGCAATGTGTCGTCAAATATATGAGCTAAATACCTATAAAATGCAATATTCTTATGTATTTCAAAGATTTATTTTATATATCCCTATTAATAACAAGTTTATTTATATTTTATATATAATATTCCAAAAATTTTGTATACAGCGTTACATATTGTACAATATATATAATATTTTTAGATAATAATTTTAAGCAAATAACACAATAAAATTTAAATAATAATTACATTATATTATTTTATTGTGCAAACTATGGGAATTTATTCCTATGTTATATTAGATAACATTTAATTTTAATAAAATTTTTAATTATTATTTGTAAATATAACTTTTTAATATATGTACTTTTTAGAGTCATATTCAGTACCGGCTGGAACACTCGTGCATCTTAATATTTACGCAGTCCACAGAGATCCGAATTTTTGGCCAAATCCAGAAGTATTTGATCCCGATAGATTTTTGCCTGAGAAGATCCGAAATCGTCATCCTTATTCGTATATACCGTTTAGTGCTGGACCACGTAACTGCATCGGTAAGCTGCATTTCTATTATATCCTGATATACATATTCCAAATATCTTTATACATAAAAAATTTACGATACATACCAAATTATAGGCCAACGATTTGCTATGCTCGAAATGAAGGCAATGATGGCTCCTTTGATACACAATTTCTATTTTGAACCTATTGATTATTTAAAAAATCTTCGAATGCAGGTTGATTTGGTACTTCGCCCTGTTCATCCACTTCGTGTAAAATTTATCCCTGTCTACTGTGAAACAAATGAAAACCTTTGAAAATACCGATTTAACAAACATTGTAAAAGGCAAAGGGAAGGCTCTATTTGCCTACTTGCCAATAGCGTCGTACTGTTTACACTTTGTACACGTGTCATTTTATTGGTCAAAAGATTAAAATATAAGTTTAATACAATAAATTTACAGTATATAATAAATAAACATTTTATTAATGTAATAATAATATACATATACATATATACAAAAGGTTCTTATAGTTTTACTATTTTGTATGTGCAATATAGTCGTGTGTGTAATAGAATATTTGTGTGTAACATGGTCGTATGCGACTTGTAGGAAAAAAAATTAGGAAATAAAAAATAAAGTATAAGGCGCTATAAGATATGGATACATTATACGTAGTGCAATAAGTACAGATAAAAAGTAATTTAATAATTTAAAATAAATGTTGTCAATAACGAATTACATGATTTCAATTTCTTTAGATGACTAAAATAAAACTCTTATTGCGGCAAAATAATTATTGCAGTAGATCGTAAGACAAACTGCTTACGTCGAAATTTAATTATTAAAAATTGATAACATTTATCTGAATTTAGAGTTATATTTTACTACTATACAATAATATTTTACAGCTATTAATACAAAAATATTACGACAAGATATAACATTTTATGATTTAAAATATTATATGATTAATTTTTATTGCAATAATTATAATGTTTTTTTTATTTACTCGGTCTTCTACTCAATTATTGGGTTGATAAATAAATAAGTTCCGCTAAACTAACCGTTACTAATTGTGAGTCATTTCTTCTGATAAATTATAGTATTACCCACACGGTATTTAATTATTTTATCTGTTGCAAGTAATTAAGAGTGTATCATTACGAATTGGTATACTTATCTGTTATAACGTTTTTTAAATATAAAAATTTAGTTTGCCAGTAAAACGGAACATATTTATGAATGAACCCATTAGCTATTACATTTATTAAAAACAATCGCGAATATCGTTATACTTATTTGAACGGCTATAATTACCGCAGATACGATCAATTTGAAAAGCCCTATATGCTGACTAATCAAACGCAGAATCAACTATCTATTTATTATTACTAAAATATTAGAAATGTGTTTTATCAAACTGAAAAATTGCGACTTACAATAATTATTAAGCACTGCATGCGAAGGTATACGAAGAAGCCCACTCGATATGTAACGACCCCCGAAATACGTATTTTAGATTTTAATATTCAAAAAGAACTTTATATACTTTGTCTACATTTCCTTCATTCACTGTAGATCTACCTTGACCATTGTCCTCCTCAATCTTCTGGCCAGACTAAACTTACCATTCGTTGATCCTGGCCATAATCTGGCCATTCTGATCATTCTGATATGTTATTCGTTTACGTTCTACAAGTTTTTATATATTTCAAATGGTTGCATGCGTGCATTTTAATGATTGAAACAAATCTAATATGAATATATGTTACAGATAATATATTATAGGTTATGGATATAATATGTAAAATATATTTTTATCTTTACCTTTGGGAGGATCCTTATCCTGTTTACCTATAAGAATATTGCCATCAACAACGTTTGCGCATAAATAGGGGAAATGTGTCCAAAATGATCCCCTTAAGGGAGAAATCAATAAATGGTATGAAATAATGTGTCTCTGTTTAAATCATTAATGGTTTTTGGTTTAGTGATTGTTTAACTACAATTAATTCAACAGAGTTTTTAATTAATGCTGCTAGATATATAGTTACGTGTTATTTTACTAAAATTTTGTAAAGGAATCATTTGGTACCAGGAGTGTCCAAAACGATCCCTGGGGTATAGACAAAATGATCCCTGGGGATCATTACACAAAAATAGGTCAGTACATTAAAAAACATATTATAATTAACGTAATTAAAATTTAAACACAAAATCAAATTAAAAATGTTTAACATTAGATAAAACTATAAATGTCGAGTAAATAAAAATTATAAAATTATTTAAAAAATGGAATAAATAAAATAAAATAAAGATATATAGAATTATAAAATGATAAAATTATTTACCAAAGGGATTGGAAATACAAAAGTGACAAGAATAATCATCTAGCACAAATAACAAAAAGGCTAGGGTAAAATGATCCTGGGATCATTTTGTACACGATAAAAGGGATTATTTTGCCCCAAATGACATTTCTTCATTTCGATATTAAAATCCAAACTAAAATTAAGCACGGCATTTAAATCACTATGAAAACATAAACTTAAATAGTGCTGAAGTACAGTAGTAATAAAATAGAATATCTATATTATCTATAACATAGAGTCGATTTGTTTCAATCATTAAAATTCACGCAACCACTTAAAATATACATATACGACTTAATTATAGAGTGTAAAAGAATAACATTTTAGGAAAAAAGCAATATAAAGAAATCTATTATGTAAGTATCTATATATTATGTTGTAGTATGAATTAAATATATGCATACTATTGAGAAATATGTATTATGTGTTTATGTTGATATTTTATTATATCAGGAATATTGATTATACGGGAATTATATCGATCAGATGTATCTGTGGAGTATGTAAGATTTGTTTTAATTTATCGAATGAGATTCTATCCGCCAATATCTTTTATCACTACATTATAATTTTTTCTAACGACACGATTAATTGATTGCAACATATGACGCACGCATATGACGCACGAAACATACATATAGCTATATGATATTTTATCTACTTTAGCATTTGTCATTTATTCTCTATTACAACTCCTTTGTCATACTTAAAATGTTTTTATTTGCGAGCTACAACTTTAAGAGATATGACAAAAACAGTTATTGTACAGACTTTATAAAAAAGTTTTCAAGAAGTTCTATTAGTTGTAATCTTGCCTGTCATAGATATGCAAATCCAAGTGTGTTATTTATACATGCATAAACGTCTAAAAATAACACATTTGACTGCTTTTTGCTTCCTCATAGAGGAAGCTTTGTTTTCGTAAAAAAAATTTTTTTTTTTTGGGCCGCTGCCAATGTGTTCAGAATGTTCTAAAACGTCGAAAAATCGCAATTTTAAAAAATGTCCGTATGTATGTATGTATGTATGTATGTATGTATGTATGTATGTATGTATGTAATTGCCAAATTTACCGAAATTTGTATAACTCCAGAACTAATCAACCAAATCTTAACGAATTATATATGAAATAGGGGTAGAAAAGACTGAAGAATATAGGGTAAGGTTGCCTATATTGTACCGGCTCCTAAATTGTACCATCTCTATATTTCATATATCCGAAGGCGCTAAGCTTAGAATTATTGGCAATTAGAAAAATTGCCAATATTTCAAAATTTTAATCTTTAAGGGCTACATCTCAAGTCTCAATAATTGAGATTTTTCACAAATTGATGTTTTTTGACAATTTAGTATTAATTATTGGCAATTTTTTTTACATGTTTCTCCATGTGTTAAATTATGTCATTTAACACCTTTAATCGTATTAAACTAAAAGTTAATACATTCAATCGTGTTAAATGACGTGATTTAAAATGGCAAAAAATGTGTAAAAAGAGATTCAGTTAAAATACACACTAATTGGGTTTGCAGTGTAGTTTTATAATACAAACTACCAAAATAATTTAAACCATTGCTTTCTAGAAATTTATCTACACTGAGAGAAATATCCAGTGGATATTCGTTCAAAAATTAACAAAGGGATATTACCGATCCTTTCCGATCGGAATGACAATGATATCCCATCCAAAATTCAATTTTAGATAGGAATGACAATGATATCCGATCTAAAATTGAATTTTGGATGAGATATCATTGTCATTCCGATCAGAAAGGATCAATAATATCCCTTTGTTAATTTTCGAACGGATAATTTTTCTCAGTGTATAATTTATGCAAATAAGAATTTATAAAATTGACTGAAAATAAAAAATATTTAAGAAAAATTTTGCAAAATTAACTTGTGGAAATATATCTTCTATGATATAAATTGTACAATACTTACTTTTTCTTTGTACAAAGTATAGTTTAGACGCACCATTTCATAAAAACGATATCGTTTTAATTATGACGTAGTTGAAGAAAAATAAAATTTTTACGAAATATATAATAAAACTTCCTAAAAACTTTCTTATAAAGTCTGTACAATAACTGTTTTTGTCATATCTCTTCAAGTTGTAACTCGTAAATAAAAACTAGTACATTTTGAGTATGACAGAGGAGCTGTAAGAGAAGACAAATGCTAAAATAGATAAGATATATTATATAACTATATGTTTCGTGCGTCATACGCGTTATATGCGTCTTATGTTGTGATTAATTAATCGTGTCGTTAGAAAAAAATATGATGTAGTGATAAAAGATATTGGCGGATAGAATCTCATTCGATGAATTAAAACAAATCTCACATACTCCACAGATACATCTAATATTTCCGTATAATAAATATTCCTGTTAATATAATAAATTGTCAACATAATACATATTTCTCATAGTATGTATATTTAATGTTGTTTTCGTAGAACTTTACAAAGAGAAACATAACTAATAAAAATTGTGTATTTATTTGCTAAAAACATTTATTCAGGAAATTTTTTTTAAAGAAAAATGATATAGCAATTATTCTTACTTAATTTATTAAGGTAGAATACAAATTCTTATAACACATTTTGTGAAAGATTTTAAAGCAATATTTTTATTTCGTTGTTAACATGGTTCTATGATAATAAAATATATAAATATATAAATTAATATATATGACCCAGTATATAAAATATGATATTGTACACGTGCATTACATAACATTAATAAGAACTATGTATGTTTATCAACCCAAAAAATAAAGCAGTGTTACAACATTGTTGATTAATCAGTTATAAATATGATATCGTAGATTGATTTTAAACCTAGAACTACGTTTATATAATACTAAATAATTAGAAGCTATTGATTAAATACAGAACTACTTTTTATCTGCTATAATTTAAGTAAGAAACACTCGATTTTTTCGTTTAAGGTAGTAGTAGCGTGACAACATCAACCAAAATTTTATACTCTAAATCGACGTGAAAACATTCGAATATTTACGGTTACAGGCTGAAAAATTTTGGATAGTTCTGTCCCTCCCACACAGAACAAAACTATTCTGTTATTTTTCCCCTCCAGTCGCTTCTTTACGTTGAAAAATCGTGAAAATCGAGGTTTATTTATTATTGTATTTCTAAATCTAAATGGCCAATAGTTTTGGTTTTTTTTACTAGTATTCCTAATGTACTAGTATTCCTTCTACTATACAAGGTGTCCCGAAATTCGTGAATCAAAATACCATAGCAATAAAGTTCTCGAAAAAATAAATTTAAAACGTATTTGCCACTTTTTGTTCCGAGCAGTAGTTTCTGAGATAAAAAGGTTTAAACGTGGCCAATTACAGATTACGATTAAACGGAAGCCTGTCCGTGAGTCGCGCGTCAATAGTGTTAGTGACCGCGCACTTCACGCTCTCACAGGCATTAGACAAAAGATTGTTTGCGTAACGTCCGTATAATACCGCGTGTTGCGTGTAATACAAAAGTGAACATAATTAGTCGAATGTAGTAAAAAAAAATTAAAAACATGAATTTAGCAAAACTCAAAAAGAATATTAAGTTTACTTGAAAAAAATTAATAACATATTATTTTTTTTAAGAAAAGCATTTAACTTTCCAAGCAAGTATCACAAATAAATTTCACTCTAATTTAGAAACATAAAGAGGAACGAAATTAGGAAAAACCCTCAAACTAACATCGCGGCTCCTATACCTTTTCAACAAATTAATCTAACGGAACACAACTCACACACCCTTCTATTGACCACATACCTAAACCAACTACATGCAGAGAATATAAAAATAACGCTTACACTAGGCGTAAAGGACTAATAATAATGACATTGCAAGAACTCGGCCTACCAAGAAAACAAAAAATCTCCGTAAAACCAGTACGGAAGCTTCCTGGATCACTTAACTTCTGTAAGTTCACAAGTAACTCTATTTGTCTTCCTCTTATACACACGTGATAGCGCTTTTAGCGCCAGGACCGAGAAACTGAAAGTGGCGAAATTAGGCGCGGGGACGAAATTTGGGCTCTCTACCTTTCTGTATAGAAACATTACATATATGTTAATACTACGGTGATTGACTATTCCATATAATGGTGGATGTTTGACTAATTGTAAATTCACACGTTGAAGTGCGTGTCTTACAAACATTTCCTAGTGTTTTTACACGCGCACATAGAGACGCAAGTGCATGACGTTTGAAAAATCATGCATTAAACATGTGGCGCATTAATATTCACACATTTTAAGTGTGCGACATGTTAATATTATATTTACATGTGTGACAGGTCCACTTCTGACAGTATATTATTCCATATTAACTTTTTTCCTTTGTTTCATTGTTAATCATGTATATTATATAAAAAAAATCTAATAAAAAGCTTTAGTCAATAATAAGTAGACTGCTTTATTGTCTAGATAGTTCTCAAGTTATTCAAATGATTAAACAGAAAGACATAAAAGCAAACGAACAGTCAGTACCAGAACTGATCAGTCATTCGCAAGCGTTTAATATAAGAACTTTATTTTATCGAGGTACACTTTTTAGTAATGAAAACATTTGCAACAATATAATATCTCTGAATAGTATAAATTTGATATGCATCTGCACATATTTTATTTAAATCATTATCATCATCATCATAAAGTTAAAAATTAATAATTTAAAATTATATATACATATAATTAAAAATTATAGTAATAAAGTATATATAACTCATTTAAACGTACTTTATACTTACCAAACATATTTAAGATATAATGGTTGTAATGTAATATTATCCTGAAGTAAATAATACATATTTAGTAGTTTGTATGATTTAAGAACTAAAAGAAGATAGCAGAAGGAAACAAAGCTTGAAACTGGCTAATTATTTCGTCAACAAACGATGATCACTATTATATTGCTATCATTTATCCTTATTCTATTGATGTGTAATTATTACGTGCATTATGGAAAAAACGGGCGATCTATCAATCGTATACCAGGACCACCAGGTCGTCTGATTATTGGAAATGTATTGGATTTTCTCGTTTCACCAGGTAAGTTCGAATTTCTTATATAGAGGAGTTAAAGCCATAATGGTGTAAGTCACTTTTTTTAACCTATCGAGTTGAGTTCATAGATGCAGTCTACAGATGCAAATATGTTGAAAGAAAAAGAAAAAAGTGGTCAAAAAAAGTGACTTACACCACTATGGCTTTAACTCCTCCATATGTATAAAGGAAGATATTGTGGAACATCCTATATATAAGCCTTATTTTTTAAGATATAACTTGAAAACTATTAAAGATAATTAAACTCAATTTTCACTGAGTTCTAATGCCAAGTATTTGTTACAACGTGTTCCTAACAAATTTTGTTTATCTATAATAAATTTTATGTAATATCAATTTTTTCAAATATAGATTTTGGACTAGTAATGTGGAATAGATTGGTTAATGTGGAATACAAATACATGTAACATGTTAAAAACTTTTACTCATAATAACATACATATACTCATAATAGGTATACTATAAAATTAGGCGCTTTAAAGCTTACAAAGTTTGCCGATTTTTAAGAGGCCATATCTTAGCTTATACAGATCGTAGTATAATTTCATTCGGTGCGTTTTCCTACTATCTGTATAAGCTGAAATGTATGACCTCCTAAAAATCGGCAAAATTTGAGAGTTTTAAAGCGCTCTTCTAATTGTTTTACGTAATGTACATTCTCGCATCCTAGTATAATATTACTGCTAAAAGAAAAGAAATAAAATACAATAGTTATAAACAGTGGCGGGTATATAAAAACTATTCGGCATTATTCGACATTGCCATTTTTATCTTTTTATCGTACACATGCAAGAAATACATATATAATATACACATATAATAGAAATGTACACCATATGTCACTTGCTAAATAACAGGCTACACTAAAGCTTTGCCTTAGTTTTACATGTAACAAAAAGCGATTAAGAATTTGTGAAGTAGATTGACTGTGAAATAAAAGTTATATAAACTAACCTTGCGCAAGTAGCAATACACATATAATCATAAATTGCAAGTATACGTTAGTATAAGTACTATAAATACTATAGTATAAGTACTATAAATTACACGACACTTCGTACTACATTGCCGCGCTTTGTATGTTAGATTAGGAGTCCAGTAGCTAATAGTTAAGCTATAGTAATTCCATGACTGCTGTCCGCTAAGCTGTAATACTACTTAAATAAGCTAGATATCGTAGATATAGTGTATTTTATAGCCCACTATTCCACATTAGCCGCATTTTTTTCTGTTTGAGTAAATTAATATTTGCTTTTGTACACAAGTAGAGGAAACGTGTACAAAATAATCTCTTTAAGGGAGAAATCAATTAATGGTATAAAATAATGTGTTTTTATTTAAATCTTCAATGGTTTTTTGTTTAGTGGTTGTATTTAACTACAATTAATTGAACAGAATTTTGAATTAATGCTGCTAGGTACATATTTACTTGTTGTTTTATCACCCGAACTTACCCTAATAATAAAATATGATAATCATGCATGAATGTACTTTGCCCGGTAATCAAAATGGCTCTTACCTTACATTACAACAGCAATAATTTTATATTTTTTAAGACAAAGAACTTGATGGCGCGTTGACGCAATCCACCATTGCACTCGATTGACATATTGATTCCTGCGAAGAAAAAGTCGGTAGGGATTGTTTTGCCCCGAGGGATCATTATGTACCTACACGTTTCCCCTATTTAAATGTAACATTTGCAAACATTCTCCTCTGAGGTATATGATTATGCAGATTATATATATCAATATTGTGGCATTACTTTTAAGAATTATTTAAAGTTATACAGAAGGAGGGTCCATAAAGCTGGTTTTCGGCCTTCTCTAAATTTCATTCTAAAATATTGGAGACGTTATATTTTTATAAAAACAGGATAAACAGGCATCAAAATACGTCCGTTTAGGCTAAAATCATCTGATTTTAATAGTTCTTACAAAAATAAAACGTTTCTGATATTTTAGAATAAAATTCAGAAGAGAATCAGTTTTATGAAACCGAAAATCAGTTTTATGAATCCTCCTTCTTTTTTAAATCGATTAACATTGATTTTCTTATTACTAAAATTTGTTTGAGATACAGTAAAACACATTAAATATACTTATATATTAATAAAGTTAATCATATACTTTTTAGCAATATTTATAATATATTTCTGTAAATTTATGTAAAAAATGTATACATACATTTCTTTTAGAAGAATATTGGAAGATTCTGATTACCCTATCTAAGCAGTACTATCCCATTTTTAAAATTTGGGCATTCTTTGTTCCCGTAGTATCCATCCGTCATCCGGATGATTTAGAGGTAATAAAATATAGAAATAATTTTATTGTTTTTTTTTAGTATTGATAAATTAACGATAAGATGTTTATTTCTTATATTTTCCATTTTGCAATTAAATATGTGTATTCGTAAAAAATCTGAAAAAATTGAATATTTTAAATGCTTTTAAAATTAATTAATTGATTATTTAATGGCGTCTGAATTAAATAACGTTTAACTTAATACCGTTTGTAATTTCAGACAATCTTAAGCAGCACGAAACACATTGAAAAGAGTTTTTTGTATGATATTTTACAGCCTTGGCTCGGTACTAGTCTTCTCATTAGTAAAGGTAACATAGTGATATTAACATAATACATAAATAATGGTATATGCTCTATTAAATTCTATTTTTACCTCTTATTATAAAGGAGGATGTATAAAAATCGTCGATTTTTGCTCCTCACAATCAGTCAAAAAATGAAATTTGTATGTTTCTTTATACTTCTTAGGTTGCAGAATTACGTCGTGCAATTATAGTTTTCCATAAATATGGAACAAAGAAAACATATAAAAATGTGAAAGAAGTGAGTTATAAATAAGCACGGATGTGCCATAAAAATGAGATATATAATGATCTTTTGTGAGCACATCCGTGCTTACTTCTTTTACATTTTTACATATATGTTCCCTTCATGTTTGTGAAAAACTAATTGCACCACGTGATTCTGCAGCCTAAAAATTATAAAAGTTCTTCTTATTGTAAGAAGAAACATATTTCACAAGAGATAGGTCTGAATAAGTTATAAGTAAATCATAGTGGATACGCCACTCTCAACGCCATTTCCGGCCACTTCTAGAAGCAGTCTGCTCTTTGCGTTTTTGCGAGACAACGTGTGAGTCTGCTGCAAATTTTTTTTGATATGTTTTTAATTTGTCGCATCTTAAGCTTTTCAACGTAGATTTCGGAAAAAAAGTTTGCGGGGCCAATTTGAGAATATGTTAGGAGAAAAAGGTTTAAATTACGGAAAGTTATAGTTTCTTCACCGAGATTCGTCACGTATCACTGCATGCTGATTCGTGACTTCTCTACCAGAAACCAAGATAATCGTGCTTTATTAATCTTTCTATTTTCTCGACCTGGTTGTCACTGACTTTATTCTTTTTTTTTTTTTTTTACTAAAATCCACATTGAAAGACCGAAGAGTCGACACCATAGACGTATAAAATAGACTGCCATTGGAAAGCTGTAAGGAAGATCTAAAGGACAGATATATGTATATGTTTATTGGGATTAAGCTTTCCTTAATTGTCTCTCCACTTTTCCTTCTCCCCACCAACTAACAAAAAATTATCCCAGCAAACTTTATTTCTGTCCTTTAAATCTTCCTGACAGCTCTCCAATGGGAATGTTCAGTCTATTACATATACGTCTATAGTCGACACAATTAGACATCAAGGAAAGTATCGCAGACGGACTTACGCGCGATGTCGAAAAAAGCATACACCAGAAATGTTTCCAGAAGTGGAAACGAGCGGCATTTGGAATGGTGTATCAACCGAGAAAAAGCATATTTTGAAGAAGACAAGACTAAATATGCTGTAAGCCCTAAAAAATTATAAAGACAAAGTTTGAGAACTTTTTAAAGGAACCTCGTATATTCTCAATTATATCGGATTGGTCGAACATTATCACACAATAGAATCCAATCTATAATTTTACTTTATTATTTCCAATCGATCACCTGTAATTAGAGTAATATTAATATACTAATTAAATAATTATAATAATAAAAAAAACGCGATCGTTATAATATACAATCACTTAGAGAGAACAATGTCATTTACGGTCCGGACTTGATCTTGGTAGTCTAATAATATTTCAGTTTAATATTCCAACGCGGAAGCTTCGTTTTAAAGCCGACAAGCAATTGGCGTGCATGCAGTTTACTAGGTTGGAAAGTGTACTTGGAAATACATAGAAATATTATTAGAAATACACTATTAGAAATATTATAACTACCAAGATCAAGTCCGGACCGTAAATGGCAGTATCTAATATTAATTAAATTTATTAAATTTAAAATTAATTAAATTTACGTATATGTTTACAATATAGCTTATATTAATTATAAAAAAATAAATGTAAATATTATTAAATATAATAAAAAATAAATTATTAAATGATATAAGCACATGAAGTATTATAAAAAAAAAATTGTATTATAAATGACATTTCTCTTGTACGCTTTATTACACAATGTGTTATCGCAAAGTTAACGCACATCAAAGACAGAATAAATTTAAAATAATCAATGTTTATTAAAAATCGGTCAATCTCAAATTAAGTAAAAAAATATAAGTATATCTTACAGCAATATTTGTTTTATATTGTTATCGCACAATCGTGCATTTTAATTATGTTGTTTATATATGTTTTAGGCTCCAAGTGGCGTCCAAGACGAAAATTATTAACTCCAACATTTCATTTTAATATATTGCAGCAGTTTGTTGAGATTTTGATCGAGGAAAGCGAGAACATGTCCAAGTCTTTAAAAAATACAGGAGGCACAGTCATAAAAGATTTAGTACCATTTTTTAGTGAACATACGCTAAATGCAATATGTGGTATGATGCGTTCATAACTGTACATTTTAATTTTATGTTTTATTCTTGTCGACAAACAATATTAGACAAAATTTAATTTTTTAATTATATAAATATTGTATCAATATCACATCATGCTGATACGTATATATTTTTTTATATCTACAGATTTTTCTAAATTATAAATGGCAATATTATCA
Source organism: Leptothorax acervorum (assembly GCA_035220615.1). Classification (NCBI taxonomy): domain Eukaryota; kingdom Metazoa; phylum Arthropoda; class Insecta; order Hymenoptera; family Formicidae; genus Leptothorax; species Leptothorax acervorum. The sequence goes on along the minus strand of JASTWQ010000158.1, from coordinate 88,990 downwards.
TAATACTTTAATGCGGGGTCTACAATTCGAGTCTCAAAGTCGCAAGGACGGTCGCAGTTTTAAAATTGCAGAGTTGGCTTTCTACATCAAGTCGCTAAGTCGTAACATAATAACCAATCAGTTAAATGCGTTAATACATGATGCTCTACTCATTGGTTCGTCGCAGCGACATATTGTGGTCGTAGTCGTTGGAATAGGAATTGAACCAACTCGAGCGACTACGAATACGGCCGGAAACAAGGACTGTTATGACCGTCCTTGCAACTCTGAGACTCGCATTGTAGACCCCGCATTACAAATGCGTTTGCAGAAACTGCCATGGGCACTTCTCTACGAGGTCTTGGTGAGTTTCAGCAGCAGTATCGAGAAGCGGTCCACCAGATGGGCAAACTTGTCGTTTATAGGTATAATAATTTATAGATATCAATAATAATTAAGTAACTATATATCTATAATATATTCTGTCTTACAAGTCTTACAACATGCGTTACAACATATATTACATTTTCTTTTTCATACATTACATATCATCTTCTAAACTGTTTATTTAAAAACAAATAGTAAAAATATACAAATAAAGTAGTTGTAAGAAGTATAATGTTTAGATTACATTAAGTCTCTACATATTATTTTAGCATAAGTTTATTAGTGCTTTAAATGTATTTTCTTTTTACTATGTTACGAAAATATTACTAATTTTAAGAGTATATAAGAAACATATAAAAGAATGTATAAAGAAACTTAAACAATCCTTTTATAAATTATATTATAATCTTTTTAAAGTAGTATGCTAAACTAAATAATCATTTATTATGGTTTAGATTTTTTAGGATATGGCTTTTCGTCAATTGGATATTCTCGTTGACGTCAAAAAGCAGAGAGCAAAAGAAGATTCTGAAGATATTACATGGATTTACTGAACGAGTACGTAAATATGATACCTAATATTATATACAGAATTTATCTACTTCGAAAAATTACAATAAATATTTTATGTCTATTGTATAGAAACGTAAGGTAATATTTTAAAATAATTCATAAATGTTGACAACGTACGATACATTGCTAATACATTCATAATATAAATTATTTAAAAGACATTTAAAAAAAATGTATTTACTTATAGATTATTGCTGAAAGAAAACTTTATCATAATCGCACTAATGGTCAATACTTGAAAAACCTTGGTGATGACACATCAGTAGAGAGAGATGACGCAGAACCGATAGGAAGTACGTAATGTAATCACGAGCTACTCTTTGATATATCTGGTCGGTTTTAAATATAATAGATATTATAAGTTACTTTTACAACATACTAATATTATACAGTCGCGTTCCGACATTGCTTCAAAGTAAATTTTCACCAATTTCTTCTTTTCTGTTCTTTTTTTCAAACATGTACATTTTTATGTAAAATTTCCTGCTCTCTTCAATGAAAATATTATCAATTCTCTCAAAATTGGAAAAAGCACTAAAAACTATGATTTTTTAGAAAAACCCTGTTTCTTTTTGTCTTCCCCAAAATTTATTTCAAAATGAATATTTTCATTGGAAAGAGCGGATTTTTCAAAATAATATATGTAATTTTTAGCTTTTGCTTTCAATTAGTAGAACCAAAATGAAATAAATAAACAAATTAGTGACTATTTCTAATTATTTTCGTCTTTATTAATAATTATTAATTAAGTAGTTGTGCAGCCATCAGTCTATTTTTATTTTTATAGAGTTCAAAGATGTTGAAATTACTTTTGCACGCGCGTATCTTACAATGTTATTTAGGGGAACTATTGCGTGTTGACTCTGAGTACTGTATTGAGTGTATTATATCGTGGCTCTAAAAATATTTTTGTTTGCTCATAAGTCTTGTTTGGTAAATAAATAAAATCTACATTTTTATGTTTTGTGATGCCCATTGGAACAACTGTAAAACAGTCACAATATGGTCACAAGAACCTTTCTGCAAACTTGCTCGAGTAGCGAGACGCTTTACTGTACCAGCTAAGCCATTACATGCACCTTTGCCATGAGCTGTTGCAAAGAAGTGTGCCACTCAGCTTCAACTCCGAAATCACTGATATCTAACAAGACTTGTAAGGGAACAAAAATATTTTTAGAATCACGGTATGCTACACACAATACAGTGAAAAGCACTCAGAGTCAACACGCAATAGTTCCCCTGAATAACATTGTAAGATACGCGCGTGCAAAAGTAATTTCAACATCTTTGAACTCTATAAAAATAAAAATAGACTGATGGCTGTACAACTGCTTAATTAAAAATCATTAATAAAGACAAAAATATAATTAGAAATGGTCACTAATTTGTTTATTTATTTTATTTTGGTTTTACCCATTGAGAGCAAGAACTAAAAACTACATATATTATGTAAAAAAATCCGCTTTTTTCCATGGAAATATTCATTTTAAAATAAATTTTTAGGAAGACATAAAAGAACAAGGTTTTTCTAAAAAAATATAGTTTTTAGTGCTTTTCCTAATTTTGAGGGAATTGAAAATACTTTTATTGGAAAGAGCAAAAAATTTTACATAAAAATGTACATGTTTGAAAAAAAAAAACAGAAAAGAAGTAATTGGTGAAAATTTACTTTGAAGCGATGTTGGAACGCAACATGTCAAGAAATTGATAGCAGTGCCCCCGCTGAACCGTTTAAAATTTAAAAAAATTCACTTTGTTTTAACTCATATTGACGAATATTTTTCTGCAGTTTGAACGGAATCGGTGATTACGGTGCCGGATTTCATATGCGGTTTCCGTGAAATGACCCATGGAATTTAAATTTTTAACGTAGTTAATGTTATGTAATAAAAACATCACAGAAAAATTATTAAATTTGATTCCAATATGCTTACATATTTTCTATTTAGTAAAAAAAAAACGGCTGGCAATATTGGATCTTCTAATAGCGGCATCTCGGGAGGGTCTTATGACTGATTTAGATGTCAGAGAGGAAGTGGACGTTTTTATGTTCGGGGTACCTATTTTTGTAATTTCTCTTGTAACTTTTTTTATTAATTATTTGGTTTATTAATTTTTATAATTATGCAACGTCTCATCCGGATGGATATAATATGGCTGTCTTTTGAAATGCGCTGAAAGTACTGACAGTACTGTTTTCGCGTTTCGAAATAGATTCAGCGTGATGCTCAGTAGCTGTGTGAAGTTGCTTCCCCCCCACTACTGAAAATCCAATAATAACTATTATCATTTGTTTGGTGGTCTTTTGGTGGTGTTTGGTGGTCCATTCTCGATGTTTGGTAGTCAAAGCTATAATTAATAATACGAAAAAACGACATTTTTTGGTTATTACATTTTTTCTTGCACGTAATATTCTTTTTTTCGGCGCCGATGGTCCAGGCATCTCAATATTCGGGACAAGATATTCGAATGCTTGTTCCTTATTCTGAAGATCGATATTTTCATCCTGAGAAGAAGGTGCACTCGATTTTGTTGGAGTGCTACTCTCACTTGTACTCGCTATTTTGACCGTTTTCCCTTTAAGTAAATAATAGCATATTATAAGAGACCATCAAGAAAAAATTTAATTATATGTATGAAGTATGAAGAGTCGTGGACGTGCATGCTCGGCTGAGGGCGAGCGTGATAGCATTGCTTTTGATTTTGCAATGCTTTAAAATTGCCTCTTGAGGATATCGCAGCGGAACGCTACTACATTATATCCATCCGGACGAGACAGCATAATTGTAATCAAACTTCACGATAAGTTTGTTCAATTCTTCAATGTTACATTGATACATATGATTATAGGGTTATGACACTACAGCGACGGGTCTGAGCTTCATTTTGGCACTATTAGCTGAGCATAAGGATATCCAGGTATCTATATATCGTAAAGTCTATGTATCGTCAATTCCATAAGTTATATTTATTAAATATATATCAATATCTAACTTTGCAAATGTCTGTTTAAGTGTGTGTATATGTATGTGTGTAACGTACTATTTGCTTCTCTGTAACAATAGATTATATGAAATATATGCACACATACGAGTGGGATCGCAAACGCGCGTGTATACTCGCGCACACGAACACGCATACGCACACACATCCCCGCATGATACGCTCTCTCATATATTTCAAATATTTTTTTATGTTTTAAATGTATTTTATATACACATATTTCAAACAAATTAATTGAGACATTTGTAAAATAAATATTTATGTAATTTTTCGCAAATTATTTGTTTCTGATGGTTTCTATATAAACCATCAGAATAACAAGAAACCTTTTTTTAATTAACATTAATAATGCAGGATCGTGTTAGGAACGAAGTCGATACTGGTTTGCAAAAAAATGGGAAAAAATTTACTATGAAATTATTGCAAGATTTACCATATTTAGAGAGATGTATAAAGGAAGCCTTGCGCCTTTATCCCAGCGCATTTTTTATATCACGAGTTCCTGGGGAAGACGTAAAATTACGTAAGCATCTAACCAATTTTTTATTGTATACATTTTTATAAATAAGGGAATTGTGCCTAAAACGACGTACCCGGGAAAAACAACATAGTGCTAGTTTAGTGCTTTATATCGCTGCTAGAGAAGCGTTTGTGCATTTAAACGTGAAATCCATCATGTCTTTAATACCTGTTGCAAATTGGTAATGAGTGTACGCTTATAAATGAAATTTGGCCATCTAATCGAAACGTAAGTATAAAAAATTATTTTGACACATTTTCTTTAGCTCATTATTTATTTCTTTGTATGGTATCTAATATTTTTATATTTTATCATTGAGTGTTCTTATATGAAGCCATGCTGTTGCACTCTTTATATTTTTTTAATACAATCTAACTTTTTATTTTATGGATAAAAAAATTTTACTAGTGACCGGGCAAAATGACATACTATATTATTTTAGGCCGGCAATCATATGCAATATTGCTCTAATATCTTGCCCTTATTATTCAAATGTAAAAAGTGCAACAGCATAGCTTCATATAAGAAAACTCAATAATGAAACATAAAAAGATTAGATACCAAACAAAAAAATAAAATAATGAGCTAAAGAACAAAGTGCTAAAATAATTTTTTAATTTTATGTTTTCGATTAGATTGCAAAATTTCCATTTACAAGCGTGCACTCACTACCAACTTGCAACAAGTACTAAAGACACGATAGATTTCGACGTTTAATGTATTGTCGCTCTTCTAGCAGCGATATTAAGCACCTAAACTAGCACTATGTTATTTTGGCCAATATATCAGGGCAAAATAAACAATTGTAGTGTTTTGTTTATACGTTGTTACATAACTAATGCAAATTTATAAAAATTTTTTAATATTATAATACCAAATTATGTCTATCCTAAAGTGTTTCCAAACGAGTTACATAATTTTTAAGTATTACACAATAAAATAACAATGTTTTAAAGAAAAGTATGTCGTTTTGGGCGCAATTCCCCTATATTACGCAATGTGTCGTCAAATATATGAGCTAAATACCTATAAAATGCAATATTCTTATGTATTTTAAAGGTTTATATATATATCTCTATTAATGAGTTTATTTATATATAATATATCAAAAATTTTGTATACAGCGTTACATATAGTACAACGTATAGGGGAGACCGGGGCTAACTCGACACCGGGGCAAACTTGTCACTAGGCTTTTTGACTATTTAAATCTATCGTAGAAACTTGCCTTTCCTATGGTAAATGCGTCTTTATATGCCAGCGTTGTCAACGGAATTTGGTGACATTCTGAGTTATGGTGTAACTTCTAGTGCGACATAAGCGTTTTCGATGGTAAAAAGTAATTTTTCTAATCTCTCGAAAATTTCTACTCTTTGATCGAGCTTTACTCTTATAAATCTACCATTAAGTGATTTTGATAGGAAATTCGATGCTCTATACGAATCCGATAATAGTTTTTGCATATTTTCAAAATTTATATGTTTTTGGAGTGACAAAAGTGAAAAACGACGTTTGGGGCAAAGTCGACACCACGCCACCGGGGCAAAGTCGACACTAATATATTTCGATAAAGCGTTGTAAATAAGTCATTTACTTTTGGCTTGCAGCAAAATAGTTTGTACATACAATAGAAAAAGACCAGTGATAGATAAGAAAATAATGAAAGAAGCTGTACTTGCCGTAAAAAGGAAAAAATAAAGATCAAACATGCTGCAGAAATATTCGGGGTGTCAAGACAAATTGTCGTTTATCATGGCTCATGACAACATTGCACGCATGGCCGATCGCGAGTTTACCTGCATTAAGCGGAGTCTACAATAAGAATTTAAGGCGTAAAATTTAAGCTTTAAGCCTTAAACCGTAAGAAATTGACAAATCACAGTCGGGTATTCTTCTCATATTTGACTGTGATTTGTCAATTTCTTACGGCTTAAGGCTTAAAACTTAAATTTTACGCCTTAAATTTTCATTGTAGACTCCGCTTTAATTGTTTTTCAGACATGAGTTCAGAGGAAGATAATTGAAAGTTCAACAATTTTTTTTCTCATTATTTCCAATGATTGTTTTGCTTTATTCCGAATTCTTGTACTTTCTAAATACACGATAAACAAGGTATTTTATTTTTAGACAATAAAAAAATAAGTTTTCGATCAATTTGTATCGATTAGACAAAGTGTCGAGTTTGCCCCTGCATTTTTCAATTTGAAAATTTTTCTTCGCGTCACTTTTCCTCTCCTGGGGGCAAAACAAAGCGACGTACAGCAAAACTTTCTTATACAATTTTGTACCTAAAGGAACACTCTTTAAATGTGTACCATTGAATTCGCTTGAAAATTTTAATTAGTTGTTGAAAATTGCCTTTGAAAAAATCGTGTCGAGTTAGCCCCGGTCTCCCCTACAATATTTTCAAATAATTATGTTAAGTAAATGAGTCTTAATAAAATTTAAATAATAAATACGTTATATTATTTTATCGCAAACTATAGGCACTTAACTTATTCTTATGTTATATTAGATGACATTTAATTTTAATACAGTTTTTAATTATTATTTGTAAATATAATTGTATAATATATGTACTTTTTAGAGTCATATTTAGTACCGGCTGGAACAGTCTTGCATCTTAATATTTACGCAGTCCACAGAGATCCGAATTTTTGGCCAAATCCAGAAGTATTTGATCCCGATAGGTTTTTGCCTGAGAAGGTCCGAAATCGTCATCCTTATTCGTATATACCATTCAGTGCTGGACCACGTAATTGCATCGGTAAGCTGTATCTTTTTTATATCTTGATATATAATACCCTGTTACATAAACAGATTATGATACGGATCAAATTATAGGCCAACGATTTGCTATGCTCGAAATGAAGGCAATGGTGGCTTCTTTGATACACAATTTCTATATCGAGCCTATTGATTATGTAAAAAATCTTCGGATGAAGGCTGATTTGGTACTTTGCCCTGTTGATCCACTTCGTGTAAAATTTATCCCTGTTTGTGAAACAAATCCAGGCCATTGAAAATACCGATTTAACAAACATTGCAGAAGGCAAGGGAAAAAGTCTATTTGCCTACAAATCGATTGCCAATAGATAGCGTCGTACTGTTTACACTTTGTAAACGTGTCATTTTATTGGTCACAAAATTAAAATATAGGGTAAGTCGGGGGAAGATGCCAGTAGGTCGAAGATGTCACTTTGTTAATATTTCGTTCATTATCCGATATATGCATGGTAATGTTTTCTAATTGTTAACGTGAGATTGTTCATACAACGAGTAACACATGCAAGCTTCTCTAATTTTATCGTATTAAATCCCAAGAATCTGGGAAAATCTGTTCAAACAAAGTGGTGAGTAGGCTTTTTATAAAAAAGGCATTGCGCACAAATAAAAAATTAAGAGACAAATGAACGTTTGCACACAAAATACTATTGCACACAAGCCACATTGCACACATGATATTATTGCCTACAGATCGATTGCCTACAAGCTCTATTGCGCACAAATAAAAAATTAAGAGACGATTGTACGTTTGCATACACGACGCATTATTGCGCGCAAGTAACATTGCACACATGGTATTATTGCCTACAGATCGATTGCCTACAAGCTCACTTGCGCACCAATAAAAAATTTGAGCACAAATGCACATTTGCACACACGACAATATTGCGCACAAGCTGCATTGCACACATAATTTATATATCTATAGATCGATTACCTACAAGCTTTATTGCTCGCAAATAAAAAATGACAAATTGTTACGTCAGAAGCAAATTTTTTTTTGTGAAACATATCAAAATAAAAAAGTTTTTTCACTTATAGTATATCACTTATTTTTTATAGAAATAAACTAGTACAGAGTACATGAGAACAAAGAACAGATTTTAAGGTAAGAGCAGTGTACAGACAAAATTTATTTTAGAAATATTAAATCAAATAAGCCATGGTTTTAGAAAATTAAGAAAATTGACAATATATTTAATTACAATAATCATGAAAGTAAGAAATACCAGGAAAGACACAGGCCGGTGTTCGTAGTCGAATCTTATTTTAAGACCGTCTTAAGTAATGTCTTAAAACGTTAATACGGCTCTGTGGTTGGTTCATGACATCTTAATATTGCACTTATGAGGGTCTTAAATATAAGATCCGACTATGAATACCGGCCTAAGGGTAATGAACGGATGCGACGTGTTCCTTGTAATTATTCGTGTGTTCACGCCGATTCTCCATATAGTGGCAAAGTTTTTCGTTCTGGACCACTTATTTTTTGGTAACGATGTAGGTGGAAGTAGTCGACACTTTCAATATATTATACTAATACTCTTTATTATAAATGTCTCGATAATGTGGCATTGTGGCCACAGTACAACGACTACTCTCTTCAAGCGTCTAGTCGAAACTCCGAAAATCGCGCATCGATACGAGTCGAGGAAGGCCCAGATGGGGGAAACGGTGGCACAGGGCCGTACAATACGCGAGACCCAACAGGTAAGCTGAGAAAGACAGCGCAATTCACGTTCGTGGTTCACGCCTTGTGTAAACCGCGTCTAATGCTGCGTTTACACGACGACCAGTCGGCGACATCAACCGAGGCCGCAAGCTTGCCAAGGATACGCAAACCCGGCTAAGGTCACTCAACCAACCAATTACGCGGTCAACAAGAAGAACGGCCAACGAGGAAACGGCAGCGACGACGCCAACAACCCTTGGCCAACGAGGAAAAAACGACGGACCATGTCACCCACCTCGGTCAACAAGGAACGGCAGCAACTATGTCCACACACCGGTCAACGAGGAACGGCAGTCCATGTCAACAACCTCGGCCCACAATGGACGACAGCAACCATGCCAACGACCTCGGCCACACACGCCGCAGCAACACACAAGAAGGTGCAGCTAACCTAACTCGTCGGGCACCGTAGAAGAAAATGGAAACTCGCTCAACCTGGGCTTTCTTTTAACCAAGGGCGTCCTGTGGCGGTCTACCGACCGTACAACTAAAGCAACGCCTGCGAAACGGCAACTTGCCGTATATTCTTTCCCGAGAGCGCACAACCGCGCCAACCAAATATATAAGCACTGGCTCCAGGGATGCTATAGCCAGTCGTGTACCTCTACCCGAGGCCACGTTCTGTGCATATGCTAGTGGGGTCAATACAGACTAGCCTTGCTTTATTAAATGCGACCACAACTTGCGCGCAATCGGATGATAATAAAAGAACTCAATTCGAAGAATCGTATTTTGAGCTAATCGCGCGTGCTCAGGGTCGGCTTGCGACTGTCAGGCCCCCCGCTCCTGTCGATAATGTAAGGACTGCTCAAAATCAGCCTCCTGCACAAAACGTGACAACAAATATAAAGCTCCCTACGATTAGCTTGCCTACTTTTCGTGGGAATTACGAAGCTTGGCTAGGTTTTTATGACAATTTTAAATATATTGTTCATGATAACGCGAATCTCACGCCCGTTCAAAAGTTACAATATTTAAGATCATCGTTAACAGATAAAGCCGCCCAAGTAATCCAAGCGCTAGAAACTTTCTCTCAAAATTACGACGTAGCTTGGGCCCTCGTGGTAGAACGTTACGACAATCGAAGAATAATAATTCAAAGCTATATTCGCGCGCTCTTCGATTTGCAGGTGATATCTAAAGAATCGCCAACACAATTAAGATCGTTAGTCGATGCCGCGTTAAGACACACACGAGCTCTTCACGCTCTTGGTCAACAAAATCTTGGGACGCATTACTTTTTCATCTGATAACGTCAAAACTCGATCGAAATACTCACAAGGAATGGGAGCGCTCTCTTGTCGGTACCGATATGCCGTCCATTGATGATTTTTGGAAATTTCTAAAGAATCATCATGTTTTGGAAAGTGTAAATCAAGAAGCCTCGACTCACAAGGAAACCCACGCAGGTGTCCCACTCTGATCTTGATGAGCTTTATATATGTTGTTGTGTAAACAAAAATAAGAGATACGTCTTTTTTTATACGTGCCCATACGCATGTTTAGAGGGTGAACACCCCTTCGGAAAAAATCGATTTTTCTCTTTTTGACCGAATATCTCCGAAACTATAAAAGATAGAAAAGTTTTCAAAAATGTAAATTAAATGGCTTCAAAAGTACTTTGAAATAATAACAAAATATTTTTTTTTTCTTTTATTTTTTAACATACCCCCGCCACCAATACATTTTTTTCAAAATTTTAAAATTTTTGTATCACCAAATAAGAGGTTGTTTTTTTACGAATTTAACCATGTATGATAAAGTTATGTTACGATAAACCATTTTTGAGAAATAATTATAAACGCCTTTGTACACACTTTATCCGTGTCCGCTTATGCGCTCGATTCTTCATGCAACGCGTTCTGTTTTTATCTTCGCGTACTTACACCTAATAGAAGATGACTAATACATTTGGAAAACATTCTACGTAATCATGGAAGTTTTTATCGCGTTCTAGAGTCTATACATAACAACTGAATCATAGATTGTAAATAATGTAAATCAAATCATGCGCGACGCATATCAAATGTGTATGTTTCTAATTTGAGACATCACAAGGTGACTTTTTCACACTTCAAACAATTATGCTGGATGCTACGAACAGTGAAAACATCGTTGGCAGCGTTGTATAGATACTGGTGGATCATATTTTGAAGGAGGCCAATTGTAATTTAGTCACAAATGTATAATAAAAGGTTTTATTATCGATTTAATCTCGTTACCTCTTTCTGATAAACATTACACACATTTAAAGACATTTAAAAAGTTTAATATTGATACATACATCTTTAATAAATAATTTTTTAGATTAATTAATTTCTTTGTCTACTAAGAATGGCGACTTACATTTGACGATAGATGCTGACCTGAATGTCCTTATGCTCAGCTAAGGCCGGTATTCGTAGTCGTATACGGCTCTGTGATTGGTTTATGACATCTTAAGATTGTACTTAAGACGGTCTCAAATATAAGATCCGACTATGAATACCAGCCTAATAGTGCCAAAATAAAGCACAGACCTGACCCATCGCTGTAGTATCATGATCCTATTATTATTATCATACGCAACAATATAACAATATATATTTATTGATAAACCAAATAATCAGTAAGAAAAGTCAGAAGAAAAATTACAAAAATATATACTTTAAACATAAAAGTATCGACCTCCTCCTTGATATCTAAATCAGACATAAAAGTCTCCCGAGATGCCGCAATTAGAAGAGCCAATATTGCAAGCCGTTTTCTTTTTACTATATAGAAAATATGTATAAGCATGTCTGTATCAATTTAATAGCTCAATTTTTCTGTCACGTTTTCATTACATAACATTGACTACGTCAAAAATTTAAACTACATTTAAATTTTAAACTATATATAATATTAGTAAGTTGTAAAATGTAATTTACGATATTAAACACCGATCAGACTTAAAGAATAAGCTATACTGATTACATTATGTACTTCATCAGTTCTGCGTCATCTCTCTCTGCTAATGTGTTATTATCAAAGCTTTTTAAGTATTGACCATTAGTGCGATCATGATAAAGATTTCTTTCAGCAATTATCTACGTAAATACAATATTAATAATTCTTCTATGATTTACATGAATACATTAGCAATCTGTTGTCAACATTTGTAAATTATCTTATAATTTTTCTACACGATAACCATGAAATCTTTATTGTAATTATTCTAAAAATAGATAATGTTTAAATATAATATTAAGTAGCATTTTTACGTACTCGTTCAGTAAATCCATGTAATATTTTTTTAGATTTTTTCTTTACTCTGCTTTTTGGCGTCAACAAGAATATCCAATTGATTGTTCAGCCATGGCCATATAAATCCAAATCATAATTAATGAACAATAGGCATACTACTTTAAGAAGATGTATAATAATATAATTTTGTAAAAGCTTTCTTTTATTTTTGTATAAACTTTTAAAATTAGTAATATTTTGATAACCATATAAAAAAGAAATACATATACGACATTATTAAAATTATGCTAAAAAATAGAATTTTTATAATAGATATATATTATATATAAACATTATACCTTATTTAACTATTTATACTTATTGTCAGTATAAAATATAATATTGTAGAAGTGCATTACATGACTTTAATAAAAATTATGTATGTTTATCAACAGGAAATGACGCAGTGTTATACAACACTATTGATCAGTTATAAATATGATGTCACGTAGATTAATTCTGAACATGGAACTATGTTTATACGGAAAGGTACGGAATTGTCCCTCTCCGATTTTGATGAGATTTTAATATGTTGTGTAAACAAAAATAAGAGACACGTATTTTTTTATACGTGCCTATACGCATGTTAAGGGGGTAAAACACCTCTTCGAAAAAAATTGTTTTTTTTCTTTCGGGCCGAATATCTCCGAAACTATAAGAGATAGAAAAATTTTCCAAAATGGAAATTAAATGGCTTTAAAAGTACTTTGAAATAATAACAAAAAATTTTTTATTATTTTTATTTTTGAACATACCTCCACCACCAACAATTTTTTTATCACCAAATAGGTTATTTTTTTACAAATTCAACCATATAAGATAGTTATGTTACGATAAACCATTTTTGAGAAATAATTACAAATGCCTTTGCACACACACTATAAAAAAATTTTTGTCATTAGTTCAAAGTACTTTTGAAGCCATTTGATTTCCATTTTGGAAAATTTTTCTATCTCTTATAGTTTCGGAGATATTCGGTCCGAAAGAGAAAAACCGATTTTTTTCGAAGGGGTTTTATCCGTATGGGCACGTATAAAAAAATACGTATCTCTTATTTTTGTCTAGACAACAACATATTAAAAGCTCATCAAAATCAGAGGGGGACACTTCCGTACCTTTCCTTGAAAAGTAATTAGAAGCTATTGATTAAATACAGAACTGCTTTTTATCCGCTTTAATTTAAGTAAAGAGCATTCGTTATTTTTGTTTAAGTATATCGTGAAAGGCAATAATAAACAAAAAAAAATCAATTATATTTTTTTATATTTTAATTATTTTTTTCAAGAATGAATGTTACCATAATAAAAAAATTCCATAGCATATTACTAGAAATCTAACAAAACGCTTCAATCAATAACAATTTTTTTATTGTCTAGACAGTTCAAGTTATTCAAATGATCAAACAGAAAGATATAAAAGCGAACGAATGGTCTAGAACTGATCAGTCATTCGCAAACGTTTAATTATACATAAAGAACTTTACTTTATCGGAGCACTTTTAATAATAAAAATATTTGTAAAAATAAAATATCTCTAAATAGTTAGAAATAAAATAAATTTTTAATAAATTTATAAGTTTGTTATGCATATGCAGTATGTGCAAATATTTTATTTAAATAATCAAGTTAAAAATTATAGTAAAAAAGTATTATATATAACGCATTTCTATTACTATTTATGAAACATATTTAAGATATAATGTAATGTATAATTGTAATGTAATGTTATTTTGAAGTAAATAGTGCATATTTAGTAGTTTGTGTGATTTAAGAACTAAAAGAAGATAGCAAAGGAAACAAAACTTTTACTGGCTAATTATTTCGTCAACAAATGATGATCACTGTTATATTGCTATCATTTATCCTTATTCTATTCATGTATAATTATTATGTGCATCATGGAAAAAACGGGCGACTTATCAATCTTATACCAGGTCCACCAGGTCGTCTGATTGCTGGAAATATATTAGATTATATTGCTTCGCGAGGTATAAGTTATTTCTTATATAGAGAAAGTGCAGGTATTGTGGAATATCCTAAGCCTTTTTTGAAGTAATTTGAAAACTATTATAGATAATTAAATTTAATTTTTACTGACAATGAGTTCTAATGCCAAGTATTTGTTACAACTTGTTCTTAACAAATTTCGTTTATTTATAATTATATTAATTATAATATCAATTATTATATCAAAATATAATATCAATTTTAATTAAAGATAGATTTTGAACTACTAATGTGGAACAGGTTGGTTAATGTGGAATACAAACGTTTATATGTAACATGTTAAAAACTTTTACTCATAATAATATATTATATTCATAATATACTACAAAATTAGCTTTAAAACTTACAAATTTTGCCGATTTTAAAAAGGCCATATATTTCTCAGCTTATACAGATCGTAGGACAATTTCTTTTGGCGCGTTAAATGTTTTAAAGCACTCCCCGAATTGTTTTGCGTAATGTATATGTATTCTAATCCTAATAATATTACAGCTAGAAGAAAGAAACAATAGAATATAAATTAAATTTATAAAAAGTGGCGGTTTATACAAACTATTCGTACACACGAAGACAGAAATGCCTTCTCACTTGGAATTGCATGCGTATCGGAGCATATTCAGAGCGCGTGCTCTGTCTTTAGATATTCGTGCATCGTGATTGTTTATTATTCGGCAAAGTTGTCGAAAGATTAAGAGGGCCAGTTTTTCAATAGTCGCTTAACTTTAATCTTAGCTTAACTCACTCTTCGTCTATTTCTAACTATCCCTTTTAGAAGAAGATGAAGAGTGAGTTTGGTAAAACTTCAGTTTAAACGACTATTGAAAAACTGGCCTTAAGAAAATCAAGATCAAGATCAAGATCAAGATTAAGCTTAAAGTTAAGATTAAGATTAAGAATAAGATTAAAATTAAGATTAAAAAGTAAAGTGAGTAAAGTAAGTAAAGTTGCGTAATCGGCAAAATTGTGTCCCACAATATATTTTAAAAATATTTTATAGTAATATATTTCTCAAATAAATAAATAATTAATTAATAATATAATCAGGGTCGGAAACTATTTATTTTTTGGTAATTATACCTTAACACTTTTATGCACAGAATAATAAGATGCAAATAAATTGGTGTAAAAAAAACACACAGGCCGGTATTTATATAGTCGGATCTTATTTAAGACCGTCTTAAGTACAATCTTAAGACGTCATAAACCAATCACAGAGCCGTACTTAAGACGGTCTTAAATTTACTTACTTTATTCACTTTACTTTTTAATCTTAATCTTAATTTTAATTTTAATCTTATCTTAATTTTAATCTTAATATTAATCTTAATCTTAATTTTGATCTTAATCTTGATCTTAATCTTTCGACAACTTTGCCGGATAATAAACAGTTATGATGCACGAATATCTAAAGACAGAGTACGCGCTCTGAATATGCTTCGATACGCGTGCAATTTTAAGTGAGAGGTCATTTCTGTCCCCGTGTGTATGTACATTATCCAACATCGCCATTTTTATACCTTTTTCTCGTATACAATTGAAACGTATACCACAATACCATATGACACTTGCTAAATAGCAGACTACACTAAAGCTTTGCCTTAGTTTTACATGTAACGAAAAGTGACAAAAAATCTGTGAATTAGATTGACTGTAAAATAAAAGTTTATAAACTAACCTTACGCAAGTAGCGCTACATACAAAATCTTAAATTGCACGTACATACGTTAGTATACTAATTACATAACACCTCGTACTGTACACTGCCTTTTTGTACGTTAGATTAGGAGTCCAGAAGCTAGTAATATTCCACTGCTGTCCGTTGCTGTAATACTTAATAGGCTAGATATATCGTAGTGTATTTTATAGCCCACTATTCCACATTATTTGCATTTTTCCTATTTGAGTAAATTTATTAGCCTTTGTACACAAGTTTTTAAATGTAATATTTGCAAACATTCCTCTCTAAGATATATGATTATCGATATTGTCGCAGGTCGATTACTTTTTAGAATCATTTTTATTTTTTTAAATCGATTATATTGAATTTCTTATTATTATATAGTTGTTTGAAATACAATAAAATACATTAAATATATTGATAAAGTTAATCATATATTTTTTGAGCAATATTTATAATATTTATGTGAATTATTTACATAAAAAATGTGTACATTTTTTAGAGAAACAATGGAAGCTTCTGATTACCATAACTGACCAATACTATCCCATTTTAAAAATTTGGGGATTCTTTGTACCCGTAGTATCCATCCGTCATCCGGATGATTTAGAGGTAATAAAATATAAAAATAAACATATTCTGTTTTTTTAGTATTCATAAATTAAAAATAAGATGTTTATTTGTTACATTTTCTATTTTGCAATTAAATATGTGTATTCGTAAAAAATCTGAAAAAATTGAATATTTTAAATGCTTTTAAAATTAATTAATTGATTATTTAATGGCGTCTGAATTAAATAACGTTTAACTTAATACCGTTTGTAATTTCAGACAATCTTAAGCAGCACGAAACACATTGAAAAGAGTTTTTTGTATGATATTTTACATCCTTGGCTCGGTAATAGTCTTCTCACTACTACAGGTAACATATAGATATTAATATACATAAATGTTATACATGCTCTATTAAGTTCTATTTTGATCTCTTATTGTTTTAAATTTTAATTTTGTTGATAACAAAATAAACATTTACAATTAAATAGTACATACTATTATACACAATTTATTTTATATAATAATATTCTTTTCCATATAAAGTAATAAGTGTACTACTTTGATATAGGTGTAAATGTAAGTCATGCAATTTATTTTAATAAATATCTGACACGATATACCTACATAGTCTGTTCGAAAAGTTCCCGGACTTTCTTTATTATTGAATTTTAGTATTGTTTTAAATAATTCCTAGACACAAAGTATAGGACATACAATCTTATTTAATTGCTTTTCAACTACATGAATTACAATATACTGCCTGCCGTTACACGATTTGTATCTCGCCTTGCCTGGCATGTATAACACAATTGTGAGAAATACCGCTGCAGATATTAATCAGCCCTAAAAGCAAAGAAAACTTATTGTTAATTTACGGTAAATATGCAGAATAGTGGCCCCCTCACCGATTTTGTTGAACTTAGGCTTAATCGACGCGTTTTTGCGTGAAAATATAAGTATATCACATCGCAATATTTGTTTTGCATCGTTATCACACAATAGTGCATTAAGTTGTTTTTATGTTTCAGGCGCCAAGTGGCATCCAAGACGAAAAATATTAACCCCAACATTTCATTTTAATATATTGAAGCAGTTTGTTGAGATTTTAATCGAGGAAGGCGAGAACATGACCATGTCTTTGAAAAATACAGGAGGCACAGTTGTAAAAGATTTAGTACCATTTTTTAGTGAACATACGCTAAATGCAATATGTGGTATGATTTGTTCATAACTGTACATTTTATTTGTATATTTTATTCCCATTGACAATTAAATTTAGACCAATATATAATTTTTTAATTATATACAAATATCAATATTACTACATACTGATATATATAAGGGAAACCGGGGTACAGTGGGACATATTTTTTGAAAGCCTATAAAATTAAGGTTTTTAAAATATTGAAAAATTAGGATGCTGTAGTATTATTAACCCATTAAGTACTGAACCTAAACCACTTGACCAATGTTGTTTAAATTTTGTGTGCGTGTTATAAACGTAAAAAAAAAATGTGTATTATTTTTTTTTTTAATTTTTTTTTTTTTTTTTTTAATGTTTTTGTGCGCAATGCATTATTGTTAATTTGTTTATGTAAAAAAAATTTTAAAAGTTACTGGTCGATAAATCGACCACTGGTACAAAATGGGTTAAGAAAGCCTTATAGAATCAGTAGCAATAAGCAGATTTTTTAAACCAACTCTTTTTACTTGTTTACAATTATTTTTTTATATACGTGATTGACCCACTGCACCCCATCCTTGGGGCACTGTGAGTAAGTAGATGGAGCACAGTGAAACATAAGTTTTTTTTTGTTTTAGAGTGCTTTATTCAAAACTTTTAATATCAAATCTTATAATACATCTTGTGCACGTTATAAAATATTGAAAACAAAACAACATTGCACACTCATGAGACAAAAAATTGATTGTCTAGTGCAAATAGTCGACAACTAAGAATCTAATTTTTTGCGCTTCTTGGTTAAAAAACATTACAAAACAGTATGATAATATAATAGTGTACTGAAATAAAATTAGTTTTTACCTATACAAAACAAAAATAATAAATCAACATGTAAAAAATAAATGAGTAAAAATAAAGAAATGAGAAAAAATGAGTAAAAATAATTAAAGTGAGTAAAAATGAGTAATATTTACTAAAAGTTTATGACCAACCACCATCGAAGCATTGTGAGACAGTCTGAACCATGTCCCACAGTGTCCCGGTAAAAAATGTCCCACAGTGCCCTAGAGTATATGTTTGATATGTCGGGCTTTTGTGACCTAATCTTATTTTGAACAATTATCAAAATCATATGAAATCAACAATAGAAGTTTGCTCCAACATACAAAATATTTAACACTTAAGAAGATAACTAATTAGGCGACAAAAATGGAAAAATTATGACACTCAAAAAAAGGTTTACCTAATTTTTTAATAGCTCCAGTCTTTCGGGTCTTGCAATATGACAGGAACGAAACGAAGCAGCGCTGTCTTCTCGAAAACAATTAAAAGACTTGTGCGCTTTTGTTTTTCACATACGCAATGATTGTAAGACCTCTTAAAATAAACAACAATCTCAAAAATGTCCCACAGTGCCCCGTGGCTTATAGTGCCCCGGTTTCTCTTATATATATTTTTACAACCACAAGTATTTCTAAAATATACATATATAACAATATTATATCATGATTATACTTTTACAAATGCATTTGCAGAAACTGCCATGGGCACTTCTCTACGAGATCTTGGTGAGTTTCAGAAGCAATACCGAGAAGCGGTTGATCAGATGGGCGAACTTGTCGCTTATAGGTATAATAATTTATAGATATCTATAATAAGTTACTGTATGTCTATAATATTACAACATACATTACATTTTCTTTTTCATACATTACATATCGTCTGCTAAATTGTTTATTTAAAAGAAATAGTAAAAATTTACGAAAAAAGCAGTTAAAAGAAGTATAATTTTAGGCTATATAAGATTCTACATATCATTTTAGCATAACTTTATTAGTGTTGTAAATATATTTTCTTTTTACTAGTTACTAAAATATTACTAATTTTAAGAGTATATAAAAAAACTTAAAAAATTGTTTTATAAATTATATTATAATCTTTTTAAAGTAGTATGCTAAACATTTATTATTTATTTAGAATGGCGAGGCAATGGCTTTACGTCAATTGGATATTTTCGTTGACGCCGAAAAGCAGAGAGCAAAAGAAAACTCTGAAGATATTACATGGATTTACTGAACGAGTACGTAAAAATGCTACTTAATATTACATTTGAACATTATTTATTTAGAATAATTACAATAAAGATTTTATTGTTATTATGTAAAAAATTATAAAATAATTTATAAATGTCGACAACACATTGCTAATGAATTCATATAAATCATTGAAGAAACATTAATGTATTTACATAGATTATTGCTGAAAGGAAACTTTATCATGATCGCACTAATGGTCAATACTTGAAAAACTTTAGCGATGACACATCAGCATCAGAGAGAGATGACGCAGAATCGATAGGAAGTACGTAATGTAATCAGTAGCTACTCTTTATATCTGGTCGATGTTCAACATTATAAGTTACTTTTTACAACTTACTAATATTATATACAGTTTAAAATTTAAATGCAATTTAAATTCTTAACGTAGTCAATGTTATGTAATAAAAACATCACAGAAAAATTAGGTTATTAAATTTGATTCCGACATGCTTACCTATTTTCTATTTAGTAAAAAAAAAACGGCTTGCAATTTTGGATCTTCTAATAGCTGCATCTCGGGAGGGTCTTATGACTGATTTAGATGTCAGAGAGGAAGTGGACGTTTTTATGTTTGGGGTATCTATTTTTGTAATTTCTTTTGTAACTTTTCTTATGGATTATTTGATTTATTGATTTTTATAATGTTACATTAATTGTTACATATGACTATAGGGTTATGACACTACAGCGATGGGTCTGTCCTTCATTTTGGCACTATTAGCTGAGCATAAGGACATTCAGGTATCTAATCATTAAATGTCGCCATTCGTAGGCAAGAAAATCAATTAATTCCATAAAAGCTATTTATTAAATGTATATCAGTATCTAATTTTGTAAAGTCTTCTTAAGTATGTGTATATGTATGTGTGTAACGTAAAATTTGCTTTTCTATATCAATATAGATTCATCAATATGATATATGAAATATGCATACATACCTACTATAGTGGGTCACATAAAGGTTGTAACATTTAATTTTTGGATGGGTTTTGAAACGAACAAATATTTCAGGACTACAAATCACCCATCCAAGGATAAAGTGTTGCAACCTTTCTGTGACCCACTGTACAAGTAGGATCGCGCGCGGGCGTGCGCGCATATTCTCGCATACATACACGCGTACGCACATCACGCATGCACGATTGCCTGCATGACACGCTTTCTCACATATTTCAAATACTATTTTATGTCTAAAATGTATTTTATTATATACACATATTTCAAACAAATTATCTGAGATATTTGTAAAATAAATATTTATGTAATTTTTCGGAAATTTTTTGTTTCTATACGGGGTGGTCCCGTACATTTGCGACAAACTTAAAAAGGTGCTAGGTCTCGGTAAATTGAACAATTTTTGTTAAGTAATCCGTGTCCGGCGACGCCTTCTTAAAAAGAATAATTGCGACCGGCAACATCAATATTGAGGTTGCCGGTCGCAATTTTGAACATTTGTTAATTGTAATAAAATACACAAAATAAAAATTAAAAACGTATAATTTTTTTATTTTAATCTAACCATACAAGAATCAAACAGCGTTCAACAAGTCCAAAAACGACGCTTAGCGTCTTAAGGAGGCGCCGAACACGGATTACTTAATAAAAATTGTTCAATTTACCGAGATCTAGCACCCCTTTAAGTTTGTCGCAAATGTCCGAAACCACCCTGTATAAACCATCAAAATAACAAGAAACCCCTTTTTAATTAACATTAATGATGCAGGATCGTGTCAGGAACGAAGTCGATACTGCTTTGCAAAAAAATGGAAAAAAATTTACTACAAAATTATTGCAAGATTTACCATATTTAGAGAGATGTATAAAGGAAGCATTGCGCCTTTATCCCAGCATATATTTTATATCACGAGTTTCTGGGGAAGACGTAAAATTACGTATGCATCTAACCAATTTTTTATTTTATACATTTTTAAATATGTTTTGCGCAATGTTATCAAATATATAATTTAAATACTTATAAAATGCAATATTCTTATGTATTTCAAAGATTTATAAATCTATATATCTCCATTAATAAGTTTATTTATAGGTATACCTATATAATGTTCAAAAATGTTGTATACAGCGTTACACATAGTACAACATATATACAATATATTTAGATAATAATATTAAGCAAGTGACTCTTAATAAAATTTAAATAATAATTACATTATATTTTCTTATCGTGCAAATTGTAGGCATTTATAGCTATGTTTATTAGATGTGAATTTAATTTTAAAATTTTAATAAAATTTTCGGTAAATATCTATAAGGTCAAACCTCATCGATGACCTTGACCTTGACATATGTTGTCAAGGTCACCCTCCTAAGTGACCTTCAGAAGGTTTTAGCTGGCGGTCATTGTTTATTAAAAAGTTATAAACAAAAAAAGTTTGAAAAATATAGCAGTTATTTTGAGTATTGAAAAGCATAAACGACTGATATGTATGTGGAAATAGTACATGTATGAACAAAGAAAAATTATTTAAAGCAGGGAATCGTTGATATATTGAACAGTTTTTTTTATTAAAGTAGAGAATAGTTGGTATTAACAAAGTTAATTGAAACACGTACTAATCATTAATTAAAAGAAACGCCATAATCGGTCGGGACTGGATTTTGGTTGTCCAATAAAATTATTCGTAAATTTTTAAGTACAAATCATCACTCTAGTAAACCACGCGCATTTTCTTTATTACCCTATATCCTTCTATACATATCCCGTCTTTTTTCGAATATACTAACGAGTGTTAGTGGACGATTAAATTGATTTTCAATTTAATTGCGTGAGAGTAGGTACTCTTTCTAGTTTTAGTTGTAGCTACGTTTAAGTCCGTAAGTAACGGCGCGTGGTTTACTAGAGTGATGATTTGTACTAAAAAATTCATTTTATTGGACAACCAAGATCCAGTCCCGACCGATTATGGCGTTTCCTTTAATTAATGATTATTATCTTATATACGGTCGTACTTTAAATTTGCTTATTGAAACACGTACTGTTCAAAACGTACTGTTCAATATATCAACGATTCACTGCTTTAAATGACTTTCATCATCTTTCGACACCGTGTATATTTGAGAAGTACCTACATATGGAATGTGTGCTATATACAAATATTCAGTACACAACAGAAAGCTTACTGTTCTGTTTCGATTAAGTGTTAAAGTTGTGTTTAAAAATTAAGAAATCTGTCAGATCAACGATATATTGATTTCAATTATGGTATATTTCAATTATTTAGTCGAACAAATGAATAATAATCCTTGGCTTGCGGTACAAGACGTAGTCGAAAATGCGAATACATAGCCAAAAATTAAAACAATGTTTTTCACATACATATCGGTCGTTTATGCCTTTCAATACTCAAAATAACTGCTATATTTTTTAAACTTTTTTTGTTTATAACTTTTTAATAAACAATAACCGCCAGCTAAAACCTTCTGAAGGTCACTCAGGAGAGTAACCTTGACAACATATGTCAAGGTCAAAGACATCGGTGAGGTTTGACCTTTTATAAATATTTACCAAAATTTCGACTATTATTTGTAAATCTTATAGTGCAACATACTTTTCAGAGTCATATTTAATACCGTCCGGAACATGCATGCATCTTAATATTTACGCAGTCCATAGAGATCCGAATTTTTGGCCAAATCCGGAAGTATATGATCCCGATAGATTTTTGCTTGAGAAGATCCGAAATCGCCATCCTTATTCGTATATACCGTTCAGTGCTGGACCACGTAACTGCATCGGTAAGCTGTATATTTTTTATATTTTGATATATAATATCTTGTTATATACACAAATTACGATATGTATTAAATTATAGGCCAACGATTTGCTATGCTAGAACTGAAGGCAATGGTGGCTCCTCTAGTACACAATTTCTATTTCGAGCCTATTGATTATTTAAAGAATCTTCAGATGAAGGTTGATTTGGTTCTTCGCCCTGTTCATCCACTTCGTGTAAAATTTATCCCTGTCTGTGAAACAAATTAAATGCAAGCCTTTGAAAATACCGATTTAACAAACATTGTAGAAGGCAAAATAAAATGCCCTATATATTTGTCTACAAATTGATTGCCAATAGCGTCGTACTGTTTACACTTTGTACACGTGTTATTTTATTGATCACAAAATTAAAATATAAGTATAATACATAATAAACATACAGTATGTAATAAATAATTTTTTTATTATATTTTTTATTATGTAATAAATAATTTTTTTATTATATATAATATAATAATATATACATATATGGAGGGGTTAAAGCCATAGTGGTGTAAGTCACTTTTTTTTAACACTTTTTCTTTCATTTTCTTTCAACATATCTGCATCTATTAACTCAACTCGATATGTTAAAAAATGTGACTTACACCACTATAGCTTTTAACCCCTCTATGTACATATGTATAGCTATATGATTGCACATACGATATCTTATCTACTTTAGCCTTTGTCCTTCATTACAATTCCTTTGTCATATATATACAAAAAGTAGAAGTTTTTATTTGCGGGCTACAACTGGAAAAGATATGACAAAACAGTTATTGTACAGACTTTATAAAAAAGTTTTCAAGAAGATTTATTAGCTGTAATCTTGTCTGTCATGCAAATCCAAATGTCATTTTTTATACACGCATAAATGACACACAAATCAACACACTTGACTGTTTTTCACACTAAATTAAAAGTCAATACATTCAATTGTGTTAAATGACGTAATTTAAAATAGCAAGATATGTGTAAAAAGAGCTTCAGCTAAAATAACACACTTGGATTTGCAGTGTAGTTTTACGTATAAGTTACTACAAACTACAGAAGTAATTTAAACATTTAAACCATTGTTTTCTGGAAATTTATGCATAATTAATTCATGCAAATAAAAATTTACAAAAGTTTCTAAAAATAAAGAGCTATAAAATTTTGCAAAATTAAATTGTGGAATTATATTTTATGATATAAATTGTATACTTATTTTTTTGTACAAAGTATACAGTATAAACACCATTCCATAAAAGAGATATCAGTTTTAACTATGACACAGTTAAAAAAAATAAAATTTTTGCGGAATGCTATTTTTGCAGATAATAGGTACTTTACAAGGAAAAACATATAAATATATTATAATATAAAATTAATAAAAATTGTGTAGAACTATTTATTTGCTAACAACATTTATTCAGGAAATTCTTTTTAAATAAAAAAATACAAAAATTATTCTTACTTAATTTATTAAGGTAGAATACACATCCTTATATAACTCACATTTGGTAAAAGATTTTAAAGCAATATTTTTATTTACACTGTTAGAAGTACTGTGTAAATATCACACACTTTTTGCGTGTAATGTGTGTCCACCGTTTTAAGACGTCTGTAAGTGTGTGATATTGACACACTTGTGTGTGATATTAATAATCAAACATTCATTTGTGCGTGAAAAAGTCATATCACACACTTACAGATGTCTTAAAACAGCGGACACACATTACACGCAAAAAGTGTGTGATATTCACACAGTGCTTCTAACAGTGTTGTTATTAACATAGTTCTATGATAATAATTAATATGATCCAGTATAAAATATGATATTGTACACGTGCATTTTATAACTTTAATAAAAATTATGTATGTTTATCAACACAGAAAATCAAGCAGTGTTACAACACTGTTGATCAATCAGTTATAAATATAATATCGTAAATTAATTCTAAACATAGGACTATGTTTATACTAAATAATTAGAAGCTATTGATTAAATACAAAGCTATTTTTTATCCGCTTTAATTTAAGTAAAAAGCACTTGATTTTTTCGTTTAAAGCGGCCCATACTGCACGTACGAGTTTGGCTCGCGAGTCCGGCTCGCCGACTCAAACGTTTTTCGCAACACACACTACCGAATAGTCCCGAAATTTGGCTCGTTGGACGCCGAGTCCGGCTCGTGAAAACCCACCCACGAACGAGTAGAAACCGAGCCGAGCCGGACTCGTACGTGTATGAGCCGCTTTAGTATCGTGAAAAAAAGGCAATAAAAAATAAAAAGGAATAATTTAATTTTTTGTATTTTAATTATTTTTTAAAAAATAGATGTTACTTTGATTTAAAAAACTGCATAATATATTACTACAATTATAATTTTTAGAACAAAAATTTTATGTGTATAATAATTACGTAATAAAAATAATTGCAATAATTGTCATAAATCCTGCAATATAAGAAATATTAGATATAATTATTACAAAATGCAGGCTACTACTGAGTATGTTTTAAAATTCTAAATTCACTTTAGATATCTATATAAAAACGTATAATCTTGAATACGCTCTTATACATGGAGGGGTTAAAGCCATAGTGGTGTAAGTCACTTTTTTTAACTTATTGAGTTGAGTTCATAGATGCAGTCTACACATGCAAATATGTTGAAAAAAAAGGGGAAAAAGTGGTCAAGAAAATTGACTTACACCACTATGGCTTTAACCCCTCCACATATATGTACTTCATTTATAAGTTTCTTGTTATTATTGATATAATATTAAACCAATCTTTTTAATTATAAAATGTATTATATTACGTAGGTTTATGCTAACATTGCAGCACTTAGAGGTAAAATAAAAATAAGTTGAGGAGATTTTTAGATTATTATATATCAATATAAATATGATATATTTACACTGTCAGAAGCACTGTGTGAATATCACACACTTTATTGCGTGTGATGTGTGTCCGCCGTTTTAAGACGTCTTTAAGTGTGTGACTTCTTCACGCACGAATGAATGTTTGATTATATTAGCGTGTGTGACTTGTCACACAGCTGGAAATGTGCAACTTAATTACGCGGGTGATTTTCGATGATCCTATAAATGTGTAAAGAAAAGGGTTGCAGCCATCACTGCAAATCCAAGTGTGTTTCTGTTATACACAAATATGTGTAATTTGGTGTAAGTACTTTTTACACATTTCTTGCCGTTTAAAATCACGTATATCACGTTATATAATGCGCTTTTAAACGGCAAGAAACGTGCAAGAAGTGCCTTTACCAAATTACACATACACTGTTAGAAGCACTGTGTGAATATCACACACTTTTTGCGTGTAATGTGTGTCCGCCGTTTTAAGACGTCTGTAAGTGTGTGATATTCACATCACTTGTGTGTGATATTCACACACTTGTGTGTGATATTAATAATATAACATTTATTCGTGCGTGAAATAGTATTTTGTGTGGCGTGTGGAAAACATTTTATTTGTCTTGAATGATGAAAGTTGTAACAAATTGACGTTTTGTCTCGCGTGAATTTTGTTACGTTCAAGTTTGTTATGTCAGTCAAAAATCGAAAAATAAAAACTATCAATCATGAAAAAAAGGAGGTTTTTCTCCGCACCAGTGCGGTAAAGTAAAGCATACATTGAATCGTTGAGAAATAAGCCACTTTCCGCACGCTAAACAGCAATCGAAAATCGAACTTTCGCCACAGGCGTTGCAAAAAAGTCATTATCACACACTTACAGACGTCTTAAAACGGCGGACACACACCACACGCAAAAAGTGTGTGATATTAACACAGTGCTTCTAACAGTGTATTAATCCTTGATAGGGAAAAATTCTTGTCCAAAAGACATATCTGAAATGGCGTACACTAAATTGCAAAAGAATGGCCTCAATTTACAAGCGGACACTGAATTTCTACAACATGCGTATTCTTCTATATTAGATAAATTGTAAATCATGTTCGTTATTATTGCTGCCTTGTTTTGCGACATATACATATGTAGTTACTTTGTACTTATTTATTATTTTACATATTTACATTTTATGATCTTGAACTGTAACATGACAATCTATTTATTGTTTCACCTCACTTGACTTTATTTAGTGTCGTTATATTCGTCGTGAAAATATTATGTAACTTTGAAGCATTGTTCTTGTAAAAAATTTTTTTATTCTTGTGCTGACGACATATAGATATATGTATGAGAATATGGTTTTTTTGCTTCAATCTCGTTCTCCGGACTATCTGGTGAGTCGTCATTTTTGTAATTCCCTGTTCTTTTAATTTTTAAGTTCCAACTTCTTTATAGATAACGATCTTTTAGTTATTTATACTACAGCATTAATCTCTTTATTTCTTAATCTTGTGACACCCTGGGTATGATGGAGAATTCGAAAATCTTTTAATATTTTGTATTTCTGCTGAGGATGGCCCGATGTTGGAGCCAAAACGTACGGAATATCGGATATTCCTCCAAACACCTCAAGTATGCAGATGATGTTACTTTTCTCTTAAGTTTCTGTCTATCCGAGGTCTTTTCTACCATTGCGGTTTTAAACAACGACCTGAAGGCGATAGCTGAATGGGCATCCTCAAACGTGCTACATCTGAATCCTTCCAAATCCTCACATCTCATTGCCGGTTCTTCTGCACTCCTATCTCAACTTTAATCTTTTGATATCTTCCTCAACTCCGTACCTATACCCCGGCCGCCCTCAATTAAAATACTTGGCGTTCATGTTGACTCCTCTTGGTCCTTTAAACTTCATGTGGATACTAACAATAAGTGTCGAGCCGCTTATGCTCGTTTGCGTCTTTTATATCGTTTCCGTCACCTCTTTTCCACCTCTCAAAAACTTCATGTATCCCAATCGCTTGTTATCTCGCTTTTTGATTATGCTGATGCTGTTTATATACCGGCATTAAATCAGCATCTACTTAATCGCATCCAATTCATACAAAACTCATGTCTCCGCTTCTCCTATTGTGTTCGTAAATTTGACCATATATCTCCGCTATATTCTAGATCTGGCTGGCTCAAAATAAAACAACGCTTCGTGCTTCATCTCTGCTGCCTCGTCTTTCGTCTTCTTCATACCGATACTCCTCCATATTTACGCCGCCTATTACAACTTAACTCTGAGCTCCACTCCTCAGATTCCCCAAATACCCGATACCCCGACCTTCTCTCCTTTCCCTAACAGCTGATATCACTCTGCTAAGTTCCGCGCTTTCTTCTCCTATTGTGCTGTTAAATATTTCAACGTATTACCATCTACCATAAAATCCTCTTCTTCTCTGCCTGCTTTTCGCACCGCTGCCTCTCAATTTATCGCATTGCCTTCTTTCTCCGCTAAATAACTTTTCGCTGTACGATGATGTCTGAATTTTTTCGTCTCGTGAGCGGATATATATATATGTATTTGTATCATTGATATTGTTATTGTCATTGTCAGTTAATGTTAGTTTTATATTGCTGTTATGTATTCGATAAACACTTATGATTTCTGGTAGGCGTTGTAACAACAATTATGTTGGTGCTTTACCATTTGCGTGCATCCTTCAACTGCAAAATCTGTATTTCTCTTTACACTGTTTCTTGTGCATTTACAATAAATTAAATTGAATTAAATTAAATTAATATTGTATCTTGAAATAAATCTTGAAATAAAGTTTTGATTAAACACGCACCAAGTACCGCGTTTTGACTCTTATTGCCAATTTATATCGAACTTAAAATTTAAAATTTTTTTTTTTAAAGATGTAATTCTTTTAAAAAATCCTAACTTTCTGGATATAATTCATTCTACAGTATATACAGTGAGACAACAATTTCAATTATAGAGATATTTTTAGTGAATTTTTAGATAAGATATTTTAATTGATGTGGCGCATAGCTTTTATATTCTAACTTATCATATATCGTAGCTGATGCGTACTTGGTATGTGACTGGTCAGTGTGTGACTATAGTAAGTGTGTTACTATACTCATTGTCAGTGTGTGATTTCCCCTAATATGTGTTATATTCACACATATAGAGACATTAGGTATACATGTAAATACTACGGTGCTTGACTATTTCATACACTGGTGGATGTTTGACTAAATTCACACGTTGAAGTGTGTGTTTTACACACATTCCCTAGTGTTTTCATACGTGCACATTGAAACGCAAGTGCATGACGTTTAAAAAATCATGCATTAAACATGTGTGACGCATTAATATTCACACATTTTAAGTGTGTAACATATGTTAATATTATATTCACATGTGTGACAGGTCCACTTATGACATTGTATTATCCCATATTAACTTTTTTCCTTAATTGATTCATTGTTATTCATTTATATTATATAAGAAAAATCTAATAAAAAGCTTTAATCAATAAGTAGACTTCTTTATTGTCTAGACAGTTCTCAAGTTATTCAAATGATCAAACAGAAAGACATAAAAGCGAACGAACAGTCAGTACCAGAACTGATCAGTCATTCGCAAGCGTTTAATATAAGAACTTTATTTTATCGGAGCACACTTTTTAGTAATAAAAACATTTGTAACAATATAATATCTCTAAACATAGTTAAAAATCAAATAAATTCTTACTGAATTTATCGGTTTGTTATGCATATGCACATATTTTAATTAAATGATTATCATCATCTAGTTAAAAATTATAGTGATAAAGTGTATATATATATATATAAATTATTTATACGTACTTTCTATTTACCAAACATATTTAAGATATAATGGTTGTAATGTAATGTTATCCTAAAATAAATAATACATATTTAGTAGTTTGTGTAATTTAAGAACTAAAAGAAGATAACAGAAAGAAACAAAACTTTTACGGGCTAATTATTTCGTCAACAAACGATGATCACTATTATATTGCTATCATTTATCCTTATTCTATTGATGTGTAATTATTACGTGCATCATGGAAAAAACGGTCGACTTATCAATCTTATACCAGGACCACCAGGTCATCTGATTATTGGAAATATGTTGGATTTCCTTGTTTCACGAGGTAAGGTAGAATTTCTTATATAGAGGATATTGTGGAATATCCTAAGCCTTTTTTAAGGTAACTTGAAAACTATTAAGGATAATTAAACTCCAATTTTTACTAACAAGAAAACCCACGGAGGTGTCGCCCTTCGATTTTGATGAGTTTTTAATATGTTGTTGTCTAGACAAAAATAAGAGACACGTATTATTTTCTACGAACTTATACGCATATTTAGAAGGTGAAACACCCTTTCGAAAAAAGTCGGTTTTTCTCTTTTGGGCCGAATATCTCCGAAACTATGAGATAGAAAAATTTTCCAAAATG
Source organism: Leptothorax acervorum (assembly GCA_035220615.1). Lineage (NCBI taxonomy): Eukaryota > Metazoa > Arthropoda > Insecta > Hymenoptera > Formicidae > Leptothorax > Leptothorax acervorum. The sequence goes on along the minus strand of JASTWQ010000158.1, from coordinate 58,108 downwards.
GAAATTAAATGGCTTCAAAAGTACTTTGAACCAATAACAAAATAATTTTTATTTAGTGCGCAGTTTAATATGTTGGAAAAATACGCGTATTAATACATATAGAAAATAATTATATTGAGCTGCCTAAGATCTAAGCTTGGACCGTATGGCTATTTCCTTTGTATTGATTTATATCTTAACGGTCTTAACATATATTGAAAATAATTTTTTTATTTCTATTATTTTTAAACATACCCTCGCCGCTAATACATTTTTTCAAATTTTTAAATTTTTTTATAACCAAATAAAAGGTAATTTTTTATACGAGAGAGAGAATTCAACCATATATGATAAAGTTATGTTACGATAAAACATGTTTGAGAAATAATTACAAATGCCTCTGTACACACACTATAAAAAATTTTTTGTCATTAGTTCAAAGTACTTTTCAAGCCATTTATTTCCATTTTTGAAAATTTTTCTATCTTATAGTTTCGGAGATATTCGGTCCGAAAGAGAAAAACCGATTTTTTTAGAAAGGGTTTTTCATGCGTATGGGCACGTACCTATAAACAATACGTGTCTCTTATTTTTTTCTAGACAACAACATATTAAAAGCTTATCAAAATCGGAAGGGGACACCTCCGTGGGTTTCCTTGTAAGTTCTAATGCCAAGTATTTGTTACAATGTGTTCCTAACAAATTTCGTTTATCTATAATAAGTTTTATGTAATATCAATTTTTTCAAAGATAGATTTTGGATCAGTAATGTGGAATAGATTGGGTAATGTGGAATACAAATGCATGTAACATGTTGAAAACTTTTACTCATAATAATATACATATACTCATAATATACTACAAAATTAGGCGCTTCAAAACTTACAAATTTTGCCGATTTTTAAGAGGCCATATCTCAGCTTATACAGATCGTAGGATAATTTCTTTTGGCGCGTTCACTGTTAGAAGCACTGTGTGAATACTGTGAATATCACACACTTTATTGCGTGTGATGTGTGTCCGCCGTTTTAAGACGTCTGTAAGTGTGTGATATGACTTTTTCACGCACGAATGAATGTTGATTAATAATCAAACATTTATTTGTGCGTGAAAAAGTCATATCACACTTACAGACGTCTTAAAACGGCGGACACACATCACAAGCAATAAAGTGTGTGATATTCACACAGTGCTTCTAACAGTGTTGTCCTACGATATCTACAAGCTGAAATGTATTCCCTAAATGTTTTACGTAGTGTATATACTTATCCTAATAATATTACTGCAACAAAGAAAGAAAAAATATATAAAATACAATACTTATAAATAGTGGAGGGTATAAGAACTATTCCACATTACTCAACATCGCCATTTTTATCTTTTTTGTATATACAATGGAAATGTACATCATATAACACTTGCTAAATAAACTAAACTAAAGCTTTGCCTTAGTTTTAACAAGTAACTAAAAGTGACTAAGAATTTGTAAAAAAGATTGACTGTAAAATAACAGTTTATAAACTAACCTTGCGCAAGTAGCGATACACACAAAATCTTAAATTGCACGTATACGTTAGTATACTAACTACACGACACTTTGTACATACTATGCACTGCCGCTTTGTACGTTAGATTAGGAGTCCAGTAGCTACTATATAATAATCCCACTGCTGTCCGCTAAGCTGTAATACTTAATAGGCTAGATATCGTAGCGTATTTTATAACCCACTATTCCGCATTATCTGCATTTTTTCAATTTGAGTAAATTAATATTCACCTTTGTACACAAGTTTTTTAATGTAACATTTGCAAAAATTCTCCTCTGACGAGATATATATGCAGATTGTCGATATTGTCGCATTACTTTTAAGAATTATTTAAATAAGTTATAAAGAAGGAGGGTCCATAAAGCTGGTTTTCGGCCCCCTCTGAATTTCACTCTAAAATATCAGAGACGTTTTATTTTTGTAAGAACAGGATAAACAGACGTCAAAATACGTCCGTTCAGACTAAAATAATCTGATTTCAATAGTTCTTACAAAAATACAACGTATTTTAGAATAAAATTCAGAGGAGGCCGAAAACCGGTCCTATGGGTCCTCCTTATTTAAATCGATAACATTGATTTTCTTATTATTAAAATTGTTTAAGATACAGTAAAACACATTAAATATATTGATAAAGTTAATCGTCATATATTTTTTAGCAATATTTATAAAATTTCTGTAAATTTTACATAAAAAATGTATGCATACATTTTTTTAGAAGAACTATGGAAGCTTCTGATTACCTTACCTAAGCAGTACTATCCCATTTTCAAAATTTGGGTATTCTTTGTTCCCGCAGTATCCATCAGTCATCCGGATGATTTAGAGGTAATAGAATATTTAAAAAAATCTTATTCTATTCCTTTTTGTTATTGATAATTTAACGTTAAGATGTTCACTTTTTACATTTTTTATTTTGCAAAAATATGTATATTTGTAAATAACTTGACACAATTAAATATTTAAAATTCTTTTGAAATTAATTAACTGATTATTTAATGGCGTCTGAATTAAATAACGTTTAACTTAATACCGTTTGTAATTTCAGACAATCTTAAGCAGCACGAAACACATTGAAAAGAGTTTTATTTATGATATTTTACAGCCTTGGCTCGGTACTAGTCTTCTCATTAGTAAAGGTAACATAGTGATATTAACATACATAAATAATGGTAGATATATGCTTTATTAAATTCTTCACTGTTAGAAGCACTGTGTGAATATCGCACACTTTATCGCGTGTGATGTGTGTCCACCGTTTTAAGACGTCTGTTAGTGTGTAATATGACTTTTTCACGCACGAATAAATGTTTTGTTATTAATCAACATTTATTCGTGCGTAAAAAAGTCATATCACACACTTACAGACGTCTCAAAACGGCGGGCACTCATCACACGCAATAAAGTGTGTGATATTCACACAGTGCTTCTAACAGTGTATTATTTAGACCTCTTATTAAAAAAGGATGTGTAAAAGTCGTCGGATTTTGCCCCTTGGCCGGAAAGTAAAATTTGTATGTTTCTTTATAGTTTTTAGGTTGCAGAATCACTTTGTGCAATTAGTTTTCCATAAACATGGAAGAAAGGGAACATGTAAAAATTTGAAAGAAGTGAGTTATAAATAAGCACGGATGTGCCATAAGAATGAGATATTGTATATTGTAGTGATGGGCGATTTTTTGAAAAAAATCGATTTTTGAATCGATCTTGAATCGGAATGACTAGAATCGATTCACTAATAAAATCGGACTAAAAGAATCGAAAACCATCAAATGCATAAGACTTTTTTGTTCTTTTTGCTTGTAAGCGAGCGTACACAATTGGTCCCACCAACACACACACACACACGGACATTTTTTTTAAATGCACTTTTTCGACGTTTTACAACATTTTGAACTCATTGCAGGCAGCGGCAACTAAAAAAGAAATTTTTTCACGAAAACAAAGCTTTCTCTATGAGGAAGCAAAAAACATACAAATTGCACCTTCTCCTTGCCTGGGGAGGCATAAATCGACGACTTTTACATATTATTCTTTGTTTTAAGTTTTAATTTTATTGATAACAAAATAAACATCTGCAATTAAATTTAAATAGTACATACAATTTATAAATTTATATAATGATATTCTCTTCCTTATAAGTGTAGTAATTTGATATAGATGTAAATGTAACTGTAAGTGTAACTCGTAAATGTAAATGCTGATATATGTTCTATATATGGGCATGTAACACTTATATATCTGTTCATATCTAATTTATATATGTTCATATATACATTATAGATATAAACATATCTGTTTATGTATGTTCATATACTATCAGATATAAATATTTTTTCCCGGGAAATGTAATTTGTGACTTTATTTTAATAAATAACTTTGACACAATATATAGTCCGGGAGCCAGCGACCGTTTGGAGTTAGTCATTTCGCAAAAGCTGAAAATTTTTCCTAAGCTTTATTTAGTATCCGTAGTAAGTGAATGGACCTCCAGCTCGCGCACTTCCGGGGCGTGTAGCTGCGGCAGCCTCCCACACACGTAAAATAATAATACAAAAAAACTAATACCGCAAAAGCTGATACTTTGTTGACATGTTCATTATGTTGTAAACAAACGAAAAAACGTATCCAGCTGACTTTAGAGTGGGGGGATTATGCCCCAGCTTTGATTTTTGAGAATTTTTGAAAATATTTCTAAGTCGGACGAGTATCAATGAGGGAAGGCAAAATCGGTCTCTGGGAGACTGTTCCTACGGGTAGTACTCGACGAGAAATGCATAATGGACCTACAAATTTTGGAACATTTTTTAAAAATTTCTGAAATTTTTCCGTCTTAGAAAAATTTCAGAAATTTTCAAAAAATGTTCCAAAATTTGTAGGTCCATTATGCATTTCTCGTCGAGTACTACCCGTAGGAACAGTCTCCCAGAGACCGATTTTGCCTTCCCTCATTGATACTCGTCCGACTTAGAAATATTTTCAAAAATTCTCAAAAATCAGTAAAAAATATGTGCTTCCAAAACACGTTTCTCGTCGAGTACTACCCGTAGGAACAGTCTCCCAGAGTCCGATTTTGCCTTCCCTTATTGATACTCGTCCGACTTAGAAATATTTTCAAAAATTCTCAAAAATCAAAGCTGGGGCATAATCCCCCACTCTAAAGTCAGCTGGATACGTTTTTTTGTTTGTTTACATCATAATGAACATGTCAACAAAGTATCAGCTTTTGCGGTATTAGTTTTTTTGTATTATTATTTTACGTGTGTGGGAGGCTGCCGCAGCTACACCCCCCGGAAGTGCGCGAGCTGGAGGTCCATTCACTTACTACGGATACTAAATAAAGCTTAGGAAAAATTTTCAGCTTTTGCGAAATGACTAACTCCGAACGGTCGCTGGCTCCCGGACTAATAGGGTAAAACGGTGAAATACGCCCCACATTTTGTTTTTGTAAAATAAAACACATTTGTATTCAAAGTATTTTTATTTGCTTTAGTAATCAGAAACAGCCATTAGTTTGATAAGAAAAAACTGTACAAATGTTTCATTATAATGGATAATCTAGGTATGAGAGAGAGCAATTTTTAAAAACTGTGAAAAAGGGCATATTTTCCGGTAGCCCTATCAAAAACGCCCCAGGAAGTTGGCTAGTACAAAAATAAACGCAAAGATAATTTAAAAAAGTTGTAATATAACTAACCAAATATAAAATAAAACATTATTAAATCTAAACATATAAAAAATAATATATTAATAATAATAATAAATTTCTGAAAATTATAATTTTAGTATTCAAAAAACTAAAAAGTTTCCAATTAATCCTCCAATTATGAAAATAGTAGGTATAACTATAAAAAAGATTATAATGAAGGCGTGTGCTGTCACTAATGTATTATAAATTTGATCATTATTAATTAAGAAATTACAAAAGTGGGGCGTTTTAAAATTTTCAAGGCAAATATGCCCCACTGAAAAAAGTACTAAACTAATGTAAACTAATGGCAAACAATAATTGCATTTTGAAGGTTATATTTTATAGTATTAATACGAAACAATTTAAATGTGGCATAATAATACACTTTCATACACTACGGTACACATAAACAAACTTACCAAAGCAAATTCAGTCTTTTCTTCACGAAAATTTTCAACTTTCTTAATTTTTTTCTTTTATAGAAAAAATTCTTTTCTTAATTAAACACGCGGAAAGTGCCGTTTCTATGGCCCGGTAGGATACGCACTGCACTGCCATCGACCGAACGGCATAGACAGATCATTCGAACGCGTTGTTATTTGTTTTATACTTTATGATGGAGCATATTCCCTGTCAAAGCGTAGTACCCTGTTTTACCCTACATGGTCTCTTCGAAAAGTTTCCGGACTCTGTGGCCGGTATTCATAGTCGGATCTTATTTCGAGACCGTCTTAAGATTCTAATATTAATCAGAGGTACGGCTCCGTGATAGGTTCATGACATCTTGATTGCACTTAAGACGGTCTTAAATATAAGACCTGAATAGAAATACCGGCCTTTGTCTTTATTGTTGAATTTTAGTTGTGTTTTAAATAATTCTTAGACACAAAATATAGAACATACAATCTCATTTAATTGCTTTTCAACTACTTGAATTACAATACTGTTGATTGTTACACGATTTGCATCTCGCCTTGCCTGGCATGTATAGCGAAATTGAAGAGAAAGACCGCAGTATTAATCAATTCAAAAAAACAAAGAAAAATTATTGATAGCAAGAAAACACAAATACACTAATCTATACAAACAATACATGAATTCTATATAATCTTATAGAAATTGCGCTTTTTAACTGACTGATCAACTAGGGAATTAATATGCTCTCTACTTATCTCGCAATTAGGCCTTGCTGGGCCTTGCGATCGGCTCGTACCGTTCAAACCAGAGAGCGTGATCTGCAGGAAACGCCGGACCGCGAGACTTTGAACAAAGGCCCACTATTGCCACCTGTCACCTATGCTCTTATCTATCCGCTAGCTTTTAGGCCCGCGCGTAGGTTTAAATTACGGAAAGACAAGTTATAGTTCCTTCACCGAGACTTGTCACATATCACTGGATGCTGATTCGTGACTTCTACACAGAAACCAAGATAATCGTGTTATATTAGTCTTTCCATTTTCTCGATCTGGTCGCCACTGACTTTATTCTCTTTTTTTTTTAAACTAAAATACACATTGAAAGACCGAAGAATCGACACCATAGACGTATATAATAGACTGCCATTGGAGAGCTGTAAGGAAGATCTATAAAAAACAGAGATATACAGGGTTTCTATAAAGTCTGTTGCCACCCCTATATTTCGGAAACGACTCAAAATTATGAAAAGCCGCGAAATACGTGTTCGATCGTTTCGAGGGGCCACTCTTTTAAAGAAGTTAGAGAGGTTGTCCTCCCAAGGAGGGCTCCAGGGAGATCTCAACTTAAAAATTTTAAATGAAATCCCCTATATTGTAGTATATCACTTGAAAAGGCATAAAGAAAAGAAAATTTCTGACGCAAACCAGAGGTCGATATGTTGATCCGTTCGGGAGTTACTTAAAGTAAAAAATTGGCTTTTTTGAACTTTAACCTTAAATAACTTCCGAACGGATCAATATATTGATCTCTGGTTTGCGCCAGAAATTTTTTTTTATGCTTTTTCAAATAATATATTACAATATAGAAGGTTTTATTTGGAAATATAGAGGTGGCAACAGACTTTATAAAAACCCTGTATATACAGCTTGCTGGGATATGCTTTCCTTGTCTCCCCATCTTTTTTTCTCCCCACCAACTAACACAATTGGACAAAAAATCATCTCAGCAAGCTTTATTTCTGTCCTTCAGAATCTTTAGATATTCCTGACAGCTCTCCAATGCATAGGAATGTTTAGTCTATTATATATAAATATATATATGTCTATGGTCGACACAATTATAGATATCAAGGAAAATTCGCAGACGGACTTACGTGCGATGTCGAAAAAAGCTTACCAGAAATGTTTCCAGAAGTGGAAACGGCATTTGGGATAGTGCGTCAACCGAGAAAAAGCATATTTTGAAGGAGACAAGACTAAATATGCTGTAAAGCCCAAAAAATTATAAAGACAAAGATGGAAAACTTTTTAAAGAGACCTCGTATATTCAGCTATATTATCGGATTGGTCGAACATTATCAATAGAATCCAATCTTAAACAAATTTTACTTTATTTCTTCCAATTAATCACCTGTAATTAGAGTAATATTCATATACTAATTAAATAATAATAATAAGAGAAACGCGACCGTTATGATATGTAATCACTTAAAAAGAACAATGCCATTTAGGGATCGGACTTGATCTTGGTAATCTAATAATATTTTAGTTTAATATTCCAACGCGGAAGCTGCGTTTTAATGACGACAAGCTATTGGCGCGCAGTTTACTAGGTTGGAAAGTGTACTTAGAAATACACAAAAATATTATTAGAAATACATTATTAGAAATATATTATGACTATACCAAGATCAAGTCCAGACCGTAAATGGCAGTACTACTAATTAAATTACATATATGTTTACAATATCTTATTTAAATTTAAAAAAAATAAATGTAAATATTATTAAATATAATAAAATAAATCATTAAATGAGATATAAACATGTTAAATACATATTATGAAAAAAAAAACACAAAGAGTGTATTATATCAATACTTCTCTTGTACGCTTTATTACACAATGTATTATCGTAAAGTTAATGCACATTAAAAAATAAATTTTAAATAATCAATGGTTATTAAAAATCGATCAATCTTAAATTAAATAAAAAAATATATGTATATCACCCCGCAATATTTGTTTTACATCGTTAACACACAATCGTGCATTAATTAGTAGGTTGTTTTTATGTTTCAGGCGCCAAGTGGCACCCAAGACGAAAACTATTAACCCCAACATTTCATTTAAATATATTGCAGCAGTTTGTAGAGATTTTGATCGAGAAAGGCGAGAACATGACAAAGTCTTTGAAAGATACAGGAGGCACAGTCATAAAAGATGTAATACCATTTTTTAGTGAACATACGCTGAATGCAATATGGTGGTACTTGTGGTATGATGCGTTCATAACTATGTACATTTTAATTGTATATTTTATTCCCATTGACAAAATATTTTAGACCAATGTCTAATTTTTATCACAACATACTGATTGGTACATATTTGTTTTACAACCACAAGTATTTCTGAAATATACATATATAACAATATTATCATGATTATACTTTTACAAATGCATTTGCAGAAACTGCCATGGGCACTTCTCTACAAGGTCTTGGTGAGTTTCAGCAGCAATACCGAGAAGCGGTTCATCAGATGGGCGAACTTGTCGCTTATAGGTATAATAATTTATAGATATCTACAATAAATAACTGTATGGCGGCAGTGTGGCCCGGTGGTAAAGCGCCAGACTCGTAATCTTAGGAACCAGGTTCGAGTCCTACTGGGCCACGGGGTTTTTCATAGTTTTTAAGTGTGCAAGTACAAACTTGCACATTGCTTCCTCATGGTTGTTAAATGTGCAAGTAGAAACTTGCACATTGCTTCCTCATAGTTTTTAAGTGTGCAAGTAGAAACTTGCACATTGCTTTCTCATAGTTTTTAAGTGTGCAAGTAGAAACTTGCACATTGCTTCCTCATAGTTTTGAAGTGTGCAAATTAGAAACATGCACATTGCTTGCAAATTTATAATTCGCATATGTACTTAAAAATTAGAAGGAAGTAATGTGCAAGTTTTTAATTTGTATACTTAAAAACTATGAGAAAGCATTGTGCAAGTTTCTACTTGGTCACTTAAAAACTATGAGAAAGCAATGTACAAGTTTTCACTCGCTCACTTAAAACTATGACAAAGCAATGCGCAAGTTTTTACTTGCACACTTAAAAACTGTGAGGAAGCAATGTGCAAGTTTCCACTTACACACTTAAAAACTATGAGAAAGCAATGTGCAAGTTCTTACTTGCACACTTAAAAACTATGAGGAAGCAATGTGCAAGTTTTTACTTGCACATTTAACAAGTATTTTTTTAAGTAACTGTGTATCTATAATATCACACATGCACTACAACATACATTACATTTTCTTTTTCATACATTACATATTATCTGGTAAACTGTTTATTTAAAAACTAATAGTAAAAATTTACGAATAAAGTAGTTGCAAGAAGTATAATGTTTAGACAACATAATATTCTACATAACATTTCAGCATAATTTTATTAGTGTTTTAAATGTATTTTTTTTTACTAGTTAATAAAATATTACTAATTTTAAGAGTATAAAAAACATATAAAAGAATATATAAAAAAACAAACAATTCTTTTATAAATTATATTATAATTTTTTTAAAGTAGTATGTGTGCTAAACTAAACATTCATTAATTATGGTTTAGAATTTTCAGACTATGGCTTTACGTCGATTGGATATTCTCGCTGACGTCAAAAAGCAGAGAGCAAAAGAAGATTCTGAAGATATTACATGGATTTACTGAACGAGTACGTAAATATGATACCTAATATTATATGTAGAAATTATCTACTTTGAAAAATTACAATAAATATTTTATGTCTATTGTATAGAAACATAAGGTAATATTGTAAAATAATTCATAAATGTTGACAACGATACATTGCTAATACATTCATAATATAAATTATTAAAAAAACGGTAATGTATTTACTTATAGATTATTGCTGAAAGAAAACTTTATCATGATCGCACTAACGGTCAATACTTGAAAAACTTTGGCGATGACACATCAGCAGAGAGAGATGACGCAGAACCGATAGGGAGTACGTAATGTAATCAGTAACTACTCTTTAATAGATCTGGTCGGTGTTAAATATAATAGATACTATAAGTTATACATTTACAACTTACTAATATTATATATATGTAGGTAGGTAAAAATTTATATGTAATTTAAATTCTTAACATAGTTAATGTTATGTAATAAAAACATCACAGAAAAATTAGGTTATTAAATTTGATTCCGATATGCTCACAAATTTTCCATTTAGTAAAAAGAAAACGGTTGGCAATATTGGATCTTCTAATAGCGGCATCTCGTGAAGGTCTTATGACTGATTTAGATATTAGAGAGGAAGTGGACGTTTTTATGTTTGGGGTAACTATTTTTGTAATTTTTCTTGTAACTTTTCTTATTGATTATTTTGTTTATTAATTTTTATAATGTTACTTTGATACATATGATTATAGGGTTATGACACTACAGCGATGGGTCTGACCTTCATTTTGGCACTATTAGCTGAACATAAGGACATTCAGGTATCTATATATCGTCAAGTGTCGCCATTCCTAGGCAAGAAAATTAATGATAATTATTTAGTATAGGGGAGGCAGTTTCTCTATGATCTTGACCTTGACATATATTGTCAAGGTCACCCTCCTGAGTGACATTCAGAAGGTCTTAGCCGTCTTTTATTAAAAAATTATTAACAAAAGATTTTGAAAAATATAGCAGTTATTTTGAGTATTGAAAGGCATAAACGACTAAAACGACTAATATGTATGTGGAAATAGTACATGTATGAACAAAGAACAGTCATTTAAAGCAGTGAATTGTTAATATATTGAACAGTCTTTTTGTTAACGCAAAGAATAGTTTGTATAGAAAAGTAGGGGGACAGGGGCGAAAACGTCTTTGGGGTGAAATCGTCAAATCAAATATCTCGAAACCTGTATATATATTGCGCGAACTCGCTATTAACATTGTAAACGCTGCTTATGGTACCAATGTGACCAACGGAGTTTCGGCAAGTTACCTGCCGTGTTATGATTTTTACGAGAGCAAACGTGTTTTCGGAAGGTAAAAGTGAAATTTTCTGCGCGTCGAAATTTTGTAATATCTGCAATAATATTTGCTCTCCAAATCTCGAGGTACGTGATTATAAAGAGTAATACATGCTGAACACGAATCCAGTGTAGTTTTTTTATTATCGTTGATGTCTAATATTTCGTGGGCGATCAAAACTGAAACTTGTGTTAGGGGCAAATTCGTCAGTAAGCACCCGGGGTGGACTTTTATAATATTGGCAAATTTTCTAATTTTATTATATTTTTCAGTCTTTTCTACCCCTATTTCATATATACTTTTTAAATATTTGGTTGATTAGTTCTTGAGTTATAGAATCCGTACACGCACACAAAAACACAAAATGATGAAACATTTTAACACTTTAATTAATAAATGTTTACATCTTTCTATTAACAAATAATTAATAAAATGTATCCTATCAGTTTTCATAATCGGAATTATGTATTTAGTATGGAGTGACGACTTTACCCCGGCATTTTTGAGATTTCAATTTTTCCACCGTTGTTGTTTTTGCTTTATACCTGTCAAACAAAGCGACGTAGACAAAAATTTCCTATATAAATTTTGTAGCTAAAGGTTCACTCTTTACAACGGTATACCACATTTAACTAAAATTATTTACTTTGTTGTTAAAAATCGGCACCAAAAAGAAACTGTTGATGTCGACCCTGTCTCCCATATATATAAAATTTTATGTGTTAAAAAGCATGAATATGAAGTATTCTCTGCTTTATCCATAATTGTATGATTATAATTGTACAATTAAAGATAGTGACTGTGGTCCACCCACACAACAGTCCTTCTAACACAAACCAATTTTTGTGTTGGTTAGCCACAGTCACTATCTTTAATTGTAAAATTACAGTTATACAATTATATGGTTAAAACAGAGAATACTTTATATTTATGCTTTCTCACACATAAAATTGTATATATTTTCTATACCAACTATTCTCTGCTTTAATAAAAAGACTGTTCAATATATCAACGATTCACTGCTTTAAATAACTTTCCTTCGTTCATACAGTTATTATTTCCACTTATGTATTAGTCGTTTATGCCTTTCAACACTCAAAATAATTGCTATATTTTTCAAATTTTTGTTAATAATTTTTTAATAAAAAACGAGCGACGGCTAAAACCTTCTGAAGGTCACTCAGGAAGGTGACCTTGACAACATATGTCAAGGTCAAGGTCATTGGAGCTGCTTCCCTTATACTAAACAATTACTAAATTAATTAATTCCATAAGTTATATTTATTAAATATATATCACAATCTAAGTTTGTAAATGTCTTCCTAAGTTCATGTGTGTATATGTATGTGTGTAACGTACAATTTGCTTTTCTGTAACAATAGATTATATGAAATATGCGCATATACAAGTGGGATCGCAAACGCGCGTGTATATTCGCGCACACAATCACGCATACGCATTTCCGCATGACACGCTCTTTCACATATTTCAAATATTCTTTTATGTTTTAAATGTATTTTATATGCACATATTTCAAAAAAATTAATTGAGACATTTGTAAAATAAATATATTTATGTAACTTTTCGGAAATTTTTTGTTTCTATATAAAACCATCAGAATAACAAGAAACCCCTTTTTAATTAACATTAATGATGCAGGATCGTGTCAAGAACGAAGTCGATACTGCTTTGCAAAAAAATGGGAAAAAATTCACTATGAAATTATTGCAAGATTTACCATATTTAGAGAGATGTATAAAGGAAGCCTTGCGCCTTTATCCCAGCGCATTTTTTATATCACGAGTTCCTGGGGAAGACGTAAAATTACGTATGCATCTAACCAATTTTTTATTGTATACATTTTTAAATAAGGGAATTGTACCTAAAACGACATACCCGGGCAAAACGACATAGTGCTAGTTTAGTGCTTTATATCGCTGCTGGAGGAGCGCTTTTGTGCATTTAAACGTCGAAATCCATCATGCCTTTAATACCTGTTGCAAATTGGTAATGAGGGTACGCTTGTGAATGGAAATTTTGCCATTTAATCGAAAACGTAAGTATAAAGAATTATTTTGGCACATTTTTATTAACTCATTACTTTATTTTTTTGTTTGGTGTCTAATATTTTTATGTTTCATCATTGAGTGTTCTTATATAAAACCATGCTGTTGTACTTTTTATATTTTTCTAATAAAATCTAACTTTTTATTTTATGGATAGAAAAATTTTACTACTGACCGGGTAAAAAGACATACTATATCATTTTAGGCCGGCAACCGTATGCAATATTGCTCTGATATCTTGCTCTCATTCTCCAAATGTAAAAAGTGCAACAGCATGGCTTCATACAAGAAAAATTAATGTGAAACATAAAAATATTAGATACTAAACAAAGAAATAAAGTAATGAGCTAAAGAAAAATGTGCCAAAATAATTTTTTAAACTGTTTTCGATTAGGTTGCAAAATTTCAATTCACAAGCGTGAACTCACTACCAATTTGCAACAGGTACTAAAGACACGACAGATTTCGACGTTTAATGTATTGTCGCTCTTCTAGCAGCAATATTAAGCACCTAAACTAACACTATGTCATTTTGTCCGATATATCAGGGCAAAATAAACAATTTTAGTGTTTTGTTTATACGTTGTTACATAACTAATGCAAATTTATAAAAATTTTTAAATATAATACCAAACTATGTTTATTCTAAAGTGTTTCTAAACAAGTTACATAATTTTCAAGTATTACAGAATTAAATAACAATGTTTTAAAAAGAAAGTATGTCGTTTTGTGCACAATTCCTCTATATTACGCAATGTGTCATCGAATATATGAGCTAAATACCTATAAAATGCAATGTTCTTATGTATTTAAAAGATTTATAAATTTTATATTTATATATCTTTATTAATAAATTTATTTACATATAATATTCCAAAAATTTTGTATACAGCGTTACATACTGTACAACGTATACAATATTTTCAGATAAAAATGTTAAGCAAATGACTCTTAATAAAATTTAAATAATAATTACGTTATATTTTTTATCGTGCAAATTATAGGCATTTATTCCTATGTTATATTAGATAACATTTAATTTTATTAAAGTTTTTAATTATTATTTGTAAATATAACTTTTTAATATATGTACTTTTTAGAGTCATATTTAGTACCGGCTGGAACAATCGTGCATCTTAATATTTACGGAGTCCACAGAGATCCGAATTTTTGGCCAAATCCAGAAGTATTTGATCCCGATAGATTTTTGCCTGAGAAGATCCGAAATCGTCATCCTTATTCGTATATACCGTTCAGTGCTGGACCACGTAACTGCATCGGTAAGCTGCATTTCTATTATATCCTGATATACATATAACATCTTTTTACATAAACAAATTACGATACATACCAAATTATAGGCCAACGATTTGCTATGCTCGAAATGAAGGCAATGATGGCTCCTTTGATACACAATTTCTATTTCGAGCCTATTGATTATTTAAAAAATCTTCAGCGTCTGGCTGATCTTGTACTTTGCCCTGCTCATCCAATTCGTGTAAAATTTATCCCTGTTTGCGAAACAAATGCAGTCCTTTGAAAATACCGAACTAACAAACATTGTAGAAGGCAAAGGAAAGAGTCTATTTGCCTACAAGTCGATTGCCAATCTCGTCGTACTGTTTACATTTTGTACACGTGTCATTTTATCGGTCACAAAATTAAAGTATAAGTATACAATACAATAAATATACAGCATATAATAAATAAACATTTTATTAATATAATAATGATATGTACATATATAAAAAACGTTCTTATAGTTTTACTATTTTGTATGTGCAATATAGTCGTGTTTACAATGCAATATTTGTGTGTAACATGCTCGTGTATGCAACTTGTATGGTATATGTGCAATATGACCGTGTGTACGATATGTTTATGCGCAAACAATGTTGATGGTATAATATTCTTATAAATAAACAGGATCCTCCCGAAAGGAAAGATAAAAATATATTTTGCATATTATACACTATCTATATTATCTGTAACATATATTAGATTTGTTTCAATCGTAAAAATGCACGCAACCATTTAAAATATATAAAAACTTGTAGACCATAAGGGAATATATCAGAAGAAAATCATTATAGAAGCAACTAATGTTATGTGTATTATGTTGCATGTATTAAATATTATACACACTATGAAATATGTATTATGTGTGTAGATATTATATTATATAGAATATCAAGCGACGCAGTAGCGTCGCGACGCCAAGTACATAAAAAATTAGATCATGAATTGCCAGATCAAGCATGCCTATGTAGGACATAATTTCTTAAAATACATTGTTCATATTCAGTTAACTGGTTATTGTAATAAATATTACCACATGCCTCAGTGGTTAAATTGGTACGTGGTTAAAAACAGTTGTTAAAAACTTTCGTAGCACTTTTGATGCTTTCCACAAATATTTATGTAGCACGTGTCACATGAGTAGCATAGAAAAGGTATCCCAAGTGTTTCTTGTGTAAATCTTAATAATTTTATTTTTTTCTCTTGTTTTTTATATGTGTGCTGAATATAATACAAGGTTAAGAAGTAACGCGTTACTTGTAAGACAATTCTAAAATTAAAATAATAACGATATAACAAGATACTAAAATCAATGAATCACGAGTAATGGTTACGAATTACTTTTAATAACATATATCCAACGAACACGATATAACATGTAAAAAAAGAAAAAGTTTCAAGTTTAATAAAGAAACATGATTAAGAAAAGATGTTAGTAATTTATCGTATTTTCTTGTCGCAAACATCCTAATATCACGGTTTTTGTAGTGGAAAATCAAATGTAATATAGTTAATAGCGCGTACGCTTGACGCTTTTTTACCTTCTTTTTGAAAAGGATTAATAATTACACATAATCGTTTAAACAAACGGACTTATGTCTCTCTACATTTAAATTAGGAAAATTAAAAAAAAATATAAATATATATATTTTTTTTTAGTAAATATTTAGATAGAAATTTTACTAAACAATAATTTGTTACTTTATTTACTGCCAAAGGGGAGCTTTTATACATCAAAAATGTTGTATTAAATGTTTCTAATATTTACCATAATCTTGATTTATTTTATAATTCAGTATAACATAATTCACTGTTAATTATAACATTAATGCAATTAATACATTTCCTATATTTACATTAATTTTACTTTTTTTACATTAACATTACTGCACGCAATGTCGGTAAATATTTCCACGACTTACGCTTGTTTGTTATTCTGTAATTTTGATGTGATGTATATATAATTATAACAAAAATTAATCAATAGCTTCATTACAAAAAATATACTCAACAATACTGTAAAGAAAATAAGGAACAAAAAGGCGTACAGTCGATCTGATTTTGTTCCACCCAGCTCTGAAATCTCAGTGGCGTTACTAAAGTCCGATTTGGATTGCGGACGGTGTATTCAATGCCCCAAACAGCTAAATCTAATGGCGGTATTGGCCGATCTCGAAATTCGCTGGATAGCTGTTTCATGTTTCTTGTATAACTGTACCAAAAAAGAGGTTTCACTATTAATAATGTAATACAAAAAATACGCATCTTTATTTAAAAAAAAAAAGAAATATGAAAAGACACATAAACAGGAAAGCCAATTTTTATAATCTATTATTTGATCATAATCTATTATAAACAATTGTTTTTACAAAATTTATAAATCGATTATATTAAACATTAGAGCTTAGACATTTATATATTTAAAATGTGACTATGTTGTTAATTTACTGCTTAAATAATATTAATAATATTAAAATATGATCGAAATGTGGTACCTTTCATTGTAAAGCACTTCTTCAACTGCGTGTAATATGGACTGCGTGGACAAAATTTTAACGTCCAAATATATGCCAACGCCTTTAGCTACTAATATTTCTGTATTGAATTTTTGATCCATAAAGAAAGGCATTACAATAATTGGAATACCTTTCCAAATTGCTTCTTGGGTACTGAGAAGACCACCATGCGTCCAGATAGCTCTTACATTTTTATGAGCTAAACATAAAAATATATTATAAAAAATTAAAGAACTCAACTGTCATGATGGAATCTCACATTAATACAACAAACATTTAGCGGTATATGCTGATTAAATTAATGCGATATACTTTTCAATCTACAGTTTTGTCACCTAAACATTATTTTTAACAAAAACGTATTTTTTTTAATAATAAAAACTACTCTCTTATTATAAAGAGATTATAAAATATAATTATAATAATTGAAAACTGAAATTGTCTTATAAAGAACATTCGGCAACATTCACATCTTTCGCGATATTTTACTAAAACACATGTGATTATAAAGTAACAATTTGAATTGGTATTACGTAAAAGTAAGTAATGCTCACAATTATAATTATCATTTTACTTAATACAAAAAAGAGAGTAATATTATAATAATATTTAAAACTCAAATTTGATAAATATCCTAATTGTTAATAAAGAAAATTTAAACCTAATTATAAGAATTTTTCACGTTTGTAAGAGAATGTGCGAAAAGCAATGGATAATTAAGTAAACGTTACGAAAAAAATATATATCGGTCTCATGTTTCTTGTATTTTCCTAGAAAATGGGAAACATACATAAAACTTCGTTTTGAGGCATCCATTTCACAATCATTACATTGTTCGGTATTTCAAATGGCACTTCAATATCTAGCTTCCACAACACTCGTTGCTTCAGTTTCGACAGAGCTAGTATAACGATTTTAATCTTGTCTATACCGACATTTTTCCACCTCACATTTGTTCCTAACGATATTAAAATAGCTCCATTTTTTGCTCCATCAAGAAATACGCGCACATCCTGCGAAATAATGACAAACTAAACATTACGATAATATACGAAAATATGTATCTTAATGCTAAAACTTAATCGTAAGTACCTAACCAATACATTTTCAAATGGATAATCTCTAAGCAGAAAATTGTATTATCTTTATTCAAATAAAACTTATACGACATTTTTCTATAACTCATTGTTATAAATAAATTAATAAAATATTATTGTAAGAAATATTTTTAGGTTTCTAAATTTAACAATATGCCGCGCAATATTTATCCTTCGCTTGCAATTCACTGATTGTTATAAAAATTAATTAATAATTAATTAATAATTAATTAATAAATAGAAATTATATTATATGTAATAGCTATTTATTCAATTATCAAAATGTTGAAAATATAGCATATGTAAAATATTTTACATATATATGTAATTAAAAGTATACACAACGTACGTCTTTTATAGACATGCATACATAAATGTATTATATAATAACCGACTCATACAGGCTGGGTCCGTCTTGACGCTTTCAGCGCTGTAAGCATCATTCTATCTTCGTTGCACATCGAATAACAAACGAATATAGAGCGATGCTTTCAGCGCTAAAAACGTCAAGACAAACGCAGCAACAGTATACGTCTAAAAGACTTACGTTGTGCATACTTACGTAACGTATAATTCTTTTAGACGTTGTTTATACTTACAATATATGCACAATGTATGAGAAATAAGCGCATGTAAAAACTTATAAATTTGAAAATATACAAGAAATTATCAATTTAATAAAAACAAAATTATTGATTTTTCTAATCTAATTGTTTATTTAAAATTCTGCTAATTAGAACAGTATTTATTGTTACAACCCATATAGTCAAATTTGCACAGATTCTGAGCAGATCGTGCAGTAAATTTTTTATGTCAGAAAAGCAACAAATTTTACACAGAAGCTGCTGTATCAAGCGAAACTGTTATTGCCAAAAATGCGACAGAGTCTGCTCACATTGTCTGTCAGCAGGCTCTGACAGAATACGAACTTAATGTGGGCACAGATGGCTATCGTTTTGGTGTGGATTCTGATCAAATTTTTTGCCAATGTGTGCGCACGCTGACATTTTGCTTACTGGGAATATACTGAATAGAACAAAAAAATCTGTGCAACACAAGAAAGAATGGTAGGTCCTATAGTTCGATAATCTTTAAATACAGATAACAATTAATAATAAACTAGTAGGGTTTCGCAAAAATTCTATTTCAGTATACACAAATTTTTTGCTAATATTTTTATTGCAATTTTTATTAAATTGTGTTTTTCAAGTAAGAAGTATAATTTCTCTTACCTCGGGACACGCCACGACTACTTCGTCGGCAATTGGTTGTACGACCTGAGCATTCAATCCTGCAATCTCCAGAGTATTCGGCGGCAATGGGATCGCAGGCTCGAACGCAGGATGAGTATTAATTAGTACCATATTAATTCTGTCTTTTTCTATTTCATGTAATGGCCTGTTCGCATGGCCTACATATTCCTCAGTAAGTCGTTGAATAATAGGCAAGTAATAATAATCTCGTATGAGGTCATCCACAATGTAATATAAAGCATTCCATGCTCTCAGCCACAAACCATCAGGTTTCACAATGGATGCAGGGTAGGGTCGAATGGTCGGGTAACTTGGACCACCGACGTAATCCTTGAGCCAAGGTGCAGTACCAAATGGAATATAGCCTACTATGGGTGGCTTACCTTTAGCAACCTAAAGAACAATACTTATTACAAACAATAGAAAGAGCTAAAATTAATAGCTATTATTTTGTAATAAATAAACAAAATAAAATAAATTATATAGTATTTGCAGAATTAACCCGTAATTTTTATTAGCAAATAATAAGAAAATAATGTTATTTATGTAAAAATAAACTATTGCTTTATACGCGGAGGTAGTGTAATTAGCTCTGCGACTATTATTTCCGTGTATTGTTTTGCGTTAGTTTAAAGTTAGTGTTATTGCAATAATGATTCTCAATTCTATTTATAAGAGTGCAAGAATGTCGAGTTTGCAAGTAAGAATCTTCGAGCGCAAGAACATATTACTGAAATACTGTAACCAGCTAAATTCTTGGATCAATATTTGTACAATATTTATAATTTTTATAAGTTTATATATCTATACCCTTTTTGAACTATGTGCTAATAAGAATGATTTATTTCTTCTATAATATAATGTCTCATTCCGGTCTGCCCACTCGTGTTAAACAGTTACATAGTTTCAGTAACATCTCGATTGTTACCCTATATATCCGTATACACAGTGGCATGAAATTTTTCACGCATTTTTACGTATTTTGTGTATTGGAGGTGTTTAATGAAACATCGCATTTCAACACCGTTTTGATCTAATTGTATTTATAAGAGTGCAAGAATGTCGAGTTTGCAAGTAAGAATCTTCGAGCGCAAGAACATATTACTGAAATACTGTAACCAGCTAAATTCTTGGATCAATATTTGTACAATATTTATAATTTTTATAAGTTTATATATGTATACCCTTTTTGAACTATGTGCTAATAAGAATGATTTATTTCTTCTATAATATAATGTCTCATTCCGGTCTGCCCACTCGTGTTAAACAGTTACATAGTTTCAGTAACATCTCGATTGTTACCCTATATATCCGTATACAGAGTGGCATGAAATTTTTCACGCATTTTTACGTATTTTGTGTATTGGAGGTGTTTAATGAAACATCGCATTTCAACACCGTTTTGATCTAATTGTATTTATAAGAGTGCAAGAATGTCGAGTTTGCAAGTAAGAATCTTCGAGCGCAAGAACATATTACTGAAATACTGTAACCAGCTAAATTCTTGGATCAATATTTGTACAATATTTATAATTTTTATAAGTTTATATATGTATACCCTTTTTGAACTATGTGCTAATAAAAATGATTTATTTCTTCTATAATATAATGTCTCATTCCGGTCTGCCCACTCGTGTTAAACAGTTACATAGTTTCAGTAACATCTCGATTGTTACCCTATATATCCGTATACAGAGTGGCATGAAATTTTTCACGCATTTTTACGTATTTTGTGTATTGGAGGTGTTTAATGAAACATCGCATTTCAACACCGTTTTGATCTAATTGTAAGAAGCGAATGTAAAAGGCTGATATGAGCGACGATTAGGAATAATGATTTTCAATTTGCTACGCAAACACACTTGATTTATAAGGCAACTTTGCTAAGTCGCCTGCAATTTACAGATAAACTAAATAACTACTATACATTAGTTCACTAATACTAGATTGCTCTACCTCCCATAATCCGTAGAAACATTGAGTTAAAGTAATGTCCTGCACTATAACGTCAAACTCGACAGTTTTCACCATTTCCAAGAGCTCCTTTGCTGCTTTAGTTTTTATCACTGTGTTACATGCGCCCATGCCCCACTGATACATGAAATGCACCATATCAAGAGACACGGTAGTGTCTCGCGCCAAGTACGCGCGGAGCGAGACAGCCGTGGCTCTATATACGCAACGCGACGAGTTGGGAGTACCCGAGATTTTTAGATCTCGATAACCAGTGAACGGATCAAGTTCTAACTAGGCTTATCGTAAAGCTTGGACCAAATTTATATAAGAAAAGTGTTTTTATTTTTCCGCTACGTGCCCTACGAGCGGAGATATTACAATGCATAGGATAAAGTGTGAAATTTTCAATTAAGATACGTCATTGTCGTCCCAGATCGTGACTTTCATCACATTCTCGCCACGGCGCGGCGGCGCTGCTGGGGGGTCTGATTTTCTTGTGGCGTTCATACCCTTGCCGTTATGCGGCGCTCTAGTCTCTACGCGTAGAGATGCGTTAGTTCGATCGACGATCACATGTGAGGTGACAGGAGTAAACATAACCGTAAAGTGGCCGATACACGTCGCGAGTCCGGTTCGGCTCGGTTTCTACTCGTTCGTGGGTGGGATGTCACGGGCCGGGTTCGGCGTCCGACGAGCTAAATTTCGAGACTATTCGGGAGTGTGTGTGTAGTGACCCAGCAAACACAGTTATGTAACCATTACATTGCCGTAATAAAACAAAATGTAACATGCAATATAACGTGGAGGTTGCAGTTATATATATGTTAATTGTAATTTCCCACTCATGTGACATTGTGTGGACATAATAGTAATATAACGCGTTATATTGACATTATATAAATTACTATAATTTTATGTAACTGTTATATAAATTGCTGAAGATGTATATAACTGCTATATATATACTACCAAACTGTTATATATCTGTTTTTGAAATAGCCGTAATGCTCGAAGGTATTTGTATCTATAATAACTGTAAAGTTAAAATTTATATCTCTTATGCAGATACATCTCTGAAATAATTACATGTAGATCTATATAAATGTATTGACAATGAGATGCATCTATACAACAGATATAAATTATAACTCCACAGTTATTATAGATACAAAGAACGAATTTTTAATGTTTTAAAGGAAAAATGAATATAATTAAACATATAATTTTTATTGCACAAATGTTTTATTAATGCACACATTCTTCAAGCTTTTTTGTTTTACAGGTTTGAACTGTAGATTATCATTTATATTAAGGATTTATTTTCTCCTTTGTACGTGTTATCCAAATGTCGTACGTATAACAGCGAAAATAGTATACTTATTCCTAAAATGACCATTTAATCAAACACATATAAAAAAATCAAATTCTACTGAGTGGAAAATTAAGTAATAACCAAATCGGTAATAATTACATGAAAAGGTATAAATGATCAAAAAAAAAAAATACACAGATTGTACAAAATACGATTAGAGATCTTGGAATTAGTACCATCAAAATTTTTAATCCATGAAAGGCCATATTAAAACAGAAAACATTCCAATCATCTCAAATATCATATACGTGCAACAGATAAAAGAGTAGTATACTTATTCCTAAAATGGTCATTTAATCTAACATATATAAAAAAAATCATACGTACGTATCATATATACGTATAGATCGTTCGAGACTACAAAAAATACCAAAGTGCTTATAGTACCCATTATTGTTTAAAGATGTAATAGTTGCACATGTGTTTCGTGGTGTTGCAAGTAA
The DNA here is from genome assembly GCA_035220615.1 of Leptothorax acervorum. NCBI lineage: Eukaryota > Metazoa > Arthropoda > Insecta > Hymenoptera > Formicidae > Leptothorax > Leptothorax acervorum. The sequence continues at coordinate 34,715 of JASTWQ010000158.1, read as the reverse complement.
ACTCCTAACATCTTTAGGCAAATTTACGTGACCATGTTTTCTGAGAACTTGCAGTACTTTGTTAGCAATAGTATGTGGAACGTTATTTTGAATGATTAAAGTTTGTAAATCTGCCCGCAAACTTGTCTCATTATTTTCAAAGATATTATTTGTATAATCTTGTTCATATTCAATGTCATTGTTAGATTCTTTATCTGTATCAGATTCTGTATCAGAAAGTAAGAAACTAGGTGGCTCCCACTGTGGTGCAACTTCATTATTGTTACTTATAACGTAATATTGTTCAGTATCATTATACTCAACAATATTACGTTCCGCTTCTTGTGTCTGATCAATAGGCGCTACATTCGATACATACCTTTCTGCTAGTTGTACTAATAAATCTCTATTATGACTATTTATCTCTATATTTATTAACTGATTTCTTCGTCTTTTTGTTAAATGTCGAATATCTTTAGGCATGATGATCTTCTTTTTGATACCTGTAAAAATAGTGATCGTTAAATAATCAGTTAGTCGAAAACGTATAAAAATCACTAAGTTCGCGCATTGGCAAAAATCTTAAATCTTACCAAATTTTGGCACAGCAGCTTGTGGGATCTTTTGACGCAGGGGGAAGCAATCCGCGCAGTTCCACGTAGGTTACTCACACAGACACACCCGGCCACATTGACCTCCGTCGGGAGGCACAGGGCCCGACTCGGTTCGCCGAGAGTAATAAGAAAAAGCTGTTGGATCTGATTAATATGATCCGCGGACACAGCACGCCGGTTGGTCTAACAATTTATATCCCGGGGACACGGCACACCGGAAAGGGAGAGGTACTGCAATCTCCCTCTTCGCTGCAACGGCAACTTCACAAATTTCTTGAAAAATCGGACCGGACGAAACACGTCCGGACACTCTCGCGATCGTTACACGACTTCGTAGGAGACTCCGGCCGAAACGTGGCAATACTTCCTAACCTCACCTACTGTTACCGCATGCATGGCAATGGGCGCGTTCAGCAGACACCAACTGTTGTACAACTGTTGAGTTTGGGTTGTTAACACTCTGCGTTGATTGGTTGAATCTACAAGTAAGAGCCAATCACGTTCGACTGCTACTGAGCGGCTGTCTCCTGAACGCGCCCAATAACCGATCTTCTCTTCTCTGCCCTTTCCCTTCCCTATCAGAATGTATATAAATTAAAAAAAATAATGTATAATATTTAATAATTATTGATACAGAAAATATATTTTGACATTTGCATTAGTCAAATCGATTTTTATAAATAAAATAATAATAGATATCTATATTTATTATTTATATAAATTTAAATATATTTATATGTATATATAAATATATTTATATCTATATTTATTATTTATATAAATATATTTATATTTATATAAATAATAAATATAGATATCTATTATTATTTTATTTATAAAAATCGATTTGACTAATGCAAATATCAAAATATATTTTCTGTATCAATAATTATTAAATATATATATAGTCCGGGAGCCAGCGACCGTTCGGAGTTAGTCATTTCGCAAAAGCTGAAAATTTTTCCTAAGCTTTATTTAGTATCCGTAGTAAGTGAATGGACCTCCAGCTCGCGCACTTCCGGGGGGTGTAGCTGCGGCAGCCTCCCACACACGTAAAATAATAATACAAAAAAACTAATACCGCAAAAGCCGATACTTTGTTGACATGTTCATTATGTTGTAAACAAACGAAAAAACGTATCCAGCTGACTTTAGAGTGGGGGATTATGCCCCAGCTTTGATTTTTGAGAATTTTTGAAAATATTTCTAAGTCGGACGAGTATCAATGAGGGAAGGCAAAATCGGACTCTGGGAGACTGTTCCTACGGGTAGTACTCGACGAGAAATGCATAATGGACCTACAAATTTTCAAAAAATGTTCCAAAATTTGTAGGTCCATTATGCATTTCTCGTCGAGTACTACCCGTAGGAACAGTCTCCCAGAGACCGATTTTGCCTTCCCTCATTGATACTCGTCCGACTTAAAAATATTTTCAAAAATTCTCAAAAATCAGTAAAAAATATGTGCTTCCAAAACACGTTTCTCGTCGAGTACTACCCGTAGGAATAGTCTCCCAGAGTCCGATTTTGCCTTCCCTCATTGATACTCGTCCGACTTAGAAATATTTTCAAAAATTCTCAAAAATCAAAGCTGGGGCATAATCCCCTACTCTAAAGTCAGCTGGATACGTTTTTTCGTTTGTTTACAACATAATGAACATGTCAACAAAGTATCGGCTTTTGCGGTATTAGTTTTTTGTATTATTATTTTACGTGTGTGGGAGGCTGCCGCAGCTACACCCCCCGGAAGTGCGCGAGCTGGAGGTCCATTCACTTACTACGGATACTAAATAAAGCTTAGGAAAAATTTTCAGCTTTTGCGAAATGACTAACTCCGAACGGTCGCTGGCTCCCGGACTAATAGGTATAAGTAAGACCGCGGAGTCTTAAAATAATTGTGTACGTACAATTCTAAAATAAACCAAAATATGTATATTAACAACTTAAAACGTATTTAAGACGAATTAATAAAAGCGAGTGTCAATGCTGGTCATAGTCCAAATTCTTATTTCAAGATTAGTCTTAATTAAAAGTATATGTTTTAAGTTGTTAATATACGTACATTTATTTTAAGACGTCGCGGTCTTATTTATATAAATAATAAATCCTATAGATATCAATATATTGCGCGCTTTGTCGATCAGTATTATATCTCTGAACGAGTTATGTTGACGTTTTATTATTGTTATTGTAGTGTAACCAATAAATAACAGAGCAATATAACTGTTACAAAACACAGTTATATTACCGCTACAAAAAAGATTACATAACTACTATATATATATTACATTACTGTTGTTATATTAAAGGTTACTTCTGTGTTATATAATGGTTATAGTCTGTGTTTGCTGGGGATGTACCTAAATCTTTCAAGTCTCATTACATGTACGAGTTTGACTCGCGAATCAAGCTAGCCGAGCCGGACTCGCGAGTCAAACTCGTACATATAATTGGCCGCTTCAGACGTCCGCGTCGTCGAGAAATATTCCGTCCGCGTCGTCGCGTCCGAAGTCCGAACACTCCGAACGGAGTACATGAGTGCTAGAGTGACAGAGTTCGCGCCTTGTGGATGGCTGGTTCCTGGGATACACCCTGAGCGAGGATGGCGAGGTTATATCTATCGTACGTATTGCTCTTTCTCGCGGTCACGCTCGCGTTCCCCGCTCGCGTTCCCCGCTCGCGTACCCCGCTCGCGTTCCCCGCTCGCGTTCTCTCTCTCTCTCTCTCTTTCTCTAATAATGACTATCGAATATATCTGATAGAATTAAATCTAAACATTTATTGTATTATAACACAAAAATTATATTTGACAGTGACATCCTTAATTAAATGTGCAGTGCAGTTTGTATTATAAATTATTAATTGTCTTATTTTGTTAACAAATTTAACAAAATAAGACAATTAATAATTTATAATTTTTACTATACATATATTATCTACTATAACATTCTGCCAATAGCATCGTACATGCCAAATTCTGTATCAAATCTGTTTTTTTTTCGACAAAATTTATTAGCAAACACTGCATAATGTGCTCTCGACAAACTTGACTTTGCCTAATATATTCATATATTATGTCTTAATTTTTTAAATGATTTATAAATTTATACAAACTACACTGCACATTTAAGGATGTCAAACTCTCAGATATAATTCTTGTAAGTTATAATACAAAAAATATTTACATTTAATTTTATCAGACATAAATGTCAATGTCGATAGACATTATGGCGTTTGATGTATCTGTAACAAAAAGGGGTGATATCCGTACAAAATTACCTTTTACAAAAAGGTAAAAAAAAGACGCCAAGCACGCGTGGTGTACCTTGAAAAAATCGAAGTAGTTATCTTTGTACCTCGAAAAAATCTAAGTAACATCTTTACCTTGAAAAAATCGAAGTAATATATTTTCCTTGAAAAAATCGAAGTAGTTATCTTTGTACCTCGAAAAAATCCAAGTAATATCTTTACCTTGAAAAAATTGAAGTAATATATTTATTACAAAAAAAAAGAAATGATATCTTTAAATTATGCGCCAATTAAATATATATTATATCAAAAAATAACTATTGGTCTTTTAAAAAATGTATTCCCATTGAAGTCAAAAAATTAATATAAAATGTGAAAAATTTTAGTGAAAAAAACTTGGCGCTGCTAAATTTTAAAATATTTGAAAGCAATAAATAACTAATTTAAAATATTAAATTGATAATTACAATGTGAATGTAGAGACTTTCACACATTAATTTAAAGTACTTTTTCCATTTATAGAAATTGTTTTATTAATATATATTATTATGTTTAGCAGCGCCAAGTTTTTTTCACTAAAATTTTTCACATTTTATATTAATTTTTTGACTTCAATGGGAATACATTTTTTAAAAGACCAATAGTTATTTTTTGATATAATATATATTTAATTGGCGCATAATTTAAAGATATCATTTCTTTTTTTTTGTAATAAATATATTACTTCAATTTTTTCAAGGTAAAGATATTACTTGGATTTTTTCGAGGTACAAAGATAACTACTTCGATTTTTTCAAGGAAAATATATTACTTCGATTTTTTCAAGGTAAAGATGTTACTTAGATTTTTTCGAGGTAAAGTACACTGTACTGTTCCCATTCAGCTGGATTATAATCCTCAGCTTCTTCATAAGTTTGCATTAAACTATCGAAAATCTGAAAATAATAACTATCCTTCGCTATACAGATGAAAATATATAAAATTGTGATAAATTAGCATCCCCGAAAGCATATTAATCTTACGTAAGATAGAAAACAACATTTTAAAATAGGAAAGTAATATATTTTTCTCATTTATCTTATAAATTCCAAATAATCGATATTTATGTCTCTCAGAACGTCTTCATAATATTTACTTACGGCGTGCGTTAAATTCTGCGCGAGCTTTCCTTTAACGTTAGTCTCATGTATGCTCACTGCGTGTACATGATGGCCTTTACGAAGCAGTCCTTTAACCAAATTCTCCGTCCAGACGTGGTGGCTAGTCGACGGAATAGTCTCTATCAATAAAATCGACATTGGTTTCAACGCTGCCACGAGATCACTCATTAAAACACAACAAACAAAGAAAATAACACGACTTAACATTGTTACGGAAAACCACTCGCGTGGTCTTTCAATCAGATCTTAATACCGAATGAATCGATATGACTAAGCGTAGTCATACTCCTCCCCTCCTCTTCAAGATAATGATGGCGTTTATCATAATATTACTTTGCGTAACAGACTGGCAATATTGACATGTTGACATTTTTCCGATAACTTATCTACAATATTATCTACAATATTATCTTCTGTACAATTATATATAGAAATAGATTAAAAGAGACGCATATATGAATTATTAATAATATTATGTATTTATGTACTATGCAGTATCTATTTATACTCCTTTCTATAAAATGAAGACATTTGCACGCAGAACAATCATTCGTTCAGCGTTGATCGTACAGTACAATTATTGTTAATATCTATACGTAAGGAACTGTATTAAAAATGTTTGTAGGGCAACAAAAAGGAGTGAATTATATGTAATTTTATTTACAAAAAATTCTAATTATTTACCATAATATCAAATATAAAATATTTATTTATGCAGATTGAGCGATTTTGATACGGTATAAAACATGTTAAGAAAGAAAGATTATAAAAATAATTAAAAAATGTTATTCAAATTTACATTTTGTTATTTAGAGGTAATGAAATATAAAAATAAACATATTCTGTTTTTTTAGTATTCATAAATTAAAAATAAGATGTTTATTTGTTACATTTTTTATTTTGCAAAAATATGTATATTTGTAAATAATCTGAGATAATTGAATATTTAAAATGCTTTTAATTTTTGAAATTAATTAATTGATTATTTAATGGCGTCTGAATTAAATAATGTATAACTGTATACTGTTTGTATTTCAGACAATCTTAAGCAGCACGAAACACATTGAAAAGAGTTTTCTTTATAATACTTTACAACCTTGGCTCGGTACTAGTCTTCTCACTAGTAAAGGTAACATAGTGATATTAACATCATACATAAATAATGGTATATGCTCTATTAAATTCTATTTTCACCTCTTATTATAAAGGAGGATGTATAAAAATCGTCGATTTTTGCTCCTCACAATCAGTCAAAAAGTGAAAATTGTATGTTTCTTTATACTTTTTAGGTTGCAGAATTACGTTGTGCAATTATAGTTTTCCATAAATATGGAACAAAGGAAACATATAAAAATGTGAAAGAAGTGAGTTATAAATAAGCACGGATGTGCCATAAAAATGAGATATATAATGATCTTTTGTGAGCACATCCGTGCTTACTTCTTTTACATTGTTACATATATGTTCCCTTCATGTTTATGAAAAACTAATTGCACCACGTGATTCTGCAGCCTAAAAACTATAAAAAGGCGTACAAATTACATTTGCTGAGGAAGAAAAAAAATCGACAACTTTTACACATCCTTCTTTGTTTTAAGTTTCAATTTTGTTAATAACAAAATAAACATCTGCAAAAATAAATAAATATTATGACAACCAAGATCAAGTCCAGACATAAATGGCAGTAATACTAATTAAATTTACATATATGTTTACAATATCTTACATCAATTTATAAAAAAAATAAATGTAAATATTATTAAATATAATAAAAAATAAATTATTAAATAATATAAGCACATTAAGTATTATGAAAAAAGGAAACATAAAGAAGCTGTGTATTATGACAATATTTCTCTTGTACGCTTTATTACACAATGTGTTATCGCAAAGGTTGCACATCAAAGAAAGAATAAATTTGAAATAATCAATGGTTATTAAAAATCGATTAATCTTAAGGGGTCATCTCACTTTGAACGCTCGAAAAATCCGCTATTTTTATGAATTTTTTTTTTGCAATACCAATGCAGATAATTGAATGAATGTTTTTAGTACTTATTAGGCATGCTTTAAACAACAAAACATATTTTTTGTAGAATTTTTAGTCAAGTTTATTTAATGGAAAATACAACAATGCAAACAAGTAAAAAAAAAAAGGTTGGTCCACGGCGGACATTGTAACTCCTTTTATAATTATCTGAAACAAAAAAACCAAAAAGATTCTTGATTAGTATGAGTGTCGCTATAGTATGAACCTCCAGAAATAATTTATGTTTGAAAATAAAAAAATGGTAGAGGTTTAAAGAAAAAACTTGAATAATATTATTCATGTTTTTTCTTTAAACCTCCACCATTTTTTTATTTTCAAACATAAATTATTTCTGGAGGTTCATACTATAGCGACACTCATACTAATCAAGAATCTTTTTGGTTTTTTTGTTTCAGATAATTATAAAAGGAGTTACAATGTCCGCCGTGGACCAACCTTTTTTTTTTTTACTTGTTTGCATTGTTGTATTTTCCATTAAATAAACTTGACTAAAAATTCTACAAAAAATATGTTTTGTTGTTTAAAGCATGCCTAATAAGTACTAAAAACATTCATTCAATTATCTGCATTGGTATTGCCAAAAAAAAATTCATAAAAATAGCGGATTTTTCGAGCGTTCAAAGTGAGATGACCCCTTAAATTAAATAAATAAAAATATGCGTGTGGCCTCCACACGCGGCAGAAGTCAAACTTCCTGGCTATGAGAAATAGGATAGTATCTCGTTCGGTATTATCTGATAAAGCCTACGTAATTCAGAAATCAAATTTTAATTATAAATTAGAGCCAATGCAATTTACAAATAAAAATTGATTTGTGAATTAAAGCCTGTATAATTTACTAATCAAATTTTAATTATTTAAAACCGATGCAATTCACAAATAAAAATTGATTGGTGAATTAAGGCCTGTATAATTCACAAATAAATTTTTATTTGTAAATTGCATTTGCTTTAACTAATTAAAATTAAATTTTTGAATTATACAGGCTTTAATTCACAAATCAATTTTTATTGTGAATTGCATCGGCTTTAAATAATTAAAATTTGATTTGTGAATTATACAGGCTTTAATTAACAAATCAATTTTTATTTGTGAATTGCATCGGCTTCAATTTGTAATTAAAATTTGATTTATGAATTACATAGGCTTTAATTCAGATAATATAAACGAGATACTATCCTATTTCTCATAGCCAGGAAGTTTTACATCTGCCGCGCGTGGAGGCCACACACACATTTTTTTTGTAAATTGCATCGGCTTTAATCTATATTTAAAATTTAATTTATTGTTAATTCACATCATCATCTAAGTCCTTAACATCTCGCCAGATGTGTGGTGACTATGCAACATTTGGACCAACGTTTTAACGTCTCTTCCAAAAGACGGAGCCCAGTTTTTTCCCATTTGAGAATTTTTCTCGCATGGGGGCGCAGTTTCTGGAAATTCCAGTGTACTCAAGTGGACTCGAACTCGGTTCTCCGGATTGCGAGTCTGGCGCTCTACCACTAGACCACACTGCCGCCATATGCATAGTGCTCATGGGAGTGATAGTGCAGTAGATTCCCCTGCCTTTCTGCACCGCAGTATTCCAGCCGTTTATCACGCCTGAAATAGTTTGCTCCTAGGCCATTTCGAAGTCATTTTCTACTGCCCTAGTGCAATACTGATGGTTGCTGCTGCCCTCCATCAGGTTTCGCCGATATCTCCTCTTTCCCCACCATACCCGTCATATCGGGGCAGGTGAGGGCGAGTCTCCCATTAGGAGGGAGAAATCGACTTGATGGCGTCCCCCGAAAATTTCGAGGAGGCGCGCATCCTGTAGCCCCCGCCGCCTTCTACTAGACCCACCACGAATCACCGGGAAAAAACCCCACCAGGATTTTGTGTACCTGGCTGGGATCGACCCCGGATCTCCGGAGCGTGAATCCAGCGTCTAGCATAGGAGACCACTGACTCGCTTATTGTTAATTACGCAGGCTTTAATTCAGATACTATAAACTTTTCGTGACGGACTTTCGTGACGGATTTCCGTGACGGACTTTTGTGACGGACTTCCGTTGTGGACTTCCGTTCCAAACTTCCGTGACACTTCCGGTTCGAATCGCCCCCCCCCCCTCGCCCATAGAAGTTTCACTTCAAAAAATATAAGTATATCACATCGCAATATTTTTTTTGCATCGTTATCACACGATATTGCATTATGTTGTTTTTATGTTTCAGGCGCCAAGTGGCATTCAAGACGAAAAATATTAACCCCAACATTTCATTTTAATATATTGAAGCAGTTTGTTGAGATTTTGATCGAGGAAGGCGAGAACATGACAATGTCTTTGAAAAATACAGGAGGCACAGTTGTAAAAGATTTAGTACCATTTTTTAGTGAACATACCCTAAATGCAATATGTGGTATGATTTGTTCATAACTGTACATTTTATTTATATATTTTATTCCCATTGACAATTAAATTTAGACCAATATATAATTTTTTAATTATATACAAATATCAATATTACAACATACTGATATATATAAGGGAAACCGAGGTACAGTGGGACATATTTTTTGAAAGCCTATAAAATTAAGGTTTTTAAAATATTGAAAAATTAGGATGCTGTAGTATTATTAAGAAAGCCTTATAGAATCAGTAGCAATAAGCAGATTTTTTAAACCAACTCTTTTTACTTGTTTACAATTATTTTTTTGTATACGTGATTGACCCACTGTACCCCATCCTTGGGGCACTGTGAGTAAGTAGATGGAGCACAGTGAAATACAAGTTTTTTTTTTGTTTTAGAGTGCTTTATTCAAAACTTTTAATATCAAATCTTATAATACATCTTGTGCACGTTATAAAATATTGAAAACAAAACAACATTGCACACTCATGAGACAAAAAATTGATTGACTGCAAATAGTCGACAACCAAGTATCTAATTTTTTGCGCTTCTTGGTTAAAAAACATTACAAAACAGTATGATAATATAATAGTGTACTGAAATAAAATTAGTTTTTACCTATACAAAACAAAAATAATAAATCAACATGTGGAAAATAAATGAGTAAAAATAAAGAAATGAGAAAAAATGAGTAAAAATAAGTAAAGTGAGTAAAAATGAGTAATATTTACTAAAAGTTCATGACCAACCACCATCGAAGCATCGTGGGACAGTCTGAACCATGTCCCACAGTTGCAGTGTCCCGGTAAAAAATGTCCCACAATGCCCTAGAGTATATGTTTGATATGTCGGGCTTTTGTGACCTAATCACATTTTGAACAATTATCAAAATCACATGAAATCAACAATAGAAGTTTGCTCCAACATACAAAATATTTAACACTTAAGAAGATAACTAATTAGGCGACAAAAATGGAAAAATTATGACACTCAAAAAAAAATTTACCTAATTTTTTAATAGCTCCAATCTTTCGGGGCTTGCAGTATGACGGGAACGAAACGAAGCAACGCTGTCTTCTCGAAAACAATTGAAAGACTTGTGCGCTTTTGTTTTTCACATACGCAATGATTGTAAGACCTTTTAAAATAAACAATCTCAAAAATGTCCCACAGTGCCCCGTGGCTCATAGTGCCCCGGTTTCTCTTATATATATTTTTACAACCACAAGTATTTCTGAAATATACATATATAACAATATTATCATGATTATATTTTTACAAATGCATTTGCAGAAACTGCCATGGGCACTTCTTTACGAGATCTTGGTGAGTTTCAGAAGCAATACCGAGAAGCGGTTCATCAGATGGGCGAACTTGTCGCTTATAGGTATAATAATTTATAGATATCTATAATAAGTAACTGTATGTCTATAATATTACAACATGCATTACAACATACATTACATTTTCTTTTTCATACATTACATATCGTCTGCTAAATTGTTTATTTTAAAAAAATAGTAAAAATTTACGAAAAAAGCAGTTGAAAAAAGTATAATTTTAGGTTATATAAGATTCTACATATCATTTTAGCATAACTTTATTAGTGTTGTAAATATATTTTCTTTTCACTAGTTATTAAAATATTACTAATTTTAAGGGTATATAAAAAAACTTAAAAAATTGTTTTATAAATTATATTATAATCTCTTTAAAGTAGTATGCTAAACATTTATTATTTATTTAGAATAGCGAGGCAATGGCTTTACGTCAATTGGATATTTTCGTTGACGCCGAAAAGCAGAGAGCAAAATAAAACTGAAGATATTACATGGATTTACTAAACAAGTACGTAAAAATGCTACTTAATATTATATTTGAACATTATTTATTTAGAATAATTACAATAAAGATTATATTGTTATTATGTAAAAAAATTATAAAATAATTTATAAATGTCGACAACACATTGCTAATGAATTTATATAAATCATTGAAGAAACATTAATGTATTTACATAGATTATTGCTGAAAGGAAACTTTATCATGATCGCACTAATGGTTAATACTTGAAAAACTTTAGCGATGACACATCAGCATCAGAGAGAGATGACGCAGAATCGATAGGAAGTACGTAATGTAATCAGTAGCTACTCTTTATATCTGGTCGATGTTCAATATTATAAGTTACTTTTTACAATTTACTAATATTATATACAGTTTAAAATTTAAATGCAATTTAAATTCTTAACGTAGTCAATGTTATGTAATAAAAACATCACAGAAAAATTAGGTTATTAAATTTAATTCCGACATGCTTACCTATTTTCTATTTAGTAAAAAGAAAACGGCTTGCAATTTTGGATCTTCTAATAGCTGCATCTCGGGAGGGTCTCATGACTGATTTAGATGTCAGAGAAGAAGTGGACGTTTTTATGTTTGGGGTATCTATTTTTGTAATTTCTTTTGTAACTTTTCTTATGGATTATTTTATTTATTGATTTTTATAATGTTACATTAATTGTTACATATGACTATAGGGTTATGACACTACAGCGATAGGTCTGTCCTTCATTTTGGCACTATTAGCTGAGCATAAAGACATTCAGGTATCTAATCATTAAATGTCGCCATTCGTAGGCAAGAAAATCAATTAATTGTTATAAAAAGTTATTTATTAAATTTATATCAGTATCTAATTTTGTAAAGTCTTCTTAAGTATGTGTATATGTATGTGTGTAACGTAAAATTTTCTCTTTTGTATCAATATAGATTCATCAATATGATATATGAAATATGCATACATACCTACTATAGTGGGTCACATAAAGGTTGCAACATTTAATTTTTGGATGGGTTTTGAAACGAACAAATATTTCAGGACTACAAATCACCCATCTAAGGATAAAGTGTTGCAACCTTTATGTAACCCACTGTACAAGTAGGATCGCACGTGGGCGCGCGCGCATATTCTCGCATACATACGCGCGTACGCACATCACGCATGCCCGATTGCCCGAACACATGACACGCTTTCTCACATATTTCAAATACTATTTTATATCTAAAATGTATTTTATTACATACACATATTTCAAACAAATTATCTGAGATATTTGTAAAATAAATATTTATGTAATTTTTCGGAAATTTTTTTTTTTTTATACCGGGTGGTTCCGTACATTTGCGACAAACTTAAAAAGGTGCTAGGTCTCGGTAAATTGAACAATTTTTGTTAAGTAATCCGTGTCCGGCGACGCCTTTTTAAAAAGAATAATTGCGACCGGCAACATCAATATTGAGGTTGCCGGTCGCAATTTTGAACATTTGTTGTAATAAAATACACAAAATAAAAATTAAAAACGTATAATTTTTTTATTTTAATCTAACCATACAAGAATCAAACAGCGTTCAACAAGTCCAAAAACGACGCTTAGCGTCTTAAGGAGGCGCCAAACACGGATTATTTAATAAAAATTGTTTAATTTACCGAGATCTAGCACCCCTTTAAGTTTGTCGCAAATGTCCGGAACCACCCTGTATAAACCATCAAAATAACAAGAAACCCCTTTTTAATTAACATTAATGATGCAGGATCGTGTCAGGAACGAAGTCGATACTGCTTTGCAAAAAAATGGAAAAAAATTAACTATGAAATTATTGCAAGATTTACCATATTTAGAGAGATGTATAAAGGAAGCATTGCGTCTTTATCCCAGCGCATATTTTATATCACGAGTTTCTGGGGAAAACGTGGTTGTCCAATAAAATTATTCGTGAATTTTTATGTACAAATCATCACTCTAGTAAACCACGCGCATTTTCTTTATTACCCTATATCCTTCTATACATATCCCGTCCTTTTTCGAATATACTAACAAGTGTTAGTGGACGATTAAATTGATTTTCAATTTAATTGCGTAAGAGTAGTTACTCTTTCTAGCTTTAGTTGTAGCTACGTTTAAGTCCGTAAGTAACGGCGCGTGGTTTACTAGAGTGATGATTTGTACTTAAAAATTCATTTTATTGGACAACCAAAAAATCCAGTCCCGACCGATTATGGCGTTTCCTTTAATTAATGATTATTATCTTATATACGGTCGTACTTTAAATTTGCTTATTGAAACACGTACTGTTCAAACCGTACTGTTCAATATATCAACGATTCACTGCTTTAAATGACTTTCGACTTTCATCATCTTTCGACACCGTGTATATTTGAGAAGTACCTACATATGGAATGTGTGCTATATACAAATATTCAGTACACAACAGAAAGCTTACTGTTCTGTTTCGATTAAGCGTTAAAGTTGTGTTTAAAGGTTAAGAAATCTGTCAGATCAACGATATATTGATTTCAATTATGGCATATTTCAATTATTTAGTCGAACAAATGAATAATAATCCTTGGCTTGCGGTACAAGACGTAGTCAAAAATGCGAATACATAACCAAAAATTAAAACAATGTTTTTCACATACATATCAGTTGTTTATGCCTTTCAATACTCAAAGTAACTGCTATATTTTTTAAACTTTTTTTGTTTATAACTTTTTAATAAACAATAACCGACAGCTAAAACCTTCTGAAGGTCACTCAGGAGAGTAACCTTGACAACATATGTCAAGGTCAAAGACATCGGTGAGGTTTGACCTTTCATAGATATTTACCAAAATTTCGATTATTATTTGTAAATCTTATAGTGCAACATACTTTTCAGAGTCATATTTAATACCGGCCAAAACATGCGTGCATCTTAATATTTACGCAGTCCATAGAGATCCGAATTTTTGGCCAAATCCGGAAGTATATGATCCCGATAGATTTTTGCTTGAGAAGAGCCGAAATCGTCATCCTTATTCGTATATACCGTTCAGTGCTGGACCACGTAACTGCATCGGTAAACTGTATATTTTTTATATTTTGATATATAATATCTTGTTATATACACAAATTACGATATGTATTAAATTATAGGCCAACGATTTGCTATGCTAGAACTGAAGGCAATGGTGGCTCCTCTAGTACACAATTTCTATTTCAAGCCTATTGATTATTTAAAGAATCTTCAGATGCAGGTTAATTTGGTTCTTCGCCCTGTTAATCCACTTCGTGTAAAATTTATCCCTGTCTGTGAAACAAATTAAATGCAAGCCTTTGAAAATACCGATTTAACAAACATTGTAGAAAGCAAAATAAAAGGCCCTATATATTTGTCTACAAATTGATTGCCAATAGCGTCGTACTGTTTACACTTTGTACACGTGTTATTTTATCGGTCACAAAATTAAAATATAAGTATAATACATTATAAACATACAGTATGTAATAAATAATTTTTTTATTATATTTTTTATTATGTAATAAATAATTTTTTTATTATATATAATATAATAATATATACGTATATGGAAAGGTTAAAGCCATAGTGGTGTAAGTCACTTTTTTTTAACACTTTTTTTTTCATTTTCTTTCAACATATCTGCATCTATTAACTCAACTCGATATGTTAAAAAATGTGACTTACACCACTATAGCTTTTAACCCCTCTATGTACATATGTATAGCTATATGATTGCACATACGATATTCTATCTACTTTAGCCTTTGTCCTTCATTACAATTCCTCTGTCATATATATACAAAATGTACAAGTTTTTATTTGCGGCTACAATTGGAAAAGATATGACAAAACAGTTATTGTACAGACTTTATAAAAAAGTTTTCAAGAAGATTTATTAGCTGTAATATTGTCTGTCATGCAAATCCAAATGTCATTTTTTATACACGCATAAATGACACACGAATCAACACACTTGACTGTTTTTTACACTAAATTAAAAGTCAATACATTCAATTGTGTTAAATGACGTAATTTAAAATAGCAAGATATGTGTAAAAAGAGCTTCAGCTAAAATAACACACTTGAATTTGCAGTGTAGTTTTACGTATAAGTTACTACAAACTACAGAAATAATTTGAACATTTAAACCATTGTTTTCTAGAAATTTATGCATAATTAATTTATGCAAATAAAAATTTATAAAAGTTTCTAAAAATAAAATTTTGCAAAATTAAATTGTGGAATTATATTTTATGATATAAATTGTATACGTATTTTTTTGTACAAAGTATACAGTATGAACACCATTCCATAAAAGAGATATCAGTTTTAACTATGACGCAGTTAAAAAAAATAAAATATTTTTGCGGAATGCTATTTTTGCAGATAATAGGTACTTTACAAGGAAAAACATATAAATATATTATAATATAAAACTAATAAAAATTGTGTAGAACTATTTATTTGCTAACAACATTTATTCAGGAAATTCTTTTTAAATAAAAATAATACAACAATTATTCTTACTTAATTTATTAAGGTAGAATACACATTCTTATATAACTCACATTTGGTAAAAGATTTTAAAGCAATATTTTTATTTACACTGTTAGAAGTACTGTGTGAATATCACACACTTTTTGCGTGTGATGTGTTTCCGCCGTTTTAAGACGTCTGTAAGTGTGTGATATTGACACACTTGTGTGTGATATTAATAATCAAACATTCATTTGTGCGTGAAAAAGTCATATCACACACTTACAGATGTCTTAAAACAGCGGACACACATTACACGCAAAAAGTGTGTGATATTCACACAGTGCTTCTAACAGTGTTGTTATTAACATAGTTCTATGATAATAATTAATATGATCCAGTATAAAATATGATATTGTACACGTGCATTTTATAACTTTAATAAAAATTATGTATGTTTATCAACACAGAAAATCAAGCAGTGTTACAACACTGTTGATCAATCAGTTATAAATATAATATCGTAAATTAATTCTAAACATAGGATTATGTTTATACTAAATAATTAGAAGCTATTGATTAAATACAAAACTACTTTTTATCCGCTTTAATTTTAGTAAAAAGCACTTGATTTTTTCGTTTGAAGCGGCCCATACACGAACGAGTTTGGCTCGCGAGTCCGGCTCACCGACTCAAACGTTTTTCACAACACACACTTCCGAATAGTCCCGAAATTTGGCTTGTTGGACGCCGAGACCGGTTCGTGAAAACCCACCCACGAACGAGTAGAAACTAGAAACCGAGCCGAGCCGGACTCGTACGTGTATGAGCCGCTTTAGTATCGTGAAAAAAAATCAATAAAAAATAGAAAGAAATAATTTAATTTTTTATATTTTAATTATTTTTTAAAAAATAGATGTTACTTTGATTAAAAAAACTGCATAATATATTACTAGAATTTTAATTTTTAGAACAAAAATTTTATGTGTATAATAATTACGTAATAAAAATAATTGCAATAATTGTCATAAATTCTGCAATATAAGAAATATTAGATATAGTTATTACAAAATGCAGGCTACTAGTGAGTATGTTTTAAAATTCTAAATTCATTTTAGATATCTATATAAAAACGTATAATCTTGAATACGCTCTTATACATGGAGGGGTTAAAGCCATAGTGGTGTAAGTCACTTTTTTTAACTTATCGAGTTCAGTTCATAGATGCAGTCTACACATGCAAATATGTTAAAAAAAAAGGGGAAAAAGTGATCAAAAAAATTGACTTACACCACTATGGCTTTAACCCCTCCACATATATGTACTTTATTTATAAGTATCTTGTTATTATTGATATAATATTAAACCAATCTTTTTAATTATAAAATGTATTATATTACGTAGGTTTATGCTAACATTGCAGCACTTAGAGGTAAAATAAAAATAAGTTGAGGAGATTTTTAGATTATTATATATCAATATAAATATGATATATTTACACTGTCAGAAGCACTGTGTGAATATCACACACTTTATTGCGTGTGATGTGTGTCCGCCGTTTTAAGACGTTTTTAAGTGTGTGACTTCTTCACGCACGAATGAATGTTTGATTATATTAGCGTGTGTGACTTGTCACACAGCTGGAAATGTGTAACTTAATTACGCGGGTGATTTTCGATGCTCCTATAAATGTGTAAAGAAAAGAGTTGCAGCCATCACTGCAAATCCAAGTGTGTTACTGTTATACACAAATATGTGTAATTTGGTGAAGGTACTTTTTACACATTTCTTGCCGTTTAAAATCACGTATATCACGTTATATAATGCGCTTTTAAACGGCAAGAAACGTGCAAGAAGTGCCTTTACCAAATTACACATACACTGTTAGAAGCACTGTGTGAATATCACACACTTTTTGCGTGTAATGTGTGTCCGCCGTTTTAAGACGTCTGTAAGTGTATGATATTCACATCACTTGTGTGTGATATTCACACACTTGTGTGTGATATTCACACACTTGTGTGTGATATTCACACACTTGTGTGTGATATTAATAATCAAACATTTATTCGTGCGTGAAATAGTATTTTGTGTGGCGTGTGGAAAACATTTTATTCGTCTTGAATGATGAAAGTTGTAACAAATTGACGTTTTGTCTCGCGTGAATTTTGTTACGTTCAAGTTTGTTATGTCAGTCAAAAATTGAAAAAGAAAAACTATCAATCATGAAAAAAAGAAGGTTTTTCTCCGCACTAGTACGGTAAAGTAAGGCATACATTGAATCGTTGAGAAATAAGCCACTTTCCGCACGCTAAACAGCAATCGAAAATCGAACTTTCGCCACAGGCGTTGCAAAAAAGTCATTATCACACACTTACAGACGTCTTAAAACGGCGGACACACATTACACGCAAAAAGTGTATGATGTTAACACAGTGCTTCTAACAGTGTATTAATCCTTGATAGGGAAAAATTTTTGTCCAAAAGACTTATATCTGAAATGGCGTACACTAAATTGCAAAAGAATGGCCTCAATTTACAAGCGGACACTGAATTTCTACAACATGCGTATTCTTCTATATTAGATAAATTGTAAATCATGTTCGTTATTATTGCTGCCTCGTTTTGCGACATATACATATGTAGTTACTTTATACTTATTTATTATTTTACATATTTACATTTTATGATCTTGAACTGTAACATGACAATCTATTTATTGTTTCACCTCACTTGACTTTATTTAGTGTCGTTATATTTGTCGTGAAAATATCATGTAACATTGAAGCATTGTTCTTGTAAAAAATTTTTTTATTTTTGTGCTGACGGCATATAGATATACGTATGAGAATATGGTTTTTTGCTTCAATCTCGTTCTCCGGACTATCTGGTGAGTCGTCATTTTTGTAATTCCCTGTTCTTTTAATTTGATTTTGTATCCCTAAATAAATCATTTTTGATTAAACACGCACTAATTACCGCGTCTGACTCTCATTGCCAAATTAAGTTATTGATTTTTTAATTTTTAAGTTTTAACTTTTTTATAGATAACGATCTTTTAGTTATTTATACTACAGCATTAATCTCTTGATTTCTTAATCTTGTGACACCCTGGGTATGATGGAGAATTCGAAAATCTTTTAATATTTTGTATTTCTGCTGAGGATGGCCCGATGTTGGAGCCAAAACGTACGGAATATCGGATATTCCTCCAAACACCTCAAGTATGCAGATGATGTTATTTTTCTATTAAGTTTTTGTCTATCCGAGGTCTTTTCTACCATTGCGGTTTTAAACAACGACCTGAAGGCGATAGCTGAATGGGCATCCTCAAACGTGCTACATCTGAATCCTTCCAAATCCTCACATCTCATTGCCGGTTCTTCTGCACTCCTATCTCAACTTTAATCTTTTGATATCTTCCTCAACTCCGTACCTATACCCCGGCCGCCCTCAATTAAAATACTTGGCGTTCATGTTGACTCCTCTTGGTCCTTTAAACTTCATGTGGATACTAAGTGTCGAGCCGCTTATGCTCGTTTGCGTCTTTTATATCTTTTCCGTCACCTCTTTTCCACCTCTCAAAAACTTCATGTATCCCAATCGCTTGTTATCTCGCTTTTTGATTATGCTGATGCTGTTTATATACCGGCATTAAATCAGCATCTACTTAATCGCATCCAATTCATACAAAACTCATGTCTTCGCTTCTCCTATTGTGTTCGTAAATTTGACCATATATCTCCGCTATATTCTAGATCTGGCTGGCTCAAAATAAAACAACGCTTCGTGCTTCATCTCTGCTGCCTCGTCATTCGTCTTCTTCATACCGATACTCCTCCATATTTACGCCGCCTATTACAACTTAACTCTGAGCTCTACTCCTCAGATTCCCCAAATACCCGATACCCCAACCCCGATTCTTTCCTTTCCCTAACAGCTGATATCACTCAGCTAAGTTCCGCGCTTTCTTCTCCTATTGTGCTGTTAAATATTTCAACGTATTACCATCTACCATAAAATCCTCTTCTTCTCTGCCTGCTTTTCGCACCGCTGCCTCTCAATTTATCGCATCGCCTTCTTTCTCCGATAAATAACTTTTCGCTGTACGATGATCTCTGAATTTTTTCGTCTCGTGAGCGGATATATATATATGTATTTGTATCATTGATATTGTTATTGTCATTGTCAGTTAATGTTAGTTTTATATTGCTGTTGTCTATTCGATAAACACTTATGATTTCTGGTAGGCGTTGTAACAACAATTATGTTGGTGCCTTACCATTTGCGTGCACCCTTCAACTGCAAAATCTGTATTTCACTTTACACTGTTTCTTGTGCATTTACAATAAATTAAATTAAATTAAATTAAATTAATATTGTATCTTGAAATAAATCAGTTTTGATTAAACACGC
Organism: Leptothorax acervorum; assembly: GCA_035220615.1. Lineage (NCBI taxonomy): Eukaryota > Metazoa > Arthropoda > Insecta > Hymenoptera > Formicidae > Leptothorax > Leptothorax acervorum. The sequence goes on along the minus strand of JASTWQ010000158.1, from coordinate 14,532 downwards.
ACCAAGTACCGCGTTTTGACTCTTATTGCCAATTTATATCAAATTTAAAATTTAAAATTTTTTTTTTAAAGATGTAATTCTTTTAAAAAATCCTAACTTTCTGGATATAATTTATTCTACAGTATATACAGTGAGACAACAATTTCAATTATAGAGATATTTTTAGTGAATTTTTAGATAAGATATTTTAATTGATGTGGCGCATAGCTTTTATATTCTAACTTATCATATATCGTAGCTGATGCGTACTTGGTATGTGACTGGTCAGTGTGTGACTTCCCATAATATGTGTTATATTCACACATATAGAAACATTAGGTATACATGTAAATACTACGGTGCTTAACTATTTCATACACTGGTGGATGTTTGACTAAATTCACACGTTGAAGTGTGTGTTTTACACACATTCCCTAGTGTTTCCATACGTGCACATTGAAACGCAAGTGCATGACGTTTGAAAAATCATGCATTAAACATGTGTGACGCATTAATATTCACACATTTTAAGTGTGTGACATATGTTAATATTATATTCACATGTGTGACAAGTCCACTTCTAACAATGTATTATCCCATATTAACTTTTTTCCTTTGTTTCATTGTTATTCATTTATATTATATAAGAAAAATCTAAAAAATGCTTTAATCAATAAGTAGACTTCTTTATTGTCTAGATAGTTCTCAAGTTATTCAAATGATCAAACAGAAAGACATAAAAGCGAACGAACAGTCAGTACCAGAACTGATCAGTCATTCGTAAGCGTTTAATATAAGAACTTTATTTTATCGGAGCACATTATTTAGTAATAAAAACATTTGTAACAATATAATATCTCTAAACATAGTTAAAAATCAAATAAATTCTTACTGAATTTATCGGTTTGTTACGCATATGCATGCACATATTTTATTTAAATCATTATCATCATCAAGTTAAAAATTATAGTGATAAAGTGTGTATATATATATATATATATATATATATATATATATATATAAATTATTTAAACGTACTTTTTATTTACCAAACATATTTAAGGTATAATGGTTGTAATGTAATGTTATCCTGAAATAAATAATACATATTTAGTAGTTTGTGTAATTTAAGAACTAAAAGAAGATAACAGAAAAAAACAAAACTTTTACTGGCTAATTATTTCGTCAACAAACGATGATCACTATTATATTGCTATCATTTATCCTTCTTCTATTGATGTGTAATTATTACGTGCATCATGGAAAAAACGGTCGACTCATCAATCTTATACCAGGACCACCAGGTCGTCTGATTATTGGAAATATGTTGGATTTACTTGTTTCACGAGGTAAGGTAGAATTTCTTATATAGAGGATATTGTGGAATATCCTAAGCCTTTTTTAAGGTAACTTGAAAACTATTAAGGATAATTAAACTCCAATTTTTACTAACAAGGAAACCCACGGAGGTGTCCCCCTTCGATTTTGATGAGTTTCTAATATGTTGTCCAGACAAAAATAAGAGACACGTATTTTCTTATACGAACCCATACGCATATTTAGAAGGTGAAACACCCCTTCGAAAAAAGTCGGTTTTTCTCTTTCGGGCCGAATATCTCCGAAACTATAAGAGATAGAAAAATTTTCCAAAATGGAAATTAAATGGCTTCAAAAGTACTTCGAACTAATGACAAAATATTTTCTTTATTTCTTTTATTTTTTAACATACCCTCGCCGCCAATACATTTTTTTAAATTTAAAAATTTTTTTATCACCAAATGAAAGGTAATTTTTTTTACGAATTTAACCATATATGATAAAGTTATGTTACGATAAAACATTTTTGAGAAATAATTACAAATGCCTCTGTATGGTACACACACTATAAAAAATTTTTTGTCATTAATTCAAAGTACTTTTCAAGCCATTTATTTCCAGTTTTAAAAATTGTTCTTTCTCTTATAGTTTCTGAGATATTCGGTCCGAAAGAGAAAAACCGATTTTTTTAGAAAGGGTTTTTCATGCGTATGGGCACATATAAATAATACGTGTCTCTTATTTTTTTCTAGACAACAACATATTAAAAGCTTATCAAAATCGGAAGGGGACACCTCCGTGGGTTTCCTTGTAAGTTCTAATGCCAAGTATTTGTTACAATGTGTTCCTAACAAATTTTGTTTATCTATAATAAGTTTTATGTAATATCAATTTTTTCAAAGATAGATTTTGGATCAGTAATGTGGAATAGATTGGGTAATGTGGAATACAAATGCATGTAACATGTTGAAAACTTTTACTCATAATAATATACATATACTCATAATATATCTACTACAAAATTAGGCGCTTTAAAACTTACAAATTTTGCCGATTTTTAAGAGGCCATATCTCAGCTTATGCAAATCGTAGGATAATTTCTTTTGGCGCGTTCACTGTTAGAAGCACTGTGTGAATACTGTGAATATCACACACTTTATTGCGTGTAATGTGTGTCCGCCGTTTTAAGACGTCTGTAAGTGTGTTATATGACTTTTTCACGCACAAATGAATGTTGATTAATAATCAAACATTTATTTGTGCGTGAAAAAGTCATATCACACTTACAGACGTCTTAAAACGGTGGACACACATCACACGCAATAAAGTGTGTGATATACACACAGTGCTTCTAACAGTGTTGTCCTACGATATCTACAAGCTGAAATGTATTCCATAAATGTTTTACGTAGTGTATATACTTATCCTAATAATATTACTGCTAAATGAAAGAAAAAAAATATAAAATACAATACTTATAAATAGTGGAGGGTATAAGAACTATTCCACATTACTCAACATCGCCATTTTTATCTATTTTTGTACATACAATGGAAATGTACACCATATAACACTTGCTAAATAGACTAAACTAAAGCTTTGCCTTAGTTTTAACAAGTAACGAAAAGTGACTAAGAATTTGTAAAAAAGATTGACTGTAAAATAACAGTTTATAAACTAACCTTGCGCAAGTAGCGATACACACAAAATCTTAAATTGCACGTATACGTTAGTATACTAACTACACGACACTTTGTACATACTATGCACTGCCGCTTTGTACGTTAGATTAGGAGTCCAGTAGCTACTATATAATAATCCCACTGCTGTCCGCTAAGCTGTAATACTTAATAGGCTAGATATCGTAGCGTATTTTATAGCCCACTATTCCACATTATCTGCATTTTTTCTATTTGAGTAAATTAATATTCACCTTTGTACACAAGTTTTTTAATGTAACATTTGCAAAAATTCTCCTCTGACAAGATATATATGCAGATTGTCGATATTGTCGCATTACTCTTAAGAATTATTTAAATAAGTTATAAAGAAGGAGGGTCCATAAAGCTGGTTTTCGGGCCCCCTCTGAATTTCACTCTAAAATATCAGAGACGTTTTATTTTTGTAAGAACAGGATAAACAGACTTCAAAATACATCCGTTCAGACTAAAATAATCTGATTTCAATAGTTCTTACAAAAATAAAACGTATTTTAGAATAAAATTCAGAGGAGGCCGAAAAGCGGTCCTATGGGTCCTCCTTATTTAAATCGATAACATTGATTTTCTTATTATTAAAATTGTTTTAGATACAGTAAAACACATTATATATATTGATAAAGTTAATCGTCATATATTTTTTAGCAATATTTATAATATTTCTGTACATTTTACATAAAAAATGTATGCATACATTTTTTTAGAAGGACTGTGGGAGCTTCTGATTACCTTACCTAAGCAGTACTATCCCATTCTCAAAATTTGGATATTCTTTGTTCCCGTAGTATCCATCAGTCATCCGGATGATTTAGAGGTAATAGAATATTTAAAAAAATCTTATTCTATTCCTTTTTGTTATTGATAATTTAACGTTAAGATGTTCATTTTTTACATTTTTTATTTTGCAAAAATATGTACATTTGTAAATAATTTGAGACAATTAAATATTTAAAATGCTTTTAAAATTAATTAACTGATTATTTAATGGCGTCTGAATTAAATAACGTTTAACTTAATACCGTTTGTAATTTCAGACAATCTTAAGCAGCACGAAACACATTGAAAAGAGTTTTTTTTATGATATTTTACAGCCTTGGTTCGGTACTAGTCTTCTCATTAGTAAAGGTAACATAGTGATATTAACATACATAAATAATGGTAGATATATGCTTTATTAAATTCTTCACTGTTAGAAGCACTGTGTGAATATCGCACACTTTATTGCGTGTGATGTGTGTCCACCGTTTTAAGACGTCTGTTAGTGTGTAATATGACTTTTTCACGCACGAATAAATGTTTTGTTATTAATCAACATTTATTCGTGCGTAAAAAAGTCATATCACACACTTACAGACGTCTTAAAACGGCGGACACACATCACACGCAATAAAGTGTGTGATATTCACACAGTGCTTCTAACAGTGTATTATTTAGACCTCTTATTAAAAAAGGATGTGTAAAAGTCGTCGGATTTTGCCCCTTGGCCGGAAAGTAAAATTTGTATGTTTCTTTATAGTTTTTAGGTTGCAGAATCACTTTGTGCAATTAGTTTTCCATAAACATGGAAGAAAGGGAACATGTAAAAATTTGAAAGAAGTGAGTTATAAATAAGCACGGATGTGCCATAAGAATGAGATATTGTATATTGTATAATGATCTTTTTTTCGGAATGTTCTGGACCCTTGAAAACCATCAAATGCATAAGACTTTTTTGTTTTTTTTGCTTGTAAGCGAGCGTACACAATTGGTCCCACCAACACACACACACACACGGACATTTTTTTTAAATGCACTTTTTCGACGTTTTACAACATTTTGAACTCATTGCAGGCAGCGGCAACTAAAAAAGAAATTTTTTCACGAAAACAAAGCTTTCTCTATGAGGAAGCAAAAAACATACAAATTGCACCTTCTCCTTGCCTGGGGAGGCATAAATCGACGACTTTTACATATTATTCTTTGTTTTAAGTTTTAATTTTATTGATAACAAAATAAACATCTGCAATTAAATTTAAATAGTACATACAATTTATAAATTTATATAATGATATTCTCTTCCTTATAAGTGTAGTAATTTGATATAGATGTAAATGTAACTGTAAGTGTCACTCGTAAATGTAAATGCTGATATATGTTCTATATATGGGCATGTAACACTTATATATCTGTTCATATCTAATTTATATATGTTCATATATACATTATAGATATGAACATATCTGTTCATGTATGTTCATATACTATCAGATATAAATATTTTTTCCCGGGAAATGTAATTCGTGACTTTATTTTAATAAATAACTTTGACACAATATAGGGTAAAACGGTGAAATACGCCCCACATTTTGTTTTTGTAAAATAAAACACATTTGTATTCAAAGTATTTTTATTTGCTTTAGTAATCAGAAACAGCCATTAGTTTGATAAGAAAAAACTGTACAAATGTTTCATTATAATGGATAATTTAGGTATGAGAGAGAGCAATTTTTAAAAACTGTGAAAAAGGGCATATTTTCCGGTAGCCCTATCAAAATCGCCCCAGGAAGTTGGCTAGTACAAAAGTAAACGCAAAGATAATTAAAAAAAGTTGTAATATAATTAACTTCAAATATAAAATAAAACATTATTAAATCTAAACATATAAAAAATAATATATTAATAATAATAATAAATTTCTGAAAATTATAATTTTAGTATTCAAAAAACTAAAAAGTTTCCAATTAATCCTCCAATTATGAAAATAGTAGGTATAACTATAAAAATGATTATAATGAAGGCGTGTGCTGTTACTAATGTATTATAAATTTGATCATTATTAATTAAGAAATTACAAAAGTGGGGCGTTTTTAAAATTTTCAAGGCAAATATGCCCCACTGAAAAAAGTACTAAACTAATGTAAACTAATGGCAAACAATAATTGCGTTTTGAAGGTTATATTTTATAGTATTAATACGAAACAATTTAAATGTGGCATAATAATACACTTTCATACACTACAGTACACATAAACAAACTTACCAAAGCAAATTCAGTCTTTTCTTCACAAAAATTTTCAACTTTCTTAATTTTTTTCTTTTATAGAAAAAATTCTTTTCTTAATTAAGGGTCCATATTCCTCAGTAGGTCCAAAAAATAGGTGATGTTTTGTGAATTTTTTATGGAGAAAGTAAACAAAATAAATTAATCAATATTTATGGATTATATTCATGATACTTTTAAGTAGTTATACAAATTTTTTCAGCCCATTTAAATAATTAGGCGAAGCGGGATACTGGGCAACGGCGCGGAGTACGTTGCTCTATGGCGGAAGTCCTCGAGGTCGTAAATGTGTCTGAAACATCGAATCAATCGATTTTCCTGTTCAGTACAAGTGTCCCTATAGAGTAGACTAAAAAAAATTATTTTGAATAAAAATTCATAAAATGGCGGCAGTTAAAAGAAAAAAATTTAATTTTCACTATTAATTTTTTTCTTTTAACTGCCGCTATTTTATGAATTTTTATTCAAAATAATTTTTTTTAGTCTACTCTATAGGGACACTTGTACTGAACAGGAAAATCGATTAATTCGATGTTTCAGACACATTTTACGACCTCGAGGACTTCCGCCATGGAGCAACCTACTCCGCGCCGTTGCCCAGTATCCCGCTTCGCCTAATTATTTAAATGGGCTAAAAAAATTTGTATAACTATTTAAAAGTATCATCAATATAATCCATAAATATTGATTAATTTATTTTGTTTACTTTCTCCACAAAAAATTCACAAAACATCACCTATTTTTTGGACCTACTGAGGGATATGGACCCTTAAACACGCGGAACGTGCCGTTCCTATGGCCCGGTAGGATACGCACTGCACTGCCATCGACCGAACGGCATAGACAGATCATTCGAACGCGTTGTTATTTGTTTTATACTTTATAATGGAGCATATTCCCTGTCAAGGCGTATTACCCTGTTTTACCCTACATGGTCTCTTTGAAAAGTTTCCGGACTCTGTGGCCGGTATTCATAGTCGGATCTTATTTCAAGACCGTCCTAAGATTCTAATATTAATCAGAGGTACGGCTCTGTGATAGGTTCATGACATCTTGATTGCACTTAAGACGGTCTTAAATATAAGACCTGAATAGGAATACCGGCCTTTGTCTTTATTGTTGAATTTTAGGAATACCGGTCTTTGTCTTTATTGTTGAATTTTAGTTGTGTTTTAAATAATTCTTAGACACAAAATATAGTACAATCTCATTTAATTGCTTTTCAACTACTTAAATTACAATACTGTTGATCGTTACACGATTTGCATCTCGCCTTGCCTGGCATGTATAGCAAAATTGAAGAGAAAGACCGCAGTATTAATCAATTCAAAAAAACAAAGAAAAATTATTGATAGCAAGAAAACACAAATACACTAATCTATACAAACAATACATAAATTCTATATAATCTTATAGAAATTGCGCTTTTTAACTGACTGATCAACTAGGGAATTAATATGCTCTCTACTTATCTCGCAATTAGGCCTTGCTGGGCCTTGCGATCGGCTCGTACCGTTCAAACCAGAGAGCGTGATCTGCAGGAACGCGAGACTTTGAACAAAGGCCCACTATTGCCACCTGTCACCTATGCTCTTATCTATCCGCTAGCTTTTAGGCCCGCGCGTAGGTTTAAATTACGGAAAGAAAAGTTATAGTTCCTTCACCGAGATTTGTCACATATATATCACTGGATGCTGATTCGTGACTTCTACACAGAAACCAAGATAATCGTGTTATATTAGTCTTTCCATTTTCTCGACCTGGTCGCCACTGACTTTATTCTCTTTTTTCTTTAAACTAAAATACAACGTTGAAAGACCGAAGAATCAACACCATAGACGTATATAATAGACTGCCATTGGAGAGTTGTAAGGAAGATCTATAAAAGACAGAGATATACAGGGTTTCTATAAAGTCTGTTGCCACCCCTATATTTCGGAAACGACTCAAAATTATGAAAAACCGCGAAATACGTGTTCGATCATTTCGAGGGGCCACTCTTTTGAAGAAGTTAGAGAGGTTATTCCCCCAAGGAGGGCTCCAGGGGGATCACAACTTAAAAATTTTAAATGAAATCCCCTATATTGTAGTATATCACTTGAAAGGTCATAAAGAAAAGAAAATTTCTGACGCAAACCAGAGGTCGATATGTTGATCCGTTCGGGAGTTACTTAAAGTAAAAAATTGGCTTTTTGAACTTTAACCTAAATAACTCCCGAACTGATCAATATATTGACCTCTGGTTTGCGCCAGAAATTTTTTTTTATGCCTTTTCAAATAATATATTACAATATAGAAGGTTTTATTTGGAAATATAGGGGTGGCAACAGACTTTATAGAAACCCTGTATATACAGCTTGCTGGGATATGCTTTCCTTGTCTCCCCATCTTTCTTTCTCCTCACCAACTAACACAATTGGACAAAAAATCATCTCAGCAAGCTTCATTTCTGTCCTTCAGAATCTTTAGATATTCCTGACAGCTCTCCAATGCATGGAAATGTTTAGTCTATTATATATAAATATATATATGTCTATGGTCGACACAATTATAGACATCAAGGAAAATTCGCAGACGGACTTACGTGCGATGTCGAAAGAAGCTTACCAGAAATGTTTCCAGAAGTGGAAACGGCATTTGGGATGGTGCGTCAACCGAGAAAAAGCATATTTTGAAGGAGACAAGACTAAATATGCTGTAAGGACCAAAAAATTATAAAGACAAAGATGGAGAACTTTTTAAAGAGACCTCGTATATTCAGCTATATTATCGGATTGGTCGAACATTATCAATAGAATCCAATCTTATACAAATTTTACTTTATTTCTTCCAATCAATCACCTGTAATTAGAGTAACATTCATATACTAATTAAATAATAATAATAAGAGAAACGCGACCGTTATGATATGTAATCACTTAAAAAGAACAATGCCATTTAGGGATCGGACTTGATCTTTGGTAGTCTAATAATATCTTAGTTTAATATTCCAACGCGGAAGCTGCGTTTTAAAGCCGACAAGCTATTGGCGCGCAGTTTACTAGGTTGGAAAGTGTACTTAGAAATACACAAAAATATTATTAGAAATACATTATTAGAAATATATTATGACTATACCAAGATCAAGTCCGGACCGTAAATGGCAGTACTACTAATTAAATTTACATATATGTTTACAATATCTTATTTAAATTTAAAAAAATAAATGTAAATATTATTAAATATAATAAAATAAATTATTAAATGATATAAACATGTTAAATACATATTATGAAAAAAAAAACACAAAGAGTGTATTATATCAATACTTCTCTTGTACGCTCTATTACACAATGTATTATCGTAAAGTTAATGCACATTAAAAAATAAATTTTAAATAATCAATGGTTATTAAAAATCGATCAATCTTAAATTAAATAAAAAAATATATGTATATCACCCCGCAATATTTGTTTTACATCGTTAACACACAATCGTGCATTAATTAGTAGGTTGTTTTTATGTTTCAGGCGCCAAGTGGCACCCAAGACGAAAACTATTAACCCCAACATTTCATTTAAATATATTGCAGCAGTTTGTAGAAATTTTGATCGAGAAAGGCGAGGACATGACCAAGTCTTTGAAAGATACAGGAGGCACAGTCATAAAAGATGTAATACCATTTTTTAGTGAACATACGCTGAATGCAATATGTGGTACGATGCGTTCATAACTATGTACATTTTAATTGTAGGTATATTTTATTCCCATTGACAAAATATTTTAGACCAATGTCTAATTTCTATCACAACATACTGATTGGTACATATTTGTTTTACAACCACAAGTATTTCTGAAATATACATATATAACAATATTATCATGATTATACTTTTACAAATGCATTTGCAGAAACTGCCATGGGCACTTCTCTACAAGGTCTTGGTGAGTTTCAGCAGCAATACCGAGAAGCGGTTCATCAGATGGGCGAACTTGTCGCTTATAGGTATAATAATTTATAGATATCTACAATAAATAACTGTATGGCGGCAGTGTGGCCCGGTGGTAAAGCGCCAGACTCGTAATCTTAGGAACCAGGTTCGAGTCCTACTGGGCCACGGGGTTTTTCATAGTTTTTAAGTGTGCAAGTACAAACTTACACATTGCTTCCTCATGGTTGTTAAATGTGCAAGTAGAAACTTGCACATTGCTTCCTCATAGTTTTTAAGTGTGCAAGTAGAAACTTGCACATTGCTTTCTCATAGTTTTTAAGTGTGCAAGTAGAAACTTGCACATTGCTTCCTCATAGTTTTAAAGTGTGCAAATTAGAAACATGCACATTGCTTGCAAATTTATAATTCGCATACTTAAAAATTAGAAGGAAGTAATGTGCAAGTTTTTAATTTGTATACTTAAAAACTATGAGAAAGCAATGTGCAAGTTTCTACTTGGTCACTTAAAAACTATGAGAAAACAATGTGCAAGTTCTTACTTGCACACTTAAAAACTATGAGGAAGCAATGTGCAAGTTTCTACTTGCACATTTAACAAGTATTTTTTAAGTAACTGTGTATCTATAATATCACAACATGCACTACATCATACATTACATTTTCTTTTTCATACATTACATATTATCTGGTAAACTGTTTATTTAAAAACTAATAGTAAAAATTTACGAATAAAGTAGTTGGAAGAAGTATAATGTTTAGACAACATAATATTCTACATATCATTTTAGCATAATTTTATTAGTGTTTTAAATGTATTTTTTTTACTAGTTAATAAAATATTACTAATTTTAAGAGTATAAAAAACATATAAAAGAATATATAAAAAAACAAACAATTCTTTTATAAATTATATTATAATTTTTTTAAGGTAGTATGTGTGCTAAACTAAACATTCATTAATTATGGTTTAGAATTTTCAGACTATGGCTTTACGTCGATTGGATATTCTCGTTGACGTCAAAAAGCAGAGAGCAAAAGAAGATTCTGAAGATATTACATGGATTTACTGAACGAGTACGTAAATATGATACCTAATATTATATGTAGAAATTATCTACTTTGAAAAATTACAATAAATATTTTATGTCTATTGTATAGAAACATAAGGTAATATTGTAAAATAATTCATAAATGTTGACAACGATACATTGCTAATACATTCATAATATAAATTATTAAAAAAACGGTAATGTATTTACTTATAGATTATTGCTGAAAGAAAACTTTATCATGATCGCACTAACGGTCAATACTTGAAAAACTTTGGCGATGACACATCAGCAGAGAGAGATGACGCAGAACCGATAGGGAGTACGTAATGTAATCAGTAACTACTCTTTAATAGATCTGATCGGTGTTAAATATAATAGATACTATAAGTTATACATTTACAACTTACTAATATTATATATATGTAGGTAGTTAAAAATTTATATGTAATTTAAATTCTTAACATAGTTAATGTTATGTAATAAAAACATCACAGAAAAATTAGGTTATTAAATTTGATTCCGATATGCTCACAAATTTTCCATTTAGTAAAAAGAAAACGGTTGGCAATATTGGATCTTCTAATAGCGGCATCTCGTGAAGGTCTTATGACTGATTTAGATATTAGAGAGGAAGTGGACGTTTTTATGTTTGGGGTAACTATTTTTGTAATCTTTCTTGTAACTTTTCTGATTGATTATTTTGTTTATTAATTTTTATAATGTTACTTTGATACGTATGATTATAGGGTTATGACACTACAGCGATGGGTCTGACCTTCATTTTGGCACTATTAGCTGAAGCATAAGGACATTCAGGTATCTATATATCGTCAAGTGTCGCCATTCCTAGGCAAGAAAATTAATGATAATTATTTAGTATAGGGGAGGCAGTTTCTCTATGATCTTGACCTTGACATATGTTGTCAAGGTCACCCTCCTGAGTGACATTCAGAAGGTCTTAGCCGTCTTTTATTAAAAAATTATTAACAAAAGATTTTGAAAAATATAGCAGTTATTTTGAGTATTGAAAGGCATAAACGACTAAAACGACTAATATGTATGTGGAAATAGTACATGTATGAACGAAGAAAAGTCATTTAAAACAGTGAATCGTTGATATATTGAACAGTCTTCTTGTTAACGCAAAGAATAGTTTGTATAGAAAAGTAGGGGAACCGGGGCGAAAACGTCTTCGGGGTGAAATCGTCAAATCAAATATCTCGGAACCTGTATATATATTGTGCGAACTCGCTATTAACATTGTAAACGCTGCTTATGGTACCAATGTGACCAACGGAGTTTCGGCAAGTTACCTGCCGTGTTATGATTTTTACGAGAGCAAACGTGTTTTTGGAAGGTAAAAGTGAAATTTTCTGCGCGTGGAAATTTTGTAATATCTGCAATAATATTTACTCTCCAAATCTCGAGGTACGTGATTATAAAGAGTAATACATGCTGAACACGAATCCAGCGTAGTTTTTTTATTATCGTTGATGTCTAATATTTCGTGGGCGATCAAACCTGAAACTTGTGTTAGGGGCTAATTCGTCCAGTAAGCACCCGGGGTGGACTTTTATAATATTGGCAAATTTTCTAATTTTATTATATTTTTCAGTCTTTTCTACCCCTATTTCATATATACTTTTTAAATATTTGGTTGATTAGTTCTTGAGTTATAGAATCCGTACACGCACACAAAAACACAAAATGATGAAACATTTTAACACTTTAATTAATAAATGTTTACATCTTTCTATTAACAAATAATTAATAAAATGTATCCTATCAGTTTTCATAATCGGAATTATGTATTTAGTATGGAGTGACGACTTTACCCCGGCATTTTTGAGATTTCAATTTTTCCACCGTTGTTGTTTTTGCTTTATACCTGTCAAACAAAGCGACGTAGACAAAAATTTCCTGTATAAATTTTGTAGCTAAAGGTTCACTCTTTACAACGGTATACCACATTTAACTAAAATTATTTAACCAAATAAAATTTCTTAATCGACGAAACTGGCAATCACTCCTGACAATTGCATGCAATGAGCGAAGTATTTAAATTTTAAACATATTTTAGGGCGTAATATTTTATTTGTCGTATGACAAATTTTTTTAAACGTATTAATTGGCTACAAGATAGAGGACTTCTAGAAACTCGAGAACTTCTATCTTGCACGTCTTGCAGTCAATTAACATGCTTAAAAAATTTTTCGTACGATATAAAATATTAGCCTAAGTATCCTAAGTTGATATAAATCATATAAAAGTGATATATGATTTAAAAATTAATAAAGATCAGAATTCAGAAGTTTGCATCATAACAATTCAGGGTGTCAAGAGTTTCGGTGATAATTGTGTAACTGTAAAGATATTAAAAAAAGGAAAATAATAATTTTTATTTAAAACATTTTTATTCAATTTTCCACTTATGCATAGATAAGGAGTTTAAAAATAGCATGCATTGTAGATGTTTAGACAATAATTTGTTTTGTTTTTCCGTAACAATATTTTCAGTTTTGGAGAACAAATCTTTAGATGGAACGGACGTAGCTACAATTAATAAGTATTTTTTTTGCAATGACATGAAGAGATGGATACATTGTCTTACAACTATAAAACTAATAGTAAATTGGATCTTCATGTAACCCAATAATTGGTTGGTTAAGGAAATGTTTTATGTCAGTCGGCATATCATCAGTATCATTGTAGTTTAATTGCTCCATATAAGCAAGTTTATTATGATATGACCACAAAGAGTTATTTTGATTGTCCATTACTGCATTTTCTGTTGTATTATTTTCTTTTAACATATCGTTATTTACGTTTTTCATTTGCTGGACTATCTTATTTATAGTTTGTAAGCAGGCATCTTGATTATTAAAATGCAATTGTTTGAATCGAGGATCTAGAAGAGTTGATACAGCTAACATAGTGATATCTTCTATATCTCTAAATCGCATGTTAATGTTGACAGAAAGAGATTCAAGCAACTGTATGGCCGTACTTGATGTCAATTCATCTTTTAAAGTATTCACGTTTCTTTTAAGCAGTTGATTAATGGGATTATTTTGCTACTCGTAATATACTGTTCGCCACATATTTCCTTTGTAACAGCTTTGATAGGAGCCAAAACTTGAATAACTTCTTTGGCAATTAAGCTGTAATTCTAAGGCTGATCGCATTGGAGGTGCTTTGGGAAATTTCAATAATATTATAGTGGTGTTTTTGTGATAATTCGATAAATCGTTCCAGCATATAGTGTGTAGAATTCCATCGTGTGGGGACAGATTGAATTAATTTCTTCGTGTTATATTTCCATAATTCGTCCGCAGCAATAACAGAATGCTTGAAAAAGTGATTGGTGCTTTTACTTTTGCACATAAGCATTAACTTCATTATTGTTTTTTAATAATGATGTTGCGACTAAGTTTAGTGTGTGAGCAAAACCACCTAAATGTTTATCTTTCCCAAATGTATCACTGACAGCTTTC